>JAYKKM010000438.1:1177500-1255000 GCA_035772405.1 Chrysogorgia sp. JL179-B06
TTATGCCGAGCAATGGACGTTTACTGGAAGTACAAGTGGATTTTTAAAGGGTTAGTCATAATTATGGGAGGGTTCCATTTGTTGATGATGCTCTTAGGAGTTATCGGGAGCGGATTCGGTGTTGCTGGGCTCAGGGAACTAGCTGTTCAAAGCGATGTCGTAGCCGAAGGTTCTGTTGACAAGCAAGGCTAGACAAGCAAGGCTAAGCTCTTTCAGCAGAACAGCAGATGGAGAGACATATGCCGATCACAGAGAAATACCCAGAGAATTTAACCAGCGTTTTCGATGGAATGGCTGTTATGCAGAGGTTAAACATTACCTCTGGAGCCACATTCCATGTAGTCGCCGAGAAATTGTTCGAATCGGTAACAAACACCAGCAGCAAGCACGTAGATGTGGTGTAAATGCTGTCTTCCCACTTCCGCACATCCCCTCTCCTCACGGGCACGGCTGGGAAGTGAACAGTACATTCAATATCGTTGAATTTGTTTGGCTTGGATTGAAAGCGGCTCCAGAAGAAGTACTGGAACTACTCTCCTGTACATGCAAGAGAGCATGCACTGCTGAGAAATGCTGTTTCTTGAAAGCTGATCTCAAGTGCATGGACATTTGCACTCTTCCACTCTCCTCCTCAGAGGCTTCTCTCCCTTTTTGCAGAGTTCGGGCAGATCACAGGGTAGATATGGTTTGGGCAGCGGGTTGGGAGGGCGCGCCTTTTCCCCCCGCGCGCTTGCAATTCCGCGTCCCCATTGTCTCCACGCGTTCCCGAAACACCCTGGAAGTCTCTGCGGAAGAGAGTGGCACTCATCATGGCGACCGATGATGATGTCCGATATGAAAGTGACACTGAAGATGCAGATGATTAATTATCAGGGTATGTTCAGTGTTGTCGGTACAATTCTCAGTATCCTGAAAAATTTACGGACTTATGATCAATTAGGTAGTGATTACCTTTCCTGGGTATTAATCCTGCTATTAACGTGACATTGTAGTGAAGTCGATAAGTACTGTAAGTCGCCTTTTCCTTTCCTTCTTTCACAATTAGATGTTCCAAACCTGAATGTTGTGTTTACCATAAGTTATATCCATAAGTTATATCCGGCTGATCAATTCAAAACTCGAGCGTTGTCCCAAACATCGGATCAAGATGGCGGCCACTGTGTGACGTCATTTGTGACGCCAACATAACATGATTTGACGCGTGACGCCACTTGCGATCATCTCTTAGTTCAAACCAATTCCGAATATGCGTTAAAACAATATCTATTTGTATTTACTAAGGACTGCCAATTGTAAAGGGTCTTCCAGAAATCCAAGATGGCGGACACAAAGAGAGGGAAAGTGGGTAAATTTGAAATTCGATTCTCTGTGTGAAAGCTACTGTTCTATCCTTGCTATCATACCTTTTCGTGATGCTGAATAGCCAACGATTAACATAGAAACTGTTTCGTTTGTTCCCCTTGAGTGAGCCATACAACCGTCTCAGCTGATTGACTATTATTAGTAATTACTTCTATGGCGGCATATTCTAAATCCAAGATATTTTCAGGAAAAAACACAGGACTACAGCGTAGGGTACTACGACAAGCTATCAGAACACCTCTTCCACGAGATAGACGGTCGCAGCGATGAATATCATATCCCCATGGTAGCAATTCTAAGTCAGATATATCATTAGTGAGCCAGGACTCAGTAACGGCGACAAGGTCAAGCGTACACAGAATCTCGAAATTCGCTAAGTTTACTTCCAGATTTAATGCTTCGAACATTTTGGTAGAAACAGTGAAGTGAGCTGGAGGAGTGAAATCTGTGAGGTGTGTTGTCAAACAAGGAGTGATCAGTGTTGTTGGATGAGATGAAGTTTCTTGCTCAAGGAGTCGGGTTGTTGTTCGACATCGCCGCATAGTAGAATGTCACTCTGAAGATATAGATGACCAGATGGAAGCCAGTTTATACAAGTCTTGTGTGACAGGCGTTTGAGACGAAGGGATGCATGGAAGTGGTCTCTTATAGCCATAGAAGTTAGGTGGCAAGAGAGTGACATCGTCAGGTAGTGTCAACCAGGATTTAAGCCTCAACGGGACAAAATAAGTACGTAGAACATACTGATGTCGAAATATGTCTCGTGTTGAGGGCTGGGCCGTGAAAAGTGCCCGTGTTTTACCCTTACCAACGCGAACCAAGCTGATAAAAACAAGAAATATAACGACGCTCCGAACACACGTCATCTGCATGTACCAAAGTCAAAAAAAAATCACATACTCTGCATGTTGTGGAATCGTGTGCTCGTCTGGAACAAGCTAGTTTTGAGCAATGGCGGACACAATTTGGGCGACTTTGAAGGTTAAATTTCTTGTGATAGAATGTTTCTTGTTCATTTGTTGGCAAATGCGAACATTTATTGGCCTAAAATGATGTTCTGTAATAAAAAATGCCAGGAAACGTAATGTGATATTTCCACGCAGGGGCACTATAATATTGTTAATCTTTTAGTCCGGGAGCAAATGTCATTAAATAAAGTCCCGTGGGAATTTTGTGCTGAAATCACGCCACTGGTCTAGATGTGTTAAGGTGACCCTAAAGAACGTGAAAAGTTTTGGTGGCAACTTTACAACTTGCTCAGACTGGATTTATGGGAGGTCAAAAGTGTGATGTATAATCTATCATGGTAACGAGGCTGAAACATAAAATCGTCTATAACTCTTCAAAATGTGTGCCAAAACGCACCATAGTCACTCAGAAACTGCACCTCAACACCTCAAATACTAATGTAAAGTATTTTAGGCATTAGCGTGGTCACATGACCAAGTTAGCATGAAAACGAGTCTCGCACGTAAAGAGCTTGTTAATTAACGTGTTTAGAACAACCCAAAAATGTTAGTTGCAGACCAATACTGTTGCTGTAGACTACCATGATTACACAGTACGTGATGTCACATGATTTGAGGCTAAAACGTATATATTATCCCCAAATTTAAAACATAGTGGCTAACCCAAACCTTACCCTAATCCTAACCCTAACCCTCCACCTAATATATACTAACCCTAACTCTTACGATAATGTTTTATTTTAGAAATAACAGCTGATTTTAATTTCGACTTTTACTACCGATAGTCTATGTGACGTCATTTCGGGATTTTATATGGAAATTCAACCAAAATATAACAACAATTAATTTTCAATTGTGTATCATTCGTCAGATGGAAAAGGAGCTTGTCAAAAAACCCAATGTGCAATGAGAAACTCTTTAACGCAATAAGGAATTAACGATCTCCATACAAAACATTAGGTACAGTGTGATAAAGAAAGCATGCAGAGAGAGGTACAAAAGAGAGCTAGTTGGGCTAAACGAATCGAGGCAAAAATCGAGTGATTTATCAGAATTGAAACATCCACTAATTCGTTCGAAAACATATCCTTACAACAGGGATGTGTGCTTTTTCTGTGACGGCAAGGCAGGATACCGACAGCCTTTGCACATGCAGGTCAGTTCGTCTTCTGTAGGTAATAATCTGGATACAGCTCTGAAGCAGCTGGGAGATGAGAAACTCCTTGTCAAACTCTGTACTGCAATTGACAGCAGACAAAATACGTCACAAGCGTCCTTTGCAAACCTGCTGCCACAACAAGTAATCAAAATGCAAGTGAAATAGCAGCCAAGATATATAGAGTTCCTGACAATGACGTACGAGGTGGTATTGAAGAGTGGAAAGATAATGAATATTTCTCAGCTACATGCTGCATATGGGAATATTTCCCAGAAAAAATAATGTATGAGGGAAGGTGTGCAGCCGGAAGGCCACAAAGAACTTATCCAGAAGATATTAGAATTATCCAGAAGATATGGAACATATTGGAAGATGTAGAGTTCCACAAGCCAAAATGATTGGACGAGTTCGAATGGGTAAGCGTCAAAGAATCGAAAGACACTGCCATTCAGGTATCTGAAACTGTTAATGAAAACTGTGCAAGTAACATGAAGACCTTGACATGTATGATGCTGCTTTAATCCTTAGCAAGTCCATCAATAAGTGTAAAAAGTGGGTTTGCACTAGCTGGGTCGCTAAACACATGGGTTATCCATGCAACAAATTTTCAATTTTCATTGCTTGATGAATGGCCAAGGTGCACTGCTAGCTGCTGTGGTATCTCATGGGTAGAGTTTATCATGTCATGTGAGACTTGTTTTTGACTTGACGTTCAGATAAACACATTGATAGCTAGATGCTCACCCGTTTATGTACCTTTGGTGCAATTTTCTTAAAAAGAGAGGGTGGAATTAGGACCTTGAGTTTGTGATGTCTGTTGAGTATAATCGTCTTCTAAGAGTGGAATCGCTAGTGGAAGCACATGTTCTTCAATGCATCCCACATATATTGTGAAAGACAAACACCATTTCTTCACTATCGATAATTTGACTTCGATGAAGATACTCACGACATGAAGCGCACTCTGTAGTACTTCTGATCCGGATGACGTAGAGCCAGACTTAAAGTAAGTAGTATTGTATATTTAAGTAGTATAGAGAGTGGGGCTACGAGCTCAATTTTTACACATTCAATGTTGAACGCGAATATAATCGCCAAAACATCGCCAAATTTACACCAAATCCCAAACCCCCAAAAACTCGATGTCATTTCGGTAATTCTAAATTTACAACATACATCAAATAAGACCACAAACTCGATTTATATGCTAATAATGTGACATTTCAATATTTTTGCATGTTTTTTAAAAAATAGAATGTGTCGTTTCACATTTTTCACATATTTAAAAAAGAAAGTGTCGTTTCAACATTTTCACATATTTAAAAAATAGAGAAAGTCGTTTCAACATTTTCACAAATTTGTCAAACCACATTTAAAAAATAGAGAGTGCCGTTTCAACATTTTCACAAATTTGTCAAATCATATTTTCACAAATTTGTCAAATCATATTTAAAAAATAGAAAGTGTCGTTTCAACATTTTCAACAAATTTGTCAAATCACATTTTTACAAATTTATGTATTGTAAAAGTGTCTCACGCGTGATAAAATTGCCACCTGTTATGCAAATTAGATTATTGCCACCTGTTAATAATAGATTAGTCCGTTTGTTCACTATTTTCAACGTTTGTCGCCTCTCACTTCAATGTTTTTGTGGCCATACGCGTAGGAGTCAATACCATTTTCTAAAAGGTATCGTTTGTCATCAAAACAGGATAGCGACACTTTATTAATTTCGTAGCTACCTAGCTGATGTTTGACACTTCTAATGGTCTTCATTGTGTGTCGCAATTGTTTCTGCTCAAGTAACACGCTTTTGTAATCTTCGTGTCTGATTACCTTTTTAATTATATTTTTTCTAATACCTTTAGCGGTTTTCCCGCCACCTCCACCCTCTTTCAAATAGCTGTACATTTTACTGCGCAACCCAACGAACTCGACAATTGGCGTTCCAGCGCACTCGTCCTTCATCTTCCCGATAACTTTCTTATTTTCTCTAAAAAAGAATGGGCTGTCTGCAGGGTAGTCGCTATTGTCGAACTTTTCGCACTCCATCATAAAGTCGGAATAAACGTCGTCAGTTTTGATTGAGTACAACAGACTGTCAGTGTCAGTGAAGTGCAATCTACAGGTGTCGCTAGAGTACTTTTTCATAATATAATTGTAGTGAAAATTGTACATCAGCGTTTTACTCAAGTCTAGTATGCACATACCCACATATGCAGGTCTATTTAATGTCAGCGTTTCTTTAACCTTATGGACGGCGACTAAGTTCTCGCTAAATATTTTGCAAGACACAAACGTCGGCTTCGAGACAAGCTTTTCTAGTTTCTTCGCAGTGGTCACTAATCTCACGTCCACACGCTTCCTCAAATTTTCCATCGTTTTTCCGAACACACTGTTGTTCATCAACTTGAAGAAGTCCTTCTCAAAAGCGTTCTTAGCCGCGGTTCTTTTGACTGTGTTAAAGTCAATGTACTTGCCCAACCACTTGGACTGGTCAAACTGCAGGACCCTGTGAATCTTATTGATTTTTAATCCAAGATCCATGTACAACTGCAGATTTCCATAGTGACACACATACTTTTTTTTGTCCATCAAATTAGTCACCAGCTTCTTTACACCACCAACACTCACGTTAAACTTATTTTTGATTTTCGCGCAGTATTCCGACAACATGTCAACGGTTATCTCCATCTTCTCGGGAGCCACCGGGTAATCGTTGTGTAGGTCATGCAAATGGGCTGGATACTCCAAGTCGACCTCAAGCAGTAAGCCCTTTTTACTACCGTCGTGATACTCACGCAGATTAACTTTTTCTATTTCTTTCTCAGTCAACCACTTGAAGCCGCCCGTGGGTAGACTTCGACTCATTGCCCATCCATACAAATTGTTGGCATCAAGGTACATCAAATACTTCGACTCTTGCGCTTTGTCGTACCCTTCCATGTATTTATTATTCGCCACACCATGTCTGTTGCATATGTAGCTCACACCACCACGCATACCTAATTCTACGAACTGGAACATGTCGATGTCGGACAATAATTCGAGTTCTACTCCAGTCATCTTTAACATAGCATCCCAAGCCAATCCGGGCGATGTGAAATAATGGCAAGGGTCTAATTTATACTCGCGATGGCATGTCTTTCTAAAGTTCTCAAAAACGTCGGCAAGCAAGAGCACATCACTTTTCAAGTACAGGTCGTGGTACCCACCCATACTCTCAACGTCGAAGTAGTCCCACACATCGATGGCGCGCTCGTGCATTTCTTCCGTAATATCTGCGTCATTCAAAATACTGTAGAAATCTTTTTTTGAGGGTAGCTCGCGCTCATCGAATTTTTCAAAGGAGTCCATGTAGTCGTAGGGGTAGACCCCCTTTCTTGTCATGAGTGCCAACCCCTCGTCGCGAAACACTTCTGACGTGTATTTGAAAGCGTCCCTTGGTAGGTTCTTCACCAAGTTGTCTAGACCACTACCCATGAACTGAAAGCTGTCCAAAAATACTAAGTTTTTTCCAAGCATGAACGCCATGTACTTCTCCATGTTGTTCGGTATCACATTTATGTCTTGACCAAACTTGCCAATCTCCTGCATAATGAAATGACTATCGTAGCCACGTAAGTTATGAAAGATCACAGGAATTTTGTCAGTCAACTTAAAGTTCACATTACATTCACGATGCGCAGACCCTCTGTACTTACCTGACACGTGACAGTGGTCTCTCACTCTAACGTTAGCGCCAGTGTACTCAACACTACAAATATGGCAACTTTTAGACTCGTCAAAGTTCTTCTTGTCGTCATCAGTCAACACCATCTCTTTGTTAAAGTGACTCTCAGATGTCTTTTTACAATACTCAACAATTTCTAACATCTCCCCAATGAACTTATTAACTGCATTTTCACCGCGATACACTTTTACTGGCTTACTGTACTCATTGTCGTAGCAACAAACTAATTTATACCCATAGCCACAGTCAACGTGTCTCTGATAAGCGTTTGTGTAGCTACACTCGCTTGACAGCTTTGTTGTGTGCACCTTCTGTGTGATAGCCTCGAAGTCTGCGTACACCACAAATGGTACGTTTAGCTGCCTACTAAAATTCTCGTATTTCACTTTCGCACCTTTTTGCGGCATTTTAATAGCTTGCTTCCCATTGATGACCAAACATACTTCAACATGACTTTCAAGCACGTCCGCTCGACTAAAACACTGCAGGCAATGTCTACAAAAATGTTTTCTAGCCTTATGCTCTGTCTGACGATACATAAACTTGTTGAAATCGCGAATGTACACGTAGTGCTTGTTGCCCACATCATTAGTTATCAACAGTAGGTCCATGTGGTCAGGGTACGCTTCCTTAGAAACATACACAGGGAATGGTTGCTTATTTTCATACCCGAAAACGTTGATGCTAATTTCGTTAGCCTTTTCGATCTTGTTGTAATCTTTGAGTGTGACTGGGAAGTTAATTCCATCATAATTCAACTCACTGACATGCCTAGCGTACTTTGATGTTCTATCAGAGTTTTTTCCAACAGGGAACTTATGCGCTAGGTGGCACCATCTAAAGCACTCGTTGTCATCATCGTTATTCACGTTTACCAAACCCTTCTTACTATTGCGCAACTCCTTTGGTAACGTAATGTAGCTACTCCCATTCAAAGGTCTATAAATAGCGATATTAACGTAGTGTGCATCTATTTTGTCGATAGTCCACCCAGACCCCTCAGATAACCACCCAGCTATCCGCGTCAAGATCTGTTCCGACCCACGGTTGGCGACACCTTCGATGTCGTGTTCATTAATAACGACAAACGTTTCGCTGTTAAAGTAGGCAGTTTTGTATGTGGTCTTATCGAGTTCTAAAGCCTTCTCAAAAGTGACCTTGACTGTCTCTACCACTTTCATTCCGTTGGTCTCACCTAGTTCACGTCTCAAAAGGTTGATGACAGCGCTTCTGCTACCGTTCACCTGGTTGATGTCTCTGTCGTTAACCACCTCAACTCCATAGGACCTTGTGAACCCTCTCAGTGCTCGATCCAACAGCCGTGGGCTATGGTCTTCAACTGTGGGTTGTGCCTCCTGGTTTCTGACAAGACGGTTGTGTGTCCGACTGCCAGCGTTAACTCGCCTGTTCGTCAGCGGATTAATAGTGCTGACATTTGTCGTGTCACTAAAAACACCATCTCTAACAAGTTGATTGTAGACTCGCCCGTGGACGTTGATTGCTCTACCTGTTAGTGGATTTACAACGGCTGCACCATTTCTAACAAGTGAGTTTTCTGTGACGTCATCCATGGCTTCTATATACTACACTTGTTTTTTTTCCTAAGCCACTCGTTGTAATAGCGATCACCACTCTCACACCATCCCAACTTTGGATACACCACCCCAAACAGATTGTCGTCAAACAAGTCTTTCACCTTCCCGTCTTTGAGGTCTGACACCTTCTTGAGTGTATCGACTCGTCTTCTGTGGCACAACCTAATAATGTAGTACCCGTATCTGCTGACATTTCTACACTTTACCAAATTGCATGAGTACAATGCGTTGACAACTTTCAAGAAGTCCTCTTTTATCAACTCAAGGTGCTCACCCCTCACAACGTTCCGTAGTCTCCTCCCCATCCACCAAGACCGCTTGTGAACGCTTTTTGGTCGCGTGAGTCTCATGTCACTATAACTCTGAGTGTAACCCCATTCGATGTCGCCACACTTTGGACACGCGTACCCACCGCAGTTGATCATGTTTTTCACAACGTCACAATCCGAGCAGTAGTAAATTCTGGAGGTGTCTCCACACTCAATTTGTGTCTCACTCGCGATTTCGTCAATTGTGTAGCCGTGACTCATCTGCCTCATAAGTTTGTCCATCACTCTTATACTACTCCAACATTTTTTCACCGAGTGAGTACCCACACCGCTATTCCGCTACCCAAACCTAGCGCGCTAACGAACAATAATTGGTACTCCTTCATTTCCGCACTCGGTTGGTAGTAATCCGCAATCTTCGGGGAGTCAGTGAACACTCGTCCGCTGTACCGTATGGTCATTACGCTTCTAAGTTCTTCCAACGCGTGGTTTGTGTCATTGATGTCAGCATTAGCATCAGAGAGCCGTTGTCGTAAACGCTGGATCTTATCTTTCTTAGCGACCTCATTCTCATACCACACTTCTTTCGCGCTGGCTAACTGCTCCAACGCATGGTTATGCCTTTTCATCTCAGCTTCATAACCTGAGTGGTTAAACTTTGAAAACATAAAGCCAGCACCTGCAAAAGCTATTGCATTAAATATCCCTCCAGCCACAACACTCACCATTAACTTACGTTGATTTGAATGGGTCTGTCGGTATCCACTTTTTCGATTGCATCCATTTTACTAACAGCGTTCCTGCGCCAACAGCTGCAGCAAGTTTCACTGTGCCTTTAACTGTCTCTGGTGTTCCCAATGGTTCTCCCAAAGCCTTTTTAGAAATCATACTCACTGCCACAGCACCAGTCGTAACAAGTAGCGCATCGTACAATTCGTTCATAAGTTCTTTTCGATCGATCGCAGCCATATACATTGTCGTGTGTTTTGTTCAAGAATCAAATGTGTCTAATGTTGGACGACGAGTTCTATGACTTTCTGACGTGCTAACCACAGTGCTCACAGGTTCTAATCGTGTCTCTTTTTCACTGCTAATTGTGTACCATAGCGAAGCAGCAGCAATGATAACACCAAGTGTTCCAACAATGTAACCATAGCTCCACTCACCACCCTGTTCTTCGTTAACTATCATTTCACGCATTTTCTTTTCTTTCGCAGCTTTCGATATCTCAGCCAACTTTTTACCAGCAGCGACACGCTTTGGGTCCTTCACCTTAACGCTTTTCACATCAGCCGTGATCTTTGCTTCAACAGCCGTCTGTGAGTCTTCAACCATCTAATACACTATCACGTGTTATCTTACTCACAGATGACCTCACAGTTGTCTCACAGTTGACCTCACAGGTATCTCACAGTTCCAGACCAAACGCACTAAAAATTAGGGTTTTTTCTGAGAGTATAACATAATGACTCAAGCCCGAGAAATTAGCGAAGAAGATATTGCCAACATGCTGAGAACGGCCTTTGTCAGTGTGTCTACCCCACAAGACGCCTCTGGACCCAACGTCTTAAACGAGTACTTATCAACATACACACTGTTTGACCCTGACCCTGAAGGGCAACCAAAACGGCTTGGCTCTCAGGTCCGCCATACGAGGTATCTTCTCGACGCTTGGATCGGTCTTCGAGAAGATAGAGCCAACGAGCTTGCTGGTATGTTATCTGACATAATCCCTGTGTGGTGTTACTCACCATTCAAATACCTTATGTTAGCGAGTGATGTCTACTTGAACAACCCTTGTGAGTCCACAGCTACATTACTCGGTAATTTCCTCCAAGTGTTCTTAGCGACCCTTATGTGGAGACCATGCCCAACCAAAGCCAAAGCGTGGCTAGAGCTTGCCGCAAACCGCGACGTTCACGTTTGCAAGGTGGGGTGTAATGAGATACTGGGTGTGGATGATATCAGAGGCCACGTACTCTCGCCCGCCCACAGACACTTCGCGAGAGATGAAAACGTGTACACCTGTCACCCATGCGGTGTGGTCACCAACGACCCACTACATCGCTTAAGACACGAGAGCTCGAGGTCTCATCTTAAAAACTTAGAGCTCCAGCGGGTATTCAACATGGAGCGACGGTTTCCACCACAATAAAAAATATTTCTCTGAGGGTATAGTAACCATGAGAAAAGCTGGTAAACTAGAAATCGTGATTGGTCCCATGTTCGCAGGAAAAACAACAGAGACTCTTCGTAGGTTAATCACGTTAAGTAAGTCAGGGCTCAAAGTCCTTTACATGAACAACACAGGTGACACTAGGCGAACTGACCACGCGTTCTCCACACATCGTCAGACCATTGTTGTTGGATCAGACAGTCTACCTGCGAAGTTAATCACCAACCTCCCAAGCTCTTCTGAGATAGCTGATTACGACGTCATTGGCATTGATGAAGGCCATTGGTACTCTGATCTACTCCCAGTTATTCACGAGTACATCAAAGCTGGCATTCACGTCATTATTTGTGGTCTCGTAACAACGGAGCACTTAAAAAAACTTGGTGAGCTCGACACGCTCTTCCCAATGGCAGACGACATCACATTTCTAAAAGCGTATTGCACCGTTTGTCGCGACACTTACGGAACAACTGTTGAGGCGCCATTCAATTGGAGATACAACCCAGGACCATCGTTCGTTGGTGGTGCTGAGCAATATCGTGCAGTGTGTAGACGTCATCATCCTTCCACACAAAATTAAGGGTGTTCTCGAATACCCCACTTTTTTAAATTTATACATTGGTCACATGAAGCGTCCAATGTACCGTAGAAACATTTTTTCACACAGTGGTCAGAAGGTTTGTGAAATAAAGAGAAAGAGTTTCACAGACACCTTTATCAAGTTAAAAAATATCTTTAAAAAATGCTAGAACAGTTGTCGCTTCAAACGTCGTCTCAACAACGAGAACGAGTGCTAATTTGACTTATCGCTCGCTGTCTAAAAAGTCTCTTTACAATAGCGTCTCTCATGGTTACTCAACGCTGATTTATTTTTAAATTTACGAAAACACTGAGAGCACTGAAACCCAACGTCAAAGAAATATTTTATCACCGTGGTAGTAGCGTCGTCGTACGAGTCACACAAGAGTGTTAGGTACCCAGCGGATTTGTATCTGAGCAGCAGAGACTCCTGCTCTTCGGACGTCTTACCTGTGCCACCTGGATTCTTGAACTCAATCACGAGTCCGCTGTGCTGTCGGTTTGCATTAGCAACAATCAAATCAGGTGTTCCGCGTTGGTAACCTTTTTTCCACGAATTTATTCTTTTACTCGAAGTGTCTTGATTTTCACCACAAGCGGCTATCAAAATAGCTTCTGGATAATATTTCCTAAGAAAACCAACAACTTTCGTATGAAGGTCGAACTCAGTGATCATTTTAAACTGATTGTGTTTGAGACCGACGTCAGCTAAACTTTTTTTAACGCTTGGTAAGACTTCTGAGTGCACCCACCTTCCAAAGTGTTTCGCGCGCTCCAATTTACTCGAGAACGTCAATGAGTAGACTCCAAGTTCGTTGATAAACGAGGCCTGCTCTATCTTCATTTTACAATCAGGTTCGACGTGGTCGTTGACTGCATCTTTTGGTCGAGCGTAACCTAGAGCACTTGCGACTTCTCTTGCTTTGAACCATATTTCACCGTTGTGATTAGCCATCGTGATTTGGTGACCATCGAATAATTGCACCAAGTTGGTTGCCATTACTATAGCCTCACAAAAAAACTACTCGACATAGGTGTCAGGTTTTTTATAGATCTGGTTTGTTGTGTACCAATGCAGCAGATGTGTTTTATTAGTCTTCAGTTTTCTACGTCGTCTGAAAAAGTTTCTAATGTTACGAGCCAGTTTTCTAAGCCAACCCATTACATAACTTAAGTCACGTCTCCTACCACTCCCACAGTGTCTGACTCTGGTAGCATAATAGGTTTGCCGTAAGTCTTTTTAGACCTCATACCAATCTCAGCGTGGAGCTCGAGAGTCACGTCACCGCGACCAAATGATCCACCAGCTTTGAACATGTGATCAGTCGTCTTATTTATTTTATATATTTCATGAGGTCTCGAAAAACATGCTCCCATTTACTTTATACCATATTCCTTCATCATTTTTCCACCCATGATTATGATGTCTCGGTTCGTCATGTAGCCACTCACAATTTTCATGCCGTAGAATTCTATCAACGATGGGTATGCATAAGGTGCGAGTGGTATTCTTGGTCGATGTATTCCAAAAATTGTTCCATAGGGTGTGCCTATCTTTCCCATATTCGCTACGAAGTCTGAGTCGGCTGACTTGACGTTATTGACCCTGACGTGTGAATTGTACATTTGCCAGTGTATTGATATCATATGCGTTTTTGTGAGGTCAATAATACTCGGAACAGTGCATATGCTCTCCATCGCTGGGATGCTACCACCATACGCGAGTCCGTTGGTCATACCAGTCTTGTACCCTATGAACTTATCCCACTGACCATCGTCGTTTGATATAATTGTCTCCCAATTTGATCCAGCGGTACGAGTAGGTAACCTCACTACGACAAAAATGGAGAGGTCACACCACTGCATACTGGGGCAGTTAAAATGAAGACCTGACTCAAGTGGGAGTGGTGTTAACACAGGGGACAGAAAACTATGGCCTGCACTGTTAACGCCAATAATAGGGCCATAAGCTAGGTTGTTTTGCACTAATTTGTTTGTTTCACCAATGGCTTTCACTTTGTTTGAACCATTGGTGTGAAATTCCACGTTTTTCAAGGCGTGTGTGCTAACGTTGAAGTCGAGCACAATGTTGTAGGACTGACTCTTGAGGTAGCTTGATAGCAATTGCTCTAGAATTCTTTTGTTGATAGCGTCTGAGTCATCGACTGGGTCTGCTACGTTTTTTATCGCTGAACCTTGCATGTCTATTATTCCAGACATCCTCCCACCAGTCGCACTTAACTTAGGATCTTCGTCCAGATGCCTTTTCGTTCTCTTCAGTATTTTATCGTGAGGGTCGTCAGACTCATATCCATAGTTTAGACTCATTACTACTTCAAGGTGTATTTGGTTAGCAGATAGCCAGAGACTGCTGAGAACACTAAGATTGTCGCCAACGTTGTTGTGTCTGACTTACTTGTGGGAAGTGCTTTTCTCATGGGAAGTGGTGCCGCACTTTCTTGGTAGACTTTTTTAACCACCTTCGTTGGTGCCGTCACACTTTCTTGGTGAGCTTTTTTCTTCACAGGACTCGTTGGTGCTACTACTAAGTGAGTCACCACATCTTCTTGGTGAACTTTTTTAGCCACAGTCGTTGGTGTTGTTACATTCAAGTTAGTGTTCACTCCAAATTTCATGGACTCTGTGGCGATCTTTAACAAGTTGTTGTACCCAGCGATTTTATTCTTGAGTATCACTACGTTACTTGGCATTAACCATGTACTTGGCGACAACGCAAGATTTTGGACAACGTTGGTGTCTCTAACCGACTTGTTCATGTTGAGGATCCATGTCGATACGTCGTAGTTGATAACACTGTCAGAAAACAACTTGCGGAATTCTTGTTGGGTTTCTAAACTTCCTGCAGAACCACCAACGACTGACACATGCGTTCTAGCTTGTGCGCCAAGCGTGGAGTACACAAAGGATTCTATGCTCTGATTTAGATATTGTAGTCCAATGTTGGTGAAGCCGTCTGAGAGTCGCGCGACGTATCGTCTGTAATCGTTATGGACGTCGTTGAGTGTGAAGACTCTGGTCTCACCTGTTGTGCCATCGCTCAGGACTTTGCTCTGGTAGTAATGTTTTTTGGGAATCTTGGAAGTCTTGCCATACAACTCATAAGCGTTAAATTCTCTACTTATTGATTTCATGGTCTCACCACCCTCCATTCTTCTGAGAAGTCTTCTGATGGTGAAGTACAAATGAAATCTCATCACACTTGTGACCACGGGGTGAACTTCTTGTGACACTGATAAATGTTGCAGTGACACCCCACAACAGAAACTCGCGCAATACGTCGCAAACACAATGCGGTAGTAAGATTCGTTGTCATCCCACTCTGATTTTGTCTTTGATGTAGTGACTCGCAAGACTGGTAGCTTTGACATGAAGTAGTTATTTTGGTTAACAAAAACTTTGAAGTTATTCACTGGATAATTTAACACATTTTCTGTTGGATAGCCATCCCAAAGTCCCCAGTGGTTCTTATGACCTTTTGGCAGTGGTTGGATAGTTCCACCACCTTGCCATATTATTGGGAACTTACTATTGTGCAACCACTTCCACATGTTTTTATCATTTTTGAAAGTTGTGCTGGTTATGTCTGTGCTGAGGATGTCATTGTTTCTGAAATACACGTCGACACTCATGATCTTACCATCTTGCAAAATATTTGGATAGAACTCAAATTTGCTTAAAGTAGCGTGAGGATACTTTTTGATGAGGTCTGCCTTTGCGTCATGTGTGGCCTTTGATGTGTTAGCCATCGCGAGTTTGTAGTACTTTCCATAGTACTCACGAAAGGCTTTCTGCATATAATATACCGTATGTTATACATAATGCGAAAGTTGACGGTACTCATTGAAGGTGTGGAAAAAGTTGTGTCCTTTGACAACGCGATGATGGTCATACACGATAACCCATACATTGTGGTCAAGACAGCCACTGTGTTTTGGGACTACCATAACACAACAAACGACGACAGCATTCAGGTCTTCACGCTGGATGACTCTAGGGTTGGCTCTTTTAAAAAGATTAAAGTGGGTGAAGGGTACTTTAGCTTCGACGCATTGGTCAAAGTTTTGAAACATGAGTCTAACGAGCATAAGGTGAATCTCGAGATAGAGAAACTGGTGCCCACAGGCAAGTGTAGGGTTAAGGTTAGTAGCTCAGCTGTGTTAGACACCCTTGGGCCTCTACTTGGTTTCGCGAAGGGTAAGGTGATTCAGAACGACTCACAGTGGCACACTAGCCCAAACGAGGTCGACATGTATAAAGGTCTGAAGTACATAGAAGTTTCGTGTGACATCGTCGAGACGGATAGCAACGTGGGTATTGATGGGAGGCGTAGCGATGTGATCACAACGTTGCCAATACCCACTGAACAGTCTTTGAAGGGGTCAGTACAACGTCATGTGGACATTGAGTCCAAGGTGAGTATTAAAAAAGGTGTTTACTCAAGTATGACATTTCGTGTCAAACCAAATAACGGTGGTCTCAAAATTGGCGCGGTGCTATTGGAACTGTATATTGCGTGAATTATATGGAACTTGGTGTGGAGACAGAGCAAGGGTTGAGAGACATTTATTATAATCCTAAGACAGGGTACAGTGGTGTAGAGAGGCTGTATCAAAGTGCATTGGGAGACGGATTGAAAGTAACTAGAAAAACAGTGAATGAATGGTTGACAGCGCAGGACACTTACACTAGGTACAAACCTATTGTGAGAAGACATAAGTTCCGTGCGACTTTTGTTGGATTTCTTGGTGAAGAGCTCCAAATGGACTTAGTGGACATGAGTAAGTACTCAAAACAGAATGGCGGTTATTATTGGATACTAACAGGCATCGAAATATTGAGTAGATACGCTTTTGGCGTTGCGGTTTACAGAAAAGACACTAAGAACATGACTAAGGCTGTTGGGGAGCTGTTGAATGACTTTAAAGATCGGTTTGGAACCACACCTAAGTTAGCGCAATTTGACGATGGACTTGAGTTCTACAACGTTGGTGTGAGAAGTTTGTTGAAAAAACATAGTGTTGAATATTTCAGCACTAAGAGCGATAAAAAGGCTGCTGTTGTTGAGCGTTTCAATAGAAGTCTGAAGAGCATTATGTGGAAGTACTTTTATAGCCGCGGGACATACAAATGGATTGGGGGTCTCGACCAGTTTGTGAGCAATTACAATAGCAATGTGAACCGCAGTATTATGATGAAGCCGAAGGATGTCGACAAGTCAAACGAAGGCGAAGTTTGGACTACTTTGTTTGGTCACCAATTTGCAGACAACCCATTGCCAAAGTTTAGAGTTGGTGAGTCAGTGAGAATTAGTAAATACAAGAGTGTGTTCACAAAGGGTTATGAAGCCAACTTCACTGAAGAGCTGTTTAAAGTGGTAAAGGTTATTCGTGGTGATCCTAATGTGTACGAAATTGAGGACCACACCGGTGAACAGATTATTGGGAAATTTTATGAACAGGAATTATCGCTGGTCAATAAGAAACATGGCGACGATGTGTACAGAGTTGAAAAGGTGTTGAAAAGAAAGAAAGTCAGAGGGAAGAAGATGGCGCTAGTCAAATGGTTGGGTTATGAGAGCAAACATAACTCGTGGATACCAGAAAGCGATATTCAAAATGTGAGTTAATGTAATATGGCTGAGAGTGGCTTCGACGACCTTGAGACGGAGGGCTCTGACGAATACAAAGATATGAGTGACGACGAACTAAAGTATAGTCTCGAAAAAGCCACTCGGGGTAGTGAGCTAGCTTGGGACGACCCAAACGTTGCACTTGGCGAGAAAATTAGACTAACTAAAGTGAGGAGTGGGCTGGCTCGCGAACGTGGTAGAAGAGATCGTCAACATATGGATGAGGTCTTTAGCAATATTGAGGCGCGGATTAATGACAACGCAAAAAACTACGAAGACGTCGTGAGGAGTGTGCCATTGTTAGACACCACACATGCGGAGTACGTTGACATACCTGAACTAACACCAATAGAGAACCGTGAGTTGAGCGCGCTACTCAATCCAAGCGAGAGTGTGACGTCTGAGTCAAGAATAGGCGACACTGGTACATTGCAAATACAAGCAAACCATTTTCAAAAAGCAATAGACGAAGCGAACGAAAGAATAGCAGAGCTTGCAGTAAAAGACCTCACGACTGTGGAGGGCGAAGAGTTCGTCAATCTAGCTGAAAGAGTGGTTGGACTTAAAAAAGCTAGAGACATGATTATTGAACAGCGAGAAATAGAGGAGGTTAGACAGCAACAAGAAGTCGACATTGACAGATTGCAGAGGTTCAAGAAATGGGCTAGAGAAAATATGGTTGGGTTTAGTGCTTTAGCGATTTCAGTAGCTGCGATTATGACAACCATTATTATCGCTGGGAGGACTAACGTTATGAAAGGCGCTATAGTCACGAGGTCGTTTGCGCAGGCTGTTAAAAACGCTATAACGAAGATGGGTCCATGGGCTGTTGGGTTGGCCAACTTAGTTTATGACGCGCTGGTGACAGGCGCGAAGGGTCTCGCTTGGTTAGCTCAAAATCTGTGGGTGTTTGCGGTGACATTCGCGTGGCTTGCGTACAATTACTTAAACTAAAAGCAAACGTGACTCGTGGGAGTCAGAGAGCGATATTCAAAATGTGAGCTAATGTAATATGGCTGAAGGTGGGGAAGGTTTTGACGAGATCGAGATGGAGAACCTTGACAAGTATGAAGGTATGAGTGATGAGCAATTAGAAAAGACGCTCGCCGATATCGAAGATTTTATTGAAGGCATGTACGGTAAGTACACTGAAGACAACGTGCCGGAAGACGTTCGTGTTAATTACGACGACTATCAAGACCATGCGAAAAAGATAACGAGTGAGCTAGACGCGAGGCGAGGTAGACAAAAAGAGACGTTGTTTATTGACGCTGATGATGGTAAGACGGTGACGATAAGGGGAACCAACACAGAAGTCCCTGCAGTGGAGTTTGTTGAGCAGGAATCATATGGTGACGTCGATGACATAAGCTTCAATCTAGCTCTTGAAGTAAGGTCAGACGATCTTTATAGAAGATTGGACGAGCTAAACGCAGTCAACAAAGAGATAGCAAAAAATCAATTAAAAAGAATCACGGCGATAGGTAAGAAAATACGTAAGTTGTATAAAAAAAAACTCGGTCCCGACGACGCGTCAAGGGAAATAGTCAACAGATCGTATGTGACGGACTCAGGGTCTATTCTTTTCAAACCGATAAACAAAGATGGTGAGCGTGGGAGTCCTAAACTAATTCTAAAACCTGGGAAAAAAGGTTTGATCTACAGTAAAGACGCGAGTAGTAAAAATGCGATCGAGCAGTTCAAAAAGTTAGTTAGTCAAATCCCTGAGAATGCAGAAACAACAGCTGTCACAACAGAAGTAACCCCAGATGACTTCCCAGTAGTTGAGACAAAAGTGGTCTATGACGACATACCTGGGCTAACACCAGAAGAAAACCGCGAGCTGAATGGTGTGCTCAACCCAAGAGATGGTATGGTGCCTGAGTCAAGAGTAGGTGACGATGGTGCGCTGCAAGTACAAGCGGGCCACTTTCAGGAGGCAATAAATAGAACGTCAGACGAGCTAGACGGTGAAGACAATGAAAGCGTTGTCTTTGAAAAGAGAGAGCGCATTGTAGGGCTTGAAGAAGCGCGAGACAGAACTATTGAACAGCGAGAAATAGAAGAAGTTAGAGAGCAGCAAGAAGTCGACATTGACAGATTTCAGAAATTTAAGGAATGGGCAAAAGAAAATATGGTTGGGTTGAGCGCTGTAGCAATTTCAGTGGCTGGAATTATAACAACTATTATTATCGCTGGGAGATCTGCTGTTATGAAAGGCGCTGTGGCCACAAAGTCGTTCGCGCAGGCTGTTAAGAACGCAATCATGAAGATGGGTCCATGGGCTGTTGGGTTGGCTAATTTAGTTTACAACGCGTTGACGTTGGGTGCAAAGGGTCTCGCTTGGTTGGCTCAAAATCTGTGGGTACTCGCGGTGGTGCTTGCGTGGTTTGCTTATGATTATTACAAGCTAAAACGGTAGCGATAAAACATATGTAAAGTATATGAACGTCACGTCAGCAGAGTTGAGTCCTGGTTTTAGACGAGCGACTATGGGTGTCATAAAAGGGGTGAGAACGCAGCATGTGATCACGTTGAACCCCAATAAAGTCAGTCCTGGTGAGGAACTCTACATTGATATACCGAAGCTCAAGGTTAGTAGCTGTTTGGTGCCTGGATCGTTGGGTCTAGTGTTCGACTTTAAGAATGCGAACGCCAAAAGCTGGTTCTTGAATAATGTGAGCAAGTTGTTGGTTGAGAAACTTGTCGTGAGACTAGCTGGGGAGACTGTGTACGACAACAATGGGGAAAACTACACTGGTGTTTATCGCGACCTTTGGGAAAGTGTTACTGCGCGAGACCAAATGATTGACTATGGTATTGGTGGTGAGAACTTGAGAAAGCTAGTTTCTAAGGATGACAGTGGCGCGACGAGTGGGAACGTTGCTAAAGTTAGTGACGCGCTAATGTTTGGTGTGATTGGAACGAAGCAGCGGATTAAGCTTGGTAAAATCATGAATGACCATGGATTGTACGCTCCTTTTAGCATGAACAACAACTTGCAGTATGTGATCACACTTCCGAAGGCTGCAGACATCATGGTGGCGCAATCCGGTAGCGCTGTGGGTGGATACACTCTGGAGAACCTCGAGCTTGAGTATGAGACGATCGATAACCAGGAGCTCGCTGACGAAATAACGTCAGGCTATGCAAGTGGTCGTAGTTTGTCATACGAACACGTTACATTGATGAAAACCACTGAATGGGACAAAGGCACAACCATTGTGAATGAAAATGTCAATCTACCAAGAAAAAGCATGAAGGCGATTGTGTTGCTATTCACGAATAAGGTGCGAACAGACAGTGAGGAGTTTCTTTACCCAAATATTGAGAGCGTTAGAGTCACAATCGAAGGCGTGCCAAATAGTGTTCACTCACAAGGCATTCCGAAGTCGAAGTTCTATGCAGAAGCGAAACGATTGTTTGGGTTGGGTGAGGAACACGCTCAGTTTATGACCATACAGAAATTCTACAAAGATGGCTTTGCGTTGGTCATTGACTTGAGGAGCGTTCAAGATAATTACAACGTCGCCACTGGTAAAAAAATTGTGAACACACAATCTGGCGTGCTTCTTGAGATCACTAAAAAAGCGACGACTGCAAATGTCATGTGCAGGGTGTTTGTGATGAGTGATGGGTTGGTCAACTTCATGAACAATGGGTTGCAGTCAATTCAGTATTAAATCAAACGTGAGTTAATGGAGACCCCGTTTAATATGTTAATTGTTGGTATGACAGCTTGTGGTAAGACGCATTATTTGCTGGAAACATTGGAATCTGAGTACTTTAGTAAATTTGACTACATTGTGTTGATTTGCCCAACTTTTGAGTGGAACAAAGCGTATCAAGATTGGAGATATGTACGCGACCCTGATGTGTTAGCGATAGACTGCGCACAGGACAGTGTCGACGCTGTTCTCAAGTGTGTGACGAACGTTTTTAAAGGCACTAACACTCTGATTGTGTTGGATGACTGCGCGAGTGGACAGGACGTCAAGAATAGGACTAGTCAATTGGTCAACTTGGCTTTTAGTGCGCGACATTTTATGTTGAGCGTTATTGTCATCACACAACAACTGACGTCGATCGCAAAACCGTACAGAGAAAATATTAGTAAGCTCGTTTGCTTCTACTGCCCGAGTAGGAGTGATATGAAGGTTGTTATTGACGATTACCTTGGAAACATTAGCAGAGAAAAATCGTCGGCGATTGTGACCGCATTAAAAAATAATAAGTACGCTAGACTCGAAATCTCACTGCGCTATCCATACAGTCACGAAGTTGTTATTCCGCAATAAAATATGGGTATAAGTAATAGCGTGATGGTGAAACGCAAAAGTGAAGAAAATCCCACGATTGAGGAATTAGTCGAGGACACCGCTGACACTTCGACTGTGGAAGACAACGTTGACGTTAGGAGATCCGAACTAATTAGACTGTCCGGTGACGGCGTGGTAAGTCAGTCCGAAGCGTACATTAAAAAAGCGTCCGCAAAAGTTATTAATAAGATATGGCGCCAATACGAGTTGAAGAGAATGGAGATCGCAAACGCTTTTCTCACCGACTTGCTAATCAGCAAATTCGCTAGCTTACTGGACGGGTTGAACGCTATCGAGAACCCTGAGGAGCTAAATGACGAACTACAAAAAGATCCGATACTAAAGAAAGACGTCGAGAGCATTGTCGCGGTTGTGACACCATACGTGCCTTTCTTGGGCTTGTTATCTGGAGGAATTATAACGTCGAAACACGTGTACGATCACCATTTTAGGAGCGAGGTGGTAAACACTAAGAATAGTGAACAAACAGACTAATTCGTAAAGTAGTTGGCTATTTGTTAGTCAATGTTGTTAGCCAATCAAAAGAGCACCATTTTGCTATCCATTTGGATAAACATCACCACTAGAATCATAATCTAGTGGGTTTTTTTCGCGCGTGAATTGAGACAGCAGTAGTTTGTTGAAAAAAAATGTGAAAATGTTGAAACGACTATTTTTTAAATATGTGAAAATGTTGAAACGACACTTTCTATTTTTTAATATGTGAAAAATGTGAAACGACACATTCTATTTTTTAAAAAACATGCAAAAATATTGAAATGTCACATTATTAGCATATAAATCGAGTTTGTGGTCTTATTTGATGTATGTTGTAAATTTAGAATTACCGAAATGACATCGAGTTTTTGGGGGTTTGGGATTTGGTGTAAATTTGGCGATGTTTTGGCGATTATATTCGCGTTCAACATTGAAGGCCCTAGATATTTTTACGTTACATTTCTTCACTGAACGAAGACGTGAGACAGAGCTGCACTATAAAGAGTCATATGTTTATTTGAACAACCAGCTTGCACACTTTTTTATATATCTAAACGCATTCATCACTGCTCAATCTTTTTAAAATTTTTGTGGATCTTGTTCCGTTACGTTACTGCACTCTTTTTGCCTCAACCTCGTGTTTATACTACCGTAGCTTATTCACATGACATTACATACTATATAAACTATAGATATTGTATAAACATGATCAACTTCAGCAACAGCATTGGCCTGCAACAATGACATTTTTGGGCTGTTCTAAACACGTTAATAGGCTCTGTTTCCCATTTTATGTACAAGACTCGTTTTCATGCTAACTTGGTCATGTGACCACGCTCATCCCTAAAACCCCACTATACATTAGTATTTGAGGTATTGATGAGGAGTTTTTGAGTGATTATGGTGCGTTTTGGTCCACATAGACGATTTTATGTTTCAGCCTCGTTTCCATGTTAGATTATATACGTCGCACTTTTGACCCCCTCGTAAATCCAGTCTGAGCAAGTTGTAAAGTTGCCACCAAAACGTTTTACGTTCTTTAGGGTCACCTTAACACATCTAGACCAGTGGCGTGCTTTCAGCACAAAATTCCCACGGGAGTACACGTGCTCCCTGGTTATTTAATAATTTCTATTGTATTAGGATTTTTTGGTTTTCTTATCGTTAACAAGTAATTGTTCAATACGCAATTCAGCCCTTGGCTGCTATATGTATTTTAATTTAATAAACATATCTATTTAATATCTCTTAGGACTAAAAATTATTCATTTATTTTGTTTTGGAATGCTATGCATCGTCGACTATGCGTCCCGATGTCGTTTCGACTGAGCCATTGCCAATGCAACTTAATACCAACATCTCCCATTTTCTTGGTTCAATCTAGGAACGTCTCGGCCAAACGAGCCACTCCAAGCCGTCGTCGAAAACAAATTAAGCGACTTGGCGCTGCACGAAAGCAATAACAGCGTCCTAGAAAGGAATCGTGCGTTTTTACAGTACATCGCCACCTTAGCAAATTCCAACCAAGAAACTGATGAATTCAATTATGAATTTGTTACGTCTCTTCTCGAGGGAGGCGCTCAGATAAACACTGCTGATCAGTGTGAGCAGACCATCTTTCACGAAGTTGCGCGTTCATGGAATGTCGACGTAGCAAAATTTCTACTCGAGCACGGTAGGTTTTCAGTCGATATAACTAATTTGCGTATCATTATATGTTATGGGTGTTGTGCTGTCACAATTCACAACAGTTTAAGCAATGACAACGTAACGAGTACGAAATCGAGTGCGAGATTTTGAATTCGGTCTACTACGCTTGGGTTCTGAACAAAAAAGAGATAGACCCTCTCGCAGTACGAAGAGTTTTTAGTGAAATCCAAATTTTTTACTACACTAAATTTCCTCTTGGCTCTTGTGTGGATACTTCTTCTTTTTCTTCGATCTATATGCTTTATTGGAATATTTATTTAATTATTAACTTTACAACCAAGCAAGAATGCAAATAATTAATAAAACGGTTAAAAATTAAAAAAAACAGACAAAAACGGAGCAGTCTTGAACATGGTTGAAGGTATGGTCAACAGGACATGTGTGTGAAGACCAACCTGACAAAAATTACGGAATAGACATAAATTAAAGACAAGGACTAATACACTAATAACATATGATACGGGACAGATTAAGAACAGCAGCTTAAATTATATGAATGGCACTTAGAGCAATACGTTTTCCAAGTGCGCATTCTGTTTGCATCGAAAGAAGAGTTTAATTGAGAAGTGTAGTATATATAAAGTTGGTGTTTAAAAGAGAAAACAGACGTACTATTACGGATGATCGGAGATAGATTGTTCCAGAGAAAGACAATTCGATTAAAAAAGAGTACCTAAAAAGAAAGCGGTCCTGCAAGGATTGGCTTGAAGCAAATTGTCATTGCTAGAACGGGTGCGAGACGAGGGGTGAGAAGAAAAGGTAACAAAAGAGGAGAAGTCTAGATCGTGGCCTTGTTTACATTTGAAAAAAAGATGAGATCCTTTATTTCAAGCCAGTACGATATAGGTAGTATGTTGAGATATAGGCAGTAAGTTGAGTTTCTTAAGACGCTCAGGATAAGACAAACCGTAGTCTTGTAGTATGAATTTGGTAGCTTTTGCAATGAAAATGGGATAAACTACCAAAACAAATCGGTCATATAATATTGCATGTCTTGACATGTTAAAAAACAGAAAACACTTGTTTGCGGAATTTTGAAGGGGGTGCGCGACGCATGCGTGGATCCGCCACTGCAAAATATTATCTTTCCGTTGGGTGCCTACTAAAATGACCCTCGTTAATAACGCTCTCTCAATACGAAATGAAAACATGATGACATTTTAATAAATTTATGTCTTTGGCGTTCTCTCGTTGATTACACTTGTCCGTGTTAACTGATTCTACTTGTCCGTGTTAAATCGAAACATATCTAAAATATAATTTCTGCCGACTAAAATATAACTTCTGCCGACTCGTATATAACTTCTGCTGACTGAAACTCGTATAAAGATTTTTTGGGGGGTGTCGCACCCCACTCCTTCGATAACGACACGCTGTTTTCGACCACGAAGGTATAATCGGCGAACCAGTTAAGAAGTGGACCGGCAATTCCATAATTTTTCAGTTTGGACACGAGTTTGCTGTGAGACACAGAGTCAAAAGCTTTAGCGAAATCAAGATAAATAAGGTCGATTTAGCTATTAAAAGCATCAGCCTTTTCCTCTGCAGTGGATAGTTTAAGACCTCCTAACTTCATTACATCAGGTAGTGAAGATTTCGAAGTTTTGGACTTAAAAAATCTCCAAAATAATTTGGTATACACGGATTCAGAAAGTCCAGAGAGAAATTCTCTCTTCTTGGCATTAATCCAACACTTGACATGTTGCCGAGTCTTGCCAAATTTCTCCCACACTTGAGGCGAGTTCTTGGCCTTTGCTTTTCTCCTAAGGGACTCCTTCATGTTTATGGCGTGAAGTAGATCCTTGCTGATATAAGGAGGCGTGAAGGAACGTTTTAGTTTTGTTTTCGGTTTAAAATAGTCTATAGCGGCAAGGAAAGCGTCTCTCCACATCGACCGGCTACATCGACCAGGCGAGATTAATGTCGTCGGCCTTACTGAGAACTATATCCACTGATGGGCGTGTTCCGAAGACAGTTTATGAGACCATCGAAGTCTCCCTTTCAATAATTATAAACTAGGCGCTCTGTGGATTGTTTTGGTTGTTGATGGAGTTTTAAGTCAAAAGTTATAGCTTTATGATCCGAGTGTAAAGAGATGGAGTCGTCATCAGTAACTTCAAAGTTGTCGGTCAAATGTTCATTCGTATATAGTCAGAACCAAGTCGATGACGTTATTGCCGCGAGCAGGTGAATTGATTAATTGGAAGAAACTAAAGTCTGTGATAATCTCAATAAAACTAGTTTCTGATCCTATGGTAGAGAAACCTGATCCGTTTTAGTCCATTGAATATTAGGATAATTAAAGTCGCCAATTAAAACATCTCTAAATTGAGAATCTGCAACAAATGAAATTTCAAGAAACCGTTCAGTTCATGTAGGAATTCACTAGAAGAATCAGGTGGGCGATAACACACAGTGACAAGAACTTTGTTAAATGGCGATTTAATAACAACAGAAGCAAGTTCCAATGAATCTGAAACAAAATCAGTAGGTTCAGTTTTGACAGCATCCTTAACAGCTAACAGGACACCCCTCCCCTTTTGCCAGTTTGTCGATCTCGCCGAATAAACTTGTGCCCGACAGGCAGAATTTCACCAGCACTAACGGAGAGGAGAGCCAAGTCTCTACACGAGCAATTACGTCTATATACTGTTGCCATAAACCATATCTTGTAAACAGGATAGCTTGTTTAGGACAATAAAATAAAGATTTAATTAAAGTCTGATTTTACTGATAAAATCGTTCCATGCATGCAAGCGTTAGAAATCCCACAACCTTAAAGTACATTGCAGGCAACAAAAATTAAGTTTACCTAATATGAAATAACTCGTAAAATGATAGAGTAACGCCTTTTACAACTTTTCGGTATTTTACTTCGTTTTTGAAATATTTCAGTTTGTTTGATATGTAAATGAGATTGTCTCTGATGTCATGTGCAGGGTAGAGAATTTTCACTCATTATAAAATGTTTTATATCTGCAGTGATTGCTAAGTTAACATTACGTTCATTATCACGAGGAGTTATACGCATTATACGCACATTTTCAAGTAAATTTGTGGGACAAACTTCAAGAATAGATGTAACTAATATTTTAATGAGTGAAAATCCTCTACCCTGCACCTGACGTCAGACACCATCTCATTTAATATTTCAAAATCGAAGTAAAATACGGAAAGTTGTAAAATTGTTACTCTATCATTTTACGAATTCTTTCATATTAGCCAAATTTAATTTTTGTTGCCAATGTTCTTTAAGTGATCCTGCTTAATGAATACTTTTTCCCGAACAAGAACGCGAGCACGAAACAAACTCGATCGTACTCGATTTCGTACTCGTTACCGTTGTCATGATTAAACTATCTAATGTTATCATGCATAGTGCAGCACAGCATTGTTTACGTCTGTTGACAACTTGGAACACGGACAACGTGACAGAGACAGAGAACGAAAGAGACAAATAGACGTTTAAATCTAAGAGGCTGTTTGTATGGAAGGCGGGACGGGACGAATAAGCTGGACGGAACGTTTTTCATCCCAAGTTTATACGAGAATGTTTCCAGACGGGACAATTGCACCTGGGACGTTTCACGCTCGATGACTGGCCAAATTGATCAACATGGAGAAAGCAATTGCATAAAACAAAGTTAAAAACCACAGACTGTCAGAATAATGGATGGAATACTGGCCTATTACTACCATTTGCAACTCTACAGTTAGACGAAAAGATTTTAATGCATTTATTTATGGTTTAAAAATCGGTGATAAACTCGCGTTCAAATCTTCACGCTTAACGGTAGCTTGCAAATGGTAATACGAATAGCTCTCGGTATTCGGATATCATTCCGGTTAGACGGGACAGAACATTGTGAAACCCAATTACTGACTGAATTGTTTAGTTGACGATGAGTTGTATAATTATTTCATCAACAATAATTAATGCAAATAACACGCCTCCATAACACAAATACATGTCGGTAAATTTTGGCGCGGTGTTGATGAACCAAATCCGTCTGTCCGTCATCTAGCTCTCATCATCCGTCTCTCACTTGGAGATGGCTTACTTGATACAAGTTTACCATTCTGCTTAGGATGCGACATCAACAAAAAGGATTCCTTTGGGCGCACTCCTCTTCATGTAGCTTCAGCAGTTGATCACGAGAAAATGACAAAGTTCCTGCTAGAAAAGAATGCCGATATGGATGCATTGACTGTTGAGGAGTGTCAAGCTCCAATACACTTTGCTGCCAAGAATGGAGCTGTGAGATCCTTAAAAGTGCTGCTAGCCTTTCACGCTAACATTGATTTTCCAGATGGTAAAAATCGAACACCACTTCAGGTGAGTTTAAACAATTTTGCCTCGAGCTAAAATATATATAACTGGAGGACTATGTTCTGGTTTAAGGCAGTCAAAAAGTGAAGCCAAACATGGCGGACATGGAAGTGAATTTGTACGTCATGAGTTTCAATCCCCTACGCGGTCTCTAACTTTTCTATTTTTCTCAACTATGTTCATTTTGAAAACATACACAAAACATATATCAAGAGACAGAAATGAACAGAAATAGATAGAAATGAACAGAAATAATTTCGAATTTATAATACCAAAAAACGGTGAATTTTTTATGACGAAAGAAGCCCTCGAAAATTTCTTGAGAAAAACATCAACGAATGGTATCTTTTACCGTTTCCCCATATTTTCAGACAACTGATGTCACTAGCAGGTCATACAACATTACTAAATCCTTTCTAAGTGCTAGGTTACTGAAACTTTATCCGTTTCACTTCTCCGAAAAGGCCTGGAACTGACGTACAAGACCGCTTATGGGACTGAAACTGACGTAGAAAATCTGTCCTACAGTATGTCCGCCATGTTTGGTTTCACTTTTGCCCGGAACATATAGTCCTCCAGTTATATATAGAGCTCACTGAGGATAACTAGTATGCATGTTTATACGTAAGATATGTATAAAGTAAATGGTTTGAAGCTAGCAGTATCATTAGATCTGTGAAGTT
The DNA here is from genome assembly GCA_035772405.1 of Chrysogorgia sp. JL179-B06. Lineage (NCBI taxonomy): Eukaryota > Metazoa > Cnidaria > Anthozoa > Scleralcyonacea > Chrysogorgiidae > Chrysogorgia > Chrysogorgia sp. JL179-B06. Next base: position 1,206,533 of record JAYKKM010000438.1, read on the forward strand.
GATCGTCTAGGTTGTATAGTTTTGAGAAAGAATGTTGTTGGTAACTGACGTATCGACGGCCTCAGCGGTGCATGGTCATCTTCAGAGTCAAGTAAAGCGTGTTTGTCAGGTTTGCCTATTAGCAAGTGTAGTTTGTTAGCATACGTCATAGTTTGTTAACAAACTATGACGTAATGAACTATGACGTAATGTTAACCAACTATGACGTAATGTTAGCATAGTTTGTTAGGATTACATCATAGTTTGTCAACAAATTATGACGTAATGAAGCAGACGCATATATAGGCAAACCTGACAAACACGCTTCACTTGACTCTGAAGATGACTGCCGCTGAGGCCGTCGAAACGTCAGTCACCAACAATAGTCTTTCTCAAGACTACAACAACCTGGACGATCAACTTCACACATCTAAGATGTGTATATTAATAGAAAAAAACTGTGTTATTTCAAGATGTGTTATTTGTAAACTCGGTATATAATAAATAATTTGCGCACATGATGTGTTAATATCTTTAACACACACAAATTAATGTAGTTATGATAAAAGCTTCCCGCGGGCAGAAATTTGTTTTGGGATCACTTTCCATGGGAAGCCATCTGATTGCCTAACCAAAATAACGTTTATCCTAACCCTAAATAACCCTAATCTTAACCCCCAGTTTATAGGCCAACGTGAGAGAGAATGCTTGTCGACTGTACATGCGCAGTCAAGGTCCCCAAAAAAGTGATCCCAAAAAAAATAATTTCGCTTGCGGCGGTGATAATCCGCGAAATGCTTGGTAACCGTTCCCGCGTAAATACCTCCGGATTCATTGGTGTATATAAACGATATGTACTCATGTTAGTGTAAACAGCCTATGAATCCGAATACTCGGTTTGTTGTGGATCTCATGGAAATATTTACGAATCCGGAAACTTTTCCTGTAGTGTAAACGTAGTATTAATAATATTCATGCTACATTATAATTCGCTTATGAAGTTTTCTTTTCTCTCTCTCGTTGCCCCAAGCTGGCTGCTGAGTGGACACGTGTTGAGACAGCCAAGGTGTTGATCGAGAAAGGAGCCGCATCGTGCTTGTTGGACTCGTCGGGCAACTCCGCTCTGAATATCCTCATTGATCGGCTGCCAAAACTTGCCCTGGAAGCCTTGAGTCAACTCCATACCCGCAACGTGATCACAATGACAGACTCTTACTATCTACAATATCTCGAGGCATCGCGACAGACGGTAGAAACAAAGGCAACTCGAACCCCGCTGGAGACCGCGGTGGCCACGCAAAAATTCGAAATAGTCACGCACCCTGTCATGAAAAGGCTGATTCACAATAAGTGGATCAAGTATGGGAGGCGCTCGACGATCTTCGATTTACTATTTCACGTTGTTTTTGGACTGGCATGGACATCAATTGCCATTGGAACGCCGTTGAAAGGCAAAGATATGTACATTCCAGCTGATAAGAACGCATGGCGTGTCATTCTTGGCGTGTTAGTCACACTCATGACGGTATTCGACATTGGCAGACATATCTATGGTAAGCTTTTCCCTATATTGAATCCTCTTAACCGGGTGCCTATGGCGCAAATAACCAGGTACAATGCCTGCATTTCGAAGAGCGCCACGAAAATGTTGTTTCCGTCTGGAATCGGCGGTACCCACGAGAACGACTGAAACAGAGAACGACTTTGTGCGATGGACGTATAAGGGTCAACGTCAACGAGCACTTTGCATGATCATTCCCGACGCCGAACACGTGAGGTTAGCGTTTCGTGTGTAGTTACCCTAGGAGATACGCGCGTGCCGGACTATTGGACCTATAGCAAATTCACACTAAAATCGTCATGTATAATTGTTCAATTTAATTTGTTTGAACTTCTCTAGCAACAAGAAAGTCCCATACGTCTCGAAAGAATTGGATGAACTGGAGGATTGGCCAGTTACAGGATGACATGCGGCACTGCCATCCACGGTGGCCGCAGGAGCGAAAGTTAATAAAACATGAAATTAAGAGAGTGAAGAGCCTGCCGCATTTCGATGTTTTCGGTGCATGGTTCTACATGGAGTGGATAATTTTAATCCTAGTTCTCGCCACCATCGCAACGCATTTCGCGTTTTACTCCATAGATACGACGGTGATAAGGGACGCCTACGCCAATATCATCAGCATTGTCAACCTCTTAGTTTGGTTGCGCTTGCTGAAGTACGTACGACCATTCCCTGGAATTGGCACACTTGTCATCATCCTTGGTCAGACGTCAGGTGACTTTGTCAACTGGGCTTTCCTTTTTATCCTTCTATTGATTCCATTTTCTGCAGCGTTCTGGATCAACTTCGGAAGTGTATCCATTCATCCGGTTTTTGGCTTTGATGACACAAGCCGGCTAATATATAGCGTGTTCCAAATCGCTGTCGGCGACGACTTCAACTACGATGGACTAGTCGAAGCGGACCCTGCGATGGCTCGTATTCTTCTTGTACTCTATATCATAGCAGTGACTATCGTTACATTGAATTTGTTGATTGCTTTACTCAGTGATACCTTCTCTCGAGTGTACAGCAATGCCGTCGCTAATACCATCATGCAGAGAGCGATTAAAGTCGTCGATTCAGAGCGCACTCTCTCGAAACGTTACAAGATGAAGTACCGAGAATACATGAATACCATGTGCAGTCCCGAGATCATAAAAATGTCTTTTGATGGTAGAAATGTGCAAACACCAACCGAAAGTGCCGAGCAAGAAATTAATTTGAACTTAGGCAACATTAAAAAGGTGCTCGATGACCGTTTTTCGAAAATATATGGACAAAATAAGACGTCCGACTTCGACGCAATCCTCAAAGATGTGAACGAGTTGAAAACTGTTCAGGACGATTTTTCAAACGACTTAATGAGTATCAGGCGCATGGTCAAAAAGTTAGAAGGTACGTGAAAATCAGTGTTTTATTTCATATTGATTCAAGCCAATGTGCTATATAGTACTATAATATTATTATTCTCATCTGATCGATCTATAACAATTTTTTGTGCAATATGCAACAAATTAGAAACGTTCCACCAAATTAAACAATCACAAGGGCCGAAAAGATCGGGAAAAACAACTATAGCACTAGAAATACGTATCCGCAATAACCACTCGCTCGCCTTTTCTACCCCCCCCCCCCCCCCCCCCCCCCCCCCCTAGAGTTTCTTTTTCCCATCCATGGTCCCCAGGGCCCAGATCGCGCATGCACGCCGTGTATTTGTAGTCTGTAGATAACAAATAGCAAAAGAAACGTTATCTCGGTCAAAATTTAACCGATTTCAATTCTGAAAACAGATTTGGAATTACCTAGTCAAAGTACATAATATTACGCAAACATGCATGCCCTTCATAAAAAACAGTTCATGTACTTCATCAGATCACAAATCCGCCATTGACCGCTTCGCGTTGTCTGCCAGACCCAAATATTGTCCGATTCAAACGGATCACCCAAAACGACTTTTTACTTCCTTATAAGGAGTTGGTCCTATCCGTGCTCCGCCGAAATCAACCTCGTTCCCAGGGCGTGGAAGGTCGGCGAAAATGGCCCTGCGATCGGCTGGTCACATGACACCCAGAATTTCTGGGTGTTTAGATATGATAATTTTTGTGGTCTTTGTTCCATTGCCTTTGTCTACTTTGTTGACCTGAATAATTGAGAAATATTCAATGCTCTTCAGAATTGTTCATGTCAGCATTTTTGGGCATAAAAGCAGCTAACAAGCTTAATAATCCACTTTGTAAGATTTTTGATTTTTGATTTGTAAGATTAATGACAACTTTGTAAGATTTTTAGTAACGAAGCACTGACGTTTCGAGCGGAGCCCCTTCTTCAATCATCAGAGTAAGACGAAATGAAATAAAATAAAAAGGTGGATATTTTTATTGAATCATTTGCTATTTTTACAGTCGATCAGCAAACAGACTGAGAGGGAGGAAGAAATATGACAGGTCCAATATTCAAGAGATTATGCGATAGTAAAGCGGTAATATATGTATATGAAAAATCTGACTGCCCCAACAGGGAATCAAACCCTAGGTCTCCGAATCAACGCATCGACGCTCTAACCACTGAGCTATATATTGAGACACGGTCAGAACAGTCGCCTTTTATAATATTAATATTATAATATTAATACACGTTCGCAATATTATTAATGAACGTTCGCGTATTATAATAACCCAGACTCGCGGTTCCAAATCTGTTTTCAGAATTGAAATCGGTTAAATATTGATCGAGATAACGTTAAAAATCTACGTCGAAACGGCCTTTAGCGATTTGTGATCCTGGTGCGATCTGGCGACCATTCTGATTGCGAAACATTAAATATGTTCTTTGAAATAATTAATATAAAAATTTTGTCTGATAGGACAAGCAGGCGAGGGGTTATTGTGGATACGTATTTCTTGTTAAATGCTCTAATTATCTCTCTCCCCCTCAGTCTGTTTGCTGATCGACTGTAAAAATACCAAATGATTTAACTTTTCGCATCTCATTAATTATTAGTTTGTTTATCTCCCGTGTATTTGATTGGCTACTTTCTACACTTGTGACACCCTTTTGGCATATATATATATATATATATATATATATATAATATATATATATATATATATATATATATATATATATATATATATATATATATATATATATATATATATATATATATATACAGCAGATTGCAAAAGCTATGGCAAACGAGATATCAACATATAAACATATCGGGTGCATTGTGGGAATGGCGCCATCAACTAATTTGAATAATATTTTAGTCCACATTCACGGTTTGACAACTATGGAGGGATAATTTCGACATTCGAAGTGCATCTTAGGGTGTTAGACAAAGCAAATAAAGCAACATTCTCTCACTTTCAACTCAGTGATTGTCCCAAATTTACCTTTCCTGAAATGTTGAAGTTGTATCTACCGGAAAACCATCCAAAGTAAAATCGCACCGGCAACCACCACTAATTTCAAATGCGGGTATTTTGTGGAAGGCCGCGGTAACAGAAAGTTTGACATATCATCGACGAGGTTATCTGTGTTCACGAATTGCCAATCGGTTATCACGCAGGTTTTTATCAATCGCCAAACTAAATCCATCGTTTACATAATTTTATAGTAAATCGTTTTCCTGTTTATAGCTTATAAGTCCCCGTACACACGGAAACGTTTTCCTGCGTTTTTGTATTGTTTACTGTTCTCAACTAGGGAATCGAGAACAACCAGCTCATTACTTGAAACAATACAAGGTTAATAATAATAGCGTAGCGCACTGAGATTCTATTTTTAAACCCAAATTGCGAACAAACAAAATAAAATTAAGTTTGAAGAATTCCCAAATGACCCATTTCCTATTGTTTATTTCTGAACCATAAATGCGGACAAACATCAACAACCTAACGTCATCTGTGCGCTCCGCTATTAAGCAAGTAGGTTAATTAATTTGGCTTTGTCATTAAAATTCAAAAGAAACCCACTTTGCATTTTAACTTGGTTAACTCAAAGACAAAGGAATGATAAGTGCTGTTTTATAAAAATAGCCGGTCCTAAACAATAGGAAATGGGTCATTTGGGAATTCTTCAAACTTAATTTTATTTTGTTTGTCCGCAGTTTGGGTTTAAAAATAGAATCTGTGCGCTACGCTATTAACCTTGTATTGTTTCAAGTAATGAGCTGGTTGTTCTCGATTCCCTTGAGATACTATACCGTAAGAATGGCTTAAATGAAAGAAATGAAAAGCCCAAGAAGTTTCACAGGTTTCTATAAGCGATATATAGTTACATGCATGTAACACTACTTTATAAGCAGTTCATGTTTTTATACCGAGTTTGTTATGCTATACATTCCTTTCAGGCATATAGCGGACCAATAAATGTAAAACAAAATGACAATATTCAAATTAGTTGATGGCCCTATTCCCACAATGCACCCGATATGTTTATATGTTGATATCTCGTTTGCCATAGTTTTTGCAATCTGCTGTATATATATATATATATATATATATATATATATATATATATATATATATATATATATATATATATATATATATATATATATATATATATATATATATATACATGAAGTTAAAACTGGATAAAAATAACTATTTACACATAAAACACTACAAATCTGTTTCAAGAGTGTTCCCAAGAGCACTCTCTCATCAGGTGTAAAAATGTGCTGACTAACTAACCTACTTAAATACACTGATCTATGTGACGTCATATAACTTCATACTCTTTAACAAATATCTGTTTGCGTGACGGCATGTACTCGATAATTCGTTCCTACTATTTAATGTGCATAGGTGTGGTTGTTTTATAATAAAGTATTTTTCTGTTATGCATAAATTGCACCGTTTACTAACGTTAGTATATGACGTGGCCCTTGCAAGGATTTTCCATGACAAGATGTAATTAATATTCCCTTCTTTCAATGTCCAAATATATTTGCTTAGTTCTGTTGCATTTTTCGTGTTGATATTCCTAAATGAGGCCGTGTGATTGCGGTATCTTGTTTTAAATTTGTTTTGGGTTAGTCCGACATAAGTTTCTTTACCGTTGCCGGTTTCCACTGTGGCTTGGTAGATAACATTTGTGGTAAGGCATTGACCGTCTAAGGGACACTCTGATTTATTTCTACAATTGCACGTCGGTTCACTTTGTTGGTTGTTGTTGCTTGCACGGGATTTCCCTAAGGTTGATTTGTTATGGTTGCTGATTTTCGATTGCAAGTTAGGCATACATGAATAACTTAACTTAAGAGTGTTTTTATTAAAAATTTTCTTTAGTGGATGTTCATTCGTAAATGTTCCGTTGAGAATTGCCAAGAATTTCTTTCCTACATTCGATGCTACGTGTCTACTGAATGGCGGGTTGTACCAGGTAATATTACGGGGTCTGTTTGATCCGGCTATTCGCCTGTTGTCATCATCCTGCTCATAAGTGAGGGCAAAATCATATCCACTTTTGCTCAGGGCTTGTTGATAAATTGGTGCGGCTCTGTCGAAAGACTGTTTATTTGATGAGGTTTCTCTAAGGCGTCGGTTTATTGCGATTGGGATGTTCTTTATTATGGATGGTGGGTGGTTACTTTCACAATGAACATACAGTGGCGTGTTGTTAGGTTTTACGTATGGTGCGTATGATCCGTCATCAAGATTTAGGGTTACGTCCAGGAAGTTAACAATTTTTTTGTTCGCCTCTATTGTTATCTGGAGCCCATTGTTTGAAAAAACGTTGCAAATCTCCTTTTTTATTTGTTCGATTCTTCGCGCGGTGGTGCTCAGCGCAGCCAATCCATCATCTCTATACAGGCCAATCTGGCTTCTACTAATTTCTTTTGGAAGTTGACACAAAAGATATGAGCCGACGAGCTCGCAATTTATGCATATAAACGGTGCAATTTATGCATAACAGAAAAATACTTTATTATAAAACAACCACACCTATGCACATTAAATAGTAGGAACGAATTATCGAGTACATGCCGTCACGCAAACAGATATTTGTTAAAGAGTATGAAGTTATATGACGTCACATAGATCAGTGTATTTAAGTAGGTTAGTTAGTCAGCACATTTTTACACCTGATGAGAGAGTGCTCTTGGGAACACTCTTGAAACAGATTTGTAGTGTTTTATGTGTAAATAGTTATTTTTATCCAGTTTTAACTTCATGTATACAGCTCCTTCTTGTTGAGCACTTTACGACGAAGGAATCAATTCTTATTCTACTATATATATATATATATATATATATACACTCGAAATTTTCCTTCACCATAAATCCTTTCAACATGTAGTTTGATCGAGTGAAATGCCAAATATTACCTATATATATATATATATATATATATATATATATATATATATATATAATATATATATATATATATATATATATATATATATATATATATATATATATATATATATATATATATATATATATATATATATATATATATATATATATATATATATATATATATATGTTTGAAGATCGATCAGTAGACATCATGATTTAATAATAATTTGAAGCTGATCTAGATAAAAAACTTTATACAGAATTTTCGGCTACAGACTGTCAGCCTTCCTCAGTGACTAAAAAGCGCTATATTTACATAAAACGTTAAAACTTAGTGCATTTATACATTCTCAAAGCTATTAGTGTACCTATGGGATTTGAGCAGCGGTGTATAGTTCGTTGGAAATTCTTTTCTCTCGTTGATTGCGTCTTTGTCCAAAGTTGAGTGCCAAGACTCTAAAAATAATCGTTGTTCATAATTTGTTATTCCTCGTTCAAGAATTGTCGCGTACTTTGGGTGGATATCATGTCCTGTCGTCTCAGCGTGATGCTTAATAGCAGACTCATTATAGGTTCGCCTGCCGGGATTATGTTCTTTTCCTCGAGAATCCCATGAACGTTTACTTTCTCCGACGTATGTAAAACGGCACTCTTTGCATTTGACTTTGTATACAATGCCTGGTACTTTAAAATCTTCAACACGGTCCTTCGGTTTTTTGAAAATTTTGGAAAGTGTTTGCAATGGTTTAAAAGCAGTTCTTATATTGGCTCGTTTTAATGACCGTTTAATTTGTTCCGAAACACCTTTCACATAAGGTAAAACGGCAAAACCACCGAGGTTATCGTGGGAATGCGGACTTTGTATATAACTGGTACTTTTAACAGTTTGGAGAAATCCACGAGAGTATCCATTAGCTTCAAGATCTTGGGTCACCTTTTCTACTTCTTCCTGCCGAAGCACTTCACTAGTAGGGATCTCTTTTGCTCTATGCAGAAGCGTCTTAACTACAGCTTCCTTATGCTGTATGGGGTTATGCGAGTCGAAATCCAAATACTTGTTTGTATGCGTTGCTTTCCGATGTACTTTTACTTCGACGGTTTTGTCTGGTTCGGCTAAAATCTTGCAATCTAAAAACCCTATGCTTTGTTGGTTCGCGGTTACATCCGGATATTCAATAGCGAACTGTATGTCGGGATTAATGGAGTTTAACTGGTTGTGAAAATTAACAACGTCCGCTCGCTTTAGACATGTGTTGGAATCGTCCATGTATCGTTTCCACCATCGTGGTTGGGAGGCAAAAGTTGAGAGTGCCCTGGTTTCGATATATATCATGACAAGTTCTGCAATTACTGCACTCATCGGTGACCCCATTGCACACTCTTTCGAATTTTTAACTGTGTTGGTGCTCCTACGTTCAAGAGATTTTAAAACCTTGGCAAGATATTTGGAAACTAAATAGGTGGGCGAGCCAATACAACTATTTATTGGCCGCATGGGTATACTGGTACAGTTTGCGTTAAGTATGAAGTGATCATCTTTTGGTATTAATTCGACGTTATGAATCTTAGGAAGACCATAGAACGCCGCTGGTGTAGGATCGGTTGGACGTAATCTCCAATACTCGTTTTCAGTGATAAAATTAGAGTTCTTAAGATCTAAAAGTTTTCTTTGCAATGAGGTGGTCGTTTTAGAAATCGGGTTCCTTCTTTTGTCAGTGATCGGTTGATAAGTTTTATTGTCTTGAAGCATGCACACAATTTGTTCATGATAGTCAGATTTATTCAGAATGACGGTAGCATTTCCTTTATCTGCTGGTAAAATAAGAATTTCATCATCCTGCTTAAGGTCTTGTAAGGCTCTTCGTTCTTCTCGTGTTGTATTCTGCACTCGTGGTGGTTTAGCATGTTTCAGTATATTACAAACGTCACTCCTAATTTCTTCTTTCATCTCAGGTGTTGTATTAACAATACTCTGCTCAACTGAAGCGACAATTTCTTTCTGACAGGAATCGTCCGAGGCGTTATGGCGAAGTTTAAACCTTTTCTAAGTAGTGAAACTTTATCTTCTGTTAGTTCTTTGTCAGAAGCGTTAACTACCCATCTTTTCTTTATCGACTGCACGGTTGTGCTCGACCTATCCAATTGATGAAACTTCCGTTGATGTCTTTCCTTCAATTCGTTTTCAAGTTGCCGAGCTCGTTGTTGAATCATATATAATGAGTCTGCTATTAAGCATCACGCTGAGACGACAGGACATGATATCCACCCTAAGTACGCGACAATTCTTGAACGAGGCATAACAAATTATGAACAACGATTATTTTTAGAGTCTTGGCACTCAACTTTGGACAAAGACGCAATCAACGAGAGAAAAGAATTTCCAACCATGCCATGAAGCCATATGGTGATAGCCGGTAGGGCACATTTGTATACTTCCGTATATATATATATATATATATATATATATATATATATATATATATATATATATATATATATATATATATATATATATATATAATATATATATATATATATATATATATATATATATATATATATATATATATATATATATATATATATATATATATATATTATATATATATATATACGGCCTATATATATATATATATAATAAGTAGTATTTAAAACACGAGAAGGAGCGTTTTATCATATTTAAAATGCGAGCGCGCAACGCGAGCATTTTAGATATGATAAAACGCGAGTTCGAGTGTTTTAAATAGCTTCAAAAACAATTGATTGTAATCACTAGGGAGTGTACTGGTTTTTATTTTCTATTAGAGGTAAATTGGGTTGATGTATGAAATGCAAATTACCAGGAATTTTATATAAAGTTCGTATAGACTTTATATAATTTTCATGCTGATTAGTATTCATGCATTTTATCAGGTATAAAAGCCTTGCGCGTGACTAAATACGGAAATGTGATTGGACAATTTGGTTAGTGAATATTAATGAGTTTTTGAAGCCCTATTTATTTTATTTTGTCTTACTCTGATGAAGAACGTCAGTATTTCGTCACTAAATTCTTGGTAGTTCACCACCTTTTCACTTTGCTATATATCCAAAACACTGTATACACAGCACTCTACTTTATTACTAATAATCCATGTGCTGGTTTTTCCACAAAATTTGATGTCCACTGATGCTTTATTTTTTGAGATATGATAGCAAATTAAATCTTCCTTGGAAGCCTTTTTTCTGGCATCGATGAAGTGGGATTTTATTTTGGAAATATTTTATTGATTGATGTTATTACAATAAACAGTTGATTTAGAATATATATACTTCTTCAGTTCAGAACTAATAACTTAAGAAATATTATATTCTAATCAACTATAAGTATTATACATTTAAGTTTAGGATATTATTGTACTTGTGTGTGTACTAAATACTCATTTTGTAATTTTTTTATCATTGTATCTATTCCATGCACGTTCGTATTTTGAAGGAGCTTTTTTAGCTCCTGGACGTACCGTGGATAAATAAATTATTGTATTGTATTGTATTGTATTGTATTGTATTGTATTGTATTGTATTGTATTGTATTGTATTGTATTGTATTGTATTGTTATTGATATAACAGTTATTATACCTAGGGAATGGTCAGTACAATTCACGACGTCGTACATCAAATAAAACAGAAGGACCCTCAGTTCTCAGTCTCTCCAAGAAAGAAAAGCAGGAGGATAACTCTTTTTTTTCGAAAGCCTCTATTGTCCGACTCTTCTCGACAAACGACAAAAATAAAATTGAACTGTCTAGAAGTGAAGAGCGAAAACGATCAAGGAAAGGAGAAAGAGATGGTCAATCAGAAAGAGATGGTCAATCAGAAAGCCGAAAGAAGTTGAAAAGTCAACGCAAAGAAAGAAGACGGAAATCTGAGAAAACACGGGACGACAAGAATGGTTCACCGGAGTACAGTGTAGATCCTTCTGATAGAAGCATCGTACCTTATAACCATGGAAACAATCGCTCTAGAGCAACCGGTGGAGATTCCGGTATAACAAATCCGACTTATCAACGTGAGAGAGGAAATTCTTCAAAATAATTGGATAATATTAGTCTGTATGGCCTGAACGTGCAGACAATAGTTTAAAACTATAGTAGTGCAATAGCATGCATTAAAACTGGTAGTGCAATGACATGCACAAATTCTACACTTAAGCTAGTTGCACTGCTTGCCCTCGCTCGCAAACGTAATTATGACGTAATTATGCTTGATTTTCTGCCTTGTTTGTCAGCCTTTTTGAAAAATAGGTACGCGATGCGTACACGCGTCTGCTGATTCCAATAAACGACACATTACTGATGACATCAAAATTGAAAATAGGTCCTTCTGTATAATGCGCTGTAATGAAGCATATGGAGGACATGTTAAATATAACGCGAACGCTACCTAGATCGAATTGTCCGGGTTGTTTAGACTTAGAGTCGCCCTGTCCATAGTATGTCCATACTATTGATGCATTAATGATGCTAACGAGGAAGATTCTTAAAGGCCTTATCAAGAGAAAAAAACTGATATGATCCGAAATGTGTACAACTACGAGAGTTTTCTTGTTATTCCCGGACTGAAGATTCAAACTCAACATTATTAATTTTGATCGCCGCTGCAGGGAGTGCCGTAGCAGCTTATCGGGCAAGGGGCAGCTAAAACAGCTTTATAATTTTCACCTAATAATAGCTGAGGGAGTCGCGGAAGGTATTGTGGGATTTTATGGTGCAGTGTGATAGAAAGATCAAGCATAGAAAACCAGATATTGTGTACATGTAAGCTAGGAATGTTTTAAACTGTTAAAGTAAAGTAAATTCAGTGATGAACATAATAATGCTTTGGTTCGGTGTATAGCGAATGGTTCGTGTTCGGAAAGATTGCATGATTGAGGGCATAGGCAGTATATATAGAGCGCCATGGAAAAGCAGTGATGTTGTGTCGGTACAACTCCATTGCATGATCCAGACGCCGGCACAACTATCATGTATGAATATGTCACGAAAATGTGTCTATTGTTTCGGGCCGGATGCGACGCAAACTATTTCGAGTGCCTATTTGAAAAACAGTTGTGAATTCGCTCGTTAGATTCGGACAAAACTAAGTAATTAAAAACAGTCATGCATGCATATCCAAGTATGCGTGATGTTTGCCCTAAGTCATAACAAAATAGATCTACATATAAGTGCAATACGCTGCACGGTAGCCAACGGTTAACAGACCATTCATGAAAAGTCATCAAATGGGCACCAAGTTGAAGCTTTCAAGGTGATTCTGTCGGCTGTATAACGTAGTAAGTATGCAACAAGTACTAGTCTGCAGTTGTTCTTGGCATGGTTTATTTCACACTGCGTTTACACAGAAGTAAATGTTTCCGAATTCAAAATGTTTTCGAATTAATATATCGATACAAATATTCGAATTCATGAAATGTTAATATTAGACCTAGATTGCGTTTAACAGATGAATTCAGGTATATTTGTGTATATTTATAATTAACGTATTACCGCAAGTGACAAAAGTATTCAGATCAGGCATCCCAGAGAGTCATCCATACAAGAGTCATTTCTTCGGATTAGCTATAGTCAGTTCGGATTCAAAATATTTACACTCGATTCCGAATTCAAAACTATCACCGGACGGCGGCGTCACAAAACTGTTTCGCCGGATTCGTCATTCTTGTGCAAATGGCGAAAGGAATCCTAGTATAGTCAGTGACAGAGTTCACTTCCGGAATCCGGATCACTTTTGCTCTTCGTCTTAATTACGGTTTGATTGTCTATAATGCCGTGGTCGTGTCGTGTACCGCTTTGCAGATCTTTATTATCGTTTTATATAGGTTTTTTAATCCAGACCTCGTTAGCAAGTATTATATATTTACGCGAAGGCTTGTATAGCCCATAAAACAATGGACGTCTCCCAGCTGGATAAAAACCGCGGAAGCATCACGCAGTTAAAACGCTATGAAGAAATGTTTGTTAAAAGCAAGTTACAGGGTACAGGGTAAGTCAAATGTGCCATGCACCCTGATGCATAACATGTGCAGCCAAACACACACATACGTTGTCCGGTTTATATATAATTTCTGTTTGTTCGCTATATTTATAAGCTGCATGTTAAGGGGTGGATTTAGTGAATCAACAGGACAACGTACATTAATTGTTATAACGACTATATATTATATTATTAGGTTAGAAAATCCCACTCTAAAAATGTTCTACTGCAAGCGAAAACTATCTACGGGTTCGTACTGTAAACATAAACTGCAACATCTCGGGAAATTATTACCTATATAAATTGCTGATGCTTGCCCGTAACAACGGATTTTGAAATATAGTAACTATAAATCGAAAGAATTAATGATATTCATGTCATGCATAACATCAACCTTAAATACATCAAATTTCAAAAATTTCCCTATTTCCGCTACGGTGATGAATTCTAGTTCGAGTGATGAATTCTAGTTCGAGTGTCGAAATTATCTCACACGACGTAGCGTTAGTATAAATACCAATTAAGATAATATTAAAAGATATGACTTTTTCACTGTACTTCATTGGTTTCCGATCTACAGTATATACAACAAATGATTTATTCAAGAGCGTTGTTTGGAAAACTGTATCAGCCTGATGAAACATATTGAAAGTTCGTCAATGGTCAAAATAATTGTTTGATGACATTTAACAAGCGGAAGCCGACAGTTAGCAACATGAAAAGATTGTCGATTGACTGCCGAGAATTTCGAGGAACGAAATATTGCCGTTTCTAGCGGAGCCTTTTATCAGAGTAAAAAAGATTAAGCGCTCCTCTAGAAACGTCAGTATTTCGTTCCTCTAAATTCTCGGCAGTTTACAACTTAACCTTTTTTATATATTCGAAACACTACCTAGACAACACTAATCACTAATCTTATAATAAACGGAAACTGGTTCCGCAATAAATTTGCTGTTGTTATACTGAGTGGCCCCACTTTGTAATTTCTGTATGTGGCAAATATTTTGATATTTCTTTTTTACTTGTTCCATTGTAATCACGCATCTTTAGTTTACAACAAGTGATTTAATATTAGGAATTTGCTTTATTCTTCATTTGTTTAAATTGTCGGCTGGTAATGCATGTGCCTTCGGCATCTCGAGTCCACAGGAAGTAGAATAAACACTGCAAGTCCTTATTTAATAGATATCGTGCACTAAAAAGGTAGACCGCGGGTATCTTGAAGTTGCGAGCTCAAATCCAGCTCGGGTTAACATTTTTCAGTTCACTTCGGCAGTGTTGGAAAATCATGATATAAGATTATGCATAGGATTAGAGTGTCACTGAATTTTTCTCTTCCTGATTCTCGCACATCATTGGTTACTTCTTCATGCGGGAAATGTCAAAGTGTCATCATGGTGTCATGCACACCGAATACCTTTGTCTTTTCAGAGGTGTCATTGCGCACCAGATTCTTTGTCTCTTCAGTGAGGAAACGCAAAGTTTGCAAAGTTTCCCACTTTTACGTGGGATGACTTCTCGCGCAAAGAAGAGCTTGGTTCTGGATTTTTTGGCGCTGTTTATTCTGGGCGATACGATAAATGCGATGATGTTGTGGTCAAGGAACTGCGAGTCCAAAGCAGAGAAAGTAAGCGTTTATTCTTAAAGGAAGCTCGGTTACTGCACAAGATCAAGGGGCATGAAAACATTGCTTATTTCATTGTTTGGTTTAATAACAAAGTTATATGGCATTATCCTATAAGGCATTATGCACATGTACGTCACAACATGTATGTCATTTACATATCAAACAAACTAAAATGACGAAACAAGAAACCCAAAAATTGCGAGATGTCACTTCGTCAATTTTAATTTTCTTTTAACATATATATAGAGGGCTGTATGTCCATACGACTTGTATGTTAATAGGCGTCATGTAGGGAGATCTCACGTAACATTATGCACCTATCAATATTAAGCTGCAGGGAGGGGAGGCCGGGCATATTTGAAATTTTAATTTTTTGTCAAATATCCCACCCTGGGAACTTATTCAAAACTCAAATGAGATCAAATCCCCTCTATTAGAACTTCGTTCTCTTGTTCGCGCTCTTCTAACTCCGCCATGTTGCCAGTTCTGAGCTGATCAAATTGCACCACCACGTTAATCAATCATGTGCCAAATCCCCTGGGTATGACCGCCCCCCCCCCCCCTCCCGCTTAACATTGATATGTGCATTAATATACTCCTAAAGTAGTAAGTATTCAACAGTATACACGATCTTTCTGTAGTCGTTAAACGCAGTAGATATACATGCACGCCTGAGCGTGTCTATTTTTGTTTATAAATTGTCGAAGGTTATAACTCCATATTTGCTAATTTAAAAGAGTCGAGATAACGCCATTACGAAGATCTAGAAAAACTAACAGATTTACATTATATTTCTAATATATCTTTCTCTTTCCTTGTCAACATATAAACCAGGGAACTAAGTTTACACTTGACTTCTTTTATATATATATTTATTTATTAGATAGAGATTTATCTTTGTAATTTGAGAGAGGGTTTCATGCTATAAGAGAATAAGAAAGAGAAAAAGAGAGAAAGAGAAATAAAGTGGTGATTCTATTTTGTAGCAATTAAAATTTCAGTCATCAACTCAAGGTCTTAGATACTTTTGCGTAGCATGTGAACCGAGGTATTTTATGGCACATTTTGTGATACTACACTACAACGTTCGTAGCACTTCTAAAAAGTTTAACCCTTATTGTACAATATTGCGGTTTTAACCTTATCAATTTTGCGGTAGCTTTTTCGTACTTTACTCTGGCTTACGCTATACGGTTTACTCGTCAAGGGAAGGCGATTAGTATTGAAAGGGTTGATCTTTTCAATATTGCGGGAGCATGCAGAACTGTTGTAACATGAATATCATTAATTCTTCCGATTTATAGTTACTGCTTCCGCTTGCTAAATGTCATCAAAAAATTATTTTGTCCATTGACGAACTTTCATGTTTCATCAGGCTGATACAGTTTTCCATATAGATCGGAAACCAATGAAGTACAGTGAAAAAGTCATATTTTAATATTATCTTAATTGGTATTTACACTAAGGTAATAATTTCCCGAGATGTTGCAGTTTATGTTTACAGTACGAACCCGTAGATAGTTTTCGCTTGTGTAGAACATTTTTAGAGTGGTATTTTCTAATAAGACACTTTAAACTGATAAAAGTTGAAATGTCCGCGTTTTCCATGTCCGCGTTTTCCATGTCCGCGTTTTCCATGTCCGCGTTTTCCATGTCCGCGTTTTCCATGTCCGCGTTTTCCATGTCCGCGTTTTCCATGTCCGCGTTTTCCATGTCCGTGTGTCCGTGTACGCGTGTCCGTGTACGCGTGTTCGTGTCCGCGTTTTCCATCTAACCTATATTATTATGAAGTGGCGCATTGTATAAACCATTAGGTGACAATTGGCAAAGAAGTTGCTCAATAAGCGCCAAATGTTACGGAATTTGCGTCTTGTCAAAGGAAACCAACTAGACAGCATGGCTAGCTTGGATGCGCTCTACATCACTTCGCTACGGTATATATCGCATTTTTTAGTTTAAATGTAGATTTGGTTTAAATAGTTTAAATGTGGCGAAAATACCAATATACGCGTAATCAGCCGGGGCAGTTTTAGTGTAAACTATTTCTAGTTATTGTAGTTATAAACGCACATTAATCAAAGTTTGCGGAAAACTCAAACATTATTTTGCTTCACTGCCAAGGGATCAAATAAAGGTAAATTTTAGATCTTTTTCCTAGATCAACAATCATGTTTTTCATTATGTATAAGAATGGATACACCCGCGGACTTGTATAAAGGTTAAGGACATACGAGGCGACAAATCGCGGCAACGTATATGTCGCGAGGACATGTTGCAGGGACAAATCCCGCCGTATGCACCATGCGAAATCTTGTCGATAAGAGACAAAATTTTCATAAACCACTGTGACAAAATTAAAATAAACGAATCAAAGAACGTTATTTTACTTTCCTTCTCCGATATGTCCCCGCGATTTGTGGCCTCGTGTGTCCTAACCTTAAGACGAAGTAGTAATAATATATATATTATTATTATCAATATGTTAGGGACTGGACTGAGCTCTAAGCCAATCAGAATCGAGTATGATTTGAATTGACCAATCAGAGCACAGTCCAGTCCCATATTTCCAGGGGGGTTGAATAGTTTTAAGGTGTGGTCACCCTGTAAAGAGCGACCAGTGATCAAATCAGGGGGGATATGCACCTGGTCGTATACAAGAGGTTTTTTGTATTAAAATTAGTCAAAAAGTGGTCGCGGTCAAGAGTATATATATCACTTGGGTCGTGTTGTTGTACGACCAGTTTTTTAGTCGTCCCTGAACGATCAGAGAGTTTGAAGGTCATTCAAGGTGAATAGTGTTAAGCAAGTACTGACGTCATTTGCTATATGGGGGTTGAAAGCTGTGATGAACCAGGAACAGGATGTTTAAGTTGTAGAATTTAGTGTTCTGACCAACTGAAGATCAGTATGGAAAAGTTCACCGAGAAACCAAATAGCCATGTTTGGTTTCTTGGTAAACTTATCCCTACTGATCATCAATTAATCGGAACACGAAATTCTACGACTAAACTTCCTGTTCCTGATCCATCACCGCTTTCAACACTCCATATAGCATCCGTGCCAGCACTTAGACAAAACATCATTCACACAGTGATATATATACTGACACACACCACGTTTTTGAAAAAAAATACAAAAAATTCTATTATACATAACCATCATACCTCACCCGATGTGATGTAATACTTACGTGCCATCCAAAAATATTCCATATTTTTATTGGAAGCCTTGTAATGTAGTTTGAAATAAAAATAATCAAATTTTGATAGAATTAATCATAGAAATTTCCGCCACGGAGCTCTTACCTCGACGCCATCTTATGGCCGAATGACTGATATTCCTTAGTTACGGTATTTTTAAAAAGGATATTTCTCAAAATATTTTTAGATGATATGTCTCAAATAATTATTTCGTGTTTTTAAATAGATGAAATATATCCCAAAAAAAAGTATAAAAACTGATATTATAAAAATCATGATTAAAATCATGGCAGAATCAGAGGAAGAAGTAATAAATCTTTTACATCTTAAAATATATAAGGATGCTGATTTATTTCGTGATTGCAAGGATTCTAAGTTTTATGCTGTGGTTTATATGAAAGAGGATTTTATTCATTTTGGTCCAAATCGTCGAGCGTTAATAGTAAAAGATCTCAATCCAGAATCATATCTCAATACGGAACTGGGCGTATCTTGAAATTATTTGCTTGCAATAGTTGATCGAAATACCGCAATCAATTTGCAAGAACAAGTATATTTTGATTCAACTTTTACATTACGAAATATCTCCACGAACGTTTGAAAAAAAAAAACAACAAGATGATCGAAGGATATTTGGTGTTTTTCAAATAGATATATTTTTAAAAAAAATAAAATGTACTTTAACACACAATAAAATAACTTTTTTTTGAAAAAACAAATCTTTTTATTGTTTTTATTTAATCTAAATACATTTCTTTATTAATGGAACTAAGTATGGAATCATCAGTTATCATAATTGTTGTTAGATATTTATGCTGACAAAGAATTCCCTCATCTACCACTTCTAAATATAATTTATACCTGGATAGATTACCCGGGGGAAAGTATATACAGTGTTGTAAAATATATTTTTGATTTGGAAAATTCTGTCGAAGAGAATTAATATCACAACGGGTATATACTTTTTTTTTAATGTTGTTTCTATTAAATACTTGTTCCTCCTTTACATCGTCAATCCCCAAAAATGCTTTCAAACTATCATCACTATCAGAATCACCATTATCCTGAATAGGTTTGACGGGTTTAAAGTCTTCGAAATTAAACACTTTCGACGTATACGTATCCGTATCCCGTACACGTACACCGTACGCGTATCCTTCTCCTTTATCGTTGTAATCCCATATGAGAGGGGAACCATTCGGAGGTAGGGGTTCTCCATAGGAAGCTTCATTCGTTATTTCTTCTTTCGTAGCCATTTTTTCTTAAACTAAGTTTGTAGGGGGACAATGTTTTACGTATAAATGAAAAAGAAAAGTTTCAGCTTATTTATATGAAAGTTTTTTGAGAAAAATTTTATTTCATTTCTACAAAACCTAGGGTATAAAAAACGATATCATAAAAAAAATGGTCATTTATTTTGTTGAAGATGGGGTATATACCGTCGCGAAAGATTTGGTCATTTCAAATGCGTAATCAAGAAAATGCTGAAAAAATGATAGAGGCAGCGAAATTAATTCACACTCCACAGAATTGTCTTAAATTAAATGAAATATCGTTTTTTGAATGTAGTCGTGAAATTGTAAAAGATAAAGAAATTGGATTTCTTCAAGGGGTTGTTTATCTCAAAGAAGCAAGAGGTGATATTTTTGATTGGCTTCCATATGGAGGAGAAATCCTTCGTTCTTATGCTGATGATTTCTACCATTTTAAAGGTAGACTATATGATCCGTCCACGTTATATCGATATGGAAAACGTCAGGGTAAAATGGGGAAATTATGGGATAGTGAAAGAATCTATAAATTAGCTTATTATAAGAGCCAGCATCGACAAAAAAGAAAAAAACTTTTAGAGTAAAGAAAGAAATTCATGTAATAAAAAATAACATGTTTTATTAAATAAATTTATACAAGAGAAGGAATTATTATGTCTTGGTCATTTTTTATAAACTTAACATTTTTATGTAAAAGATGAGGAACATCTTCCTCTGATAATATTTTTAGTGTTTTTCCAGGTTCTCCATGATGGATAACTTTCAGGGTTACTTCATACGGGTGTTGTTCCACACCATTTATTTTTTTTACAGAACATTGTTTTGTTTTAATTATTGTAACAGGTTTGCAATCCTCTACAAAATATATATATTCAGGATATTCTTTAAGAAGAGATTCACATGATAAATAGCACTGAACAGTATCTGTGGAGTTGTCAAAAAAAGTTATACTTTTCCTACATATACTAATATAACGTAATACGGACATTGTTTCAGTAATGATAAAGTTTTTTTTAGTTTAATCTTATATATGTCTCAGAAAAAGATATTAAAAAAATCAAAAAACAGAACAGTATAAATAGACGGTTTTTTCTTTTTTTAAACCATTGCTTGTCGTACTTCAGTTAACATAAAAAAAATGAAGTGTAGGAGTAGGAGATGTATAAAAAAAGCGAAAATAAAAAACGAATACGAAAACGACGACGTTCTAAAAAAATTCAAAAAGGAGGATGGAAAAAAGATCATCCGAATTATAATCATAAGTTTTATGAATTTTGGAAATGGTAGACAATGTATTTTAAAAAAACATTTTATTAATCCAAACAAGTTTTTTTCCATCTTTGTATTCTATTATCACATTCACATAGATCAACTATTCTACTATAGATAAGCGTGAGTAATTCTGTTTACAAGGATAACAATAATGATGGTTTACAAAGCATTCTTTACATCTGTAATGCATGAAAAAATGATAGAAGGAATTCACTTCACAACAACAGAAACTGCAATAGACCATCTTGACAATATTTTTTTGAACGTTTTGTGAAAATTTTATAGTTTGACAACCTACTTTTATAGATTTTTTGCAAAACTATATAAACAGGATATCAAATATATTTTTTCAAAACATGTGGTTGCGTTCAATGATTGATTTTGGAGAGTGTGAATCTCATGCTTATCTTACATTTTATTATCATGCTCAACCCATACAATTAGTAAATTATGAACCTGTGATTCCCTCGTTGTTAAGATATGGATATTATTTATATCTGAAAGATTGGCAAGGACCTCGATATTTCAAATTGATGATAGTAGACGCGTTTGGAGTTCCGGAGGAAAAATTACAAACCATCTTATTATCATTGAAGGGAAAATATATAAATATTAATAATGATAATGTAAAATTAGAAAAAACTCAAACACCTATATTAAACATTAAACCCTACAATTTCATTAACCATAGGGGTAGAGGGAAACAAATATATTTATCTTTGTAATGTTTTTAAAATAAAAAACCTTTTAGAAACAGAATATCGAGTTTTTATTTTTGTGTAAAAATTTTAATACAAGAAAAATAAATATGTTTACAAATTAATTTGTTGTGGAATTATTGAGTTACCATTTATTAGTTTAATTGTTTTATACACGAGATGATCACTTTTAGTTTCAAGAATTGTTTTTAGGGTTATTCCCTTCTCTTCAAGTAATCCCTGAATTTTCAGAGTTAGTTCGTAGACTTGAGGTGGAGAACAAAATGGGGGATTACATTCTTTACATAGTATAGCAGGTTTACAATCCTCTACCAAATATGTATAGTTAGGAAAATGTTTTTGAAGAAAATGACATGAATAATAACGAGGAGTATCGTCATAATATGCTACACCCCTATAATTGACACAGATCACGAGATCTTGTTCTTGATTCATCTTGTTATCACTATGATTAAATCAAATATGTAATCTTATATATAAATAAAAAACACGAATTTTTTTAAAAAAAAAGTTTTTATTGAGTATATGCTACAGCTTTCATGAAATTATTAGAATCTATTATTAGTGTAATTTCTTTTTGTAAAAGATCAGAAGCATCATAGTCAACAATTGTTGTTATGTTTTCACCCAGACATGAACAATTCCATTCATCATTTTCATATTCATGTTTCTTTTTAACTGCCAGAGCTAGGTAATATGTTTGAGGCGTTGAGGGTATATCTTCATAGGGTATATCTTCAATACATTCGCATAATACCGTTGGTTGACATTTCTTTACAACATAGGTAAAGTGGTGTAATTCGTTGGCTAGAAAACGACTTGGATAATAGTTACTTTCATCTTCAATTTTGTACGGGTTAAAGGCATCAGCAATTATTCTTTGATAACGTCTACCGGTATGTTCATCACAATCACGATAGCGTACATGTGAATTCGACATCATTCACAAATAACGTTTAACATGGTGGGTAACGCGTTTATATATAATTTTTTATAAAAAAAAATATAAAAATCAAAATCAAAATTAAAAAAGACAGATATTCTAAAATAAAAAAGAATTTTTAGTAGGATATAAATAAAAATGTAATACAATGGTTTTTACAAAAATATCATGGAAACCGTGGATGCACGATATAATAGATTATTCTATTCAAAATATCCCTGTGGACAATGTCTTAACGGAAATATGTGTGGGGAAGTGTGTGCGAATTATATGGCGCGGAAAGATCCAAAACAAAAACGTTGTTGTAGATTAAAGAGATGGTTGTTAAAGAAGATATGGTGTTAAAAGATTTTAAGAAGAAAATCCATAAAAAAAGAAACAGTATAAATAAGAGTAAAAAAAATAATAATTGTTTATATATTTGTTAGACAATGGAACGTAAAGAAACAGCAGATGCACGATTTGAAAGATTATATTATAACAAACATCCATGTGGAAGATGTATTAACAAACACCCGTGTCCGATTCATCCAGATGAATTAAAACTTTCAAGACTAAACAGTTTTAAACGTCGGGTGTTAAACAAGTTAAATATACGGTGGAAATATACAGTGAATGTTTCTGTGGTAATAGACGAATAGAAGAAAAGACGCTTTTTTTAAAAAGTTTTAAATGGCTGTACGAGAGCGTGATTTTGATGAAATTCTTTACCCCGACATTCAATATTTATTACATGCTGAATTGTTTGAGATAGAAAAAACACGCGATTCAACGTTTTATTTTTTGGAATGGAGAGAGCATCCCTATCAGTTTAGATGTGCTGATTATGATTATAAATATTTTAACATTTATGTGGAAGATAAAAATGAACAATCTATATTTCGGAAACGATATGGTGGAAAAAGATATTATAGATTTTTAATAACCGGTTTTAGCTGGACTATGTCATTTTATGATCAGTTAGTGGGAAAACATGTAGTATTTATTGATAGAGAACCGAGATTACCTACGTTAATTTCGACTCTTGATTGTTTTGAGATAAATAATATCCCATGTTATTCAAAAACGTTTTTGTATGGTAAATGTAAGGATTCAAGATTTAGATTAGTAAATTATCATTTTCGTGAAAATTTTGATGGTGAAGAGCTTTATTTAGTTCTTATTAAAGATGAAAATATATTATCTTTACTTAATGTGATTTATGGTAGCAGTAATGGAAATTATATTGTAACATTAATAAGTAAAATACATTTTGATAAATCTATGTTGCAACAACATGTATATTTAGATTGTTGTGGGGAATTATGTAATTTTAATGAATTAAATATTTGAAATAAAACAGTTCAAAATAAATCGAGAAAAGCGTTTTTTATTTTAAAAAAAAGAATTTATATACACTTCTTGATCTATGAAATTATGTATACCACAATCTCCTGCCACATGTGTTGTTATATATTGTTTATAATTAAGCTTTTTATTTTTTACATACTCCATAACTTCCAAATTTATATATAATCGATTCATAGGAAAGCATGGATTTAGGATTTGTTCACATTTACGTACAATAAATATTTGATTTCGACAATTTTCTTTAAGATAGTGAAGATCATACTGTTTGGGTTTTGACATATTGCTTGCATGAGATTCAACTGAAGAATGAACCCGAAAACACAATGTTTTTTATTTTATTTAGATTAATGTTTATTTAGCTTATTGAATTTGATAAAAGCTATATAAAGAGTAAAAAATCTTTCAAAATCACAGCATTATGATTGAAACAATTTTAAGAGTTGTTCTTTATTTTCAATATGTTAACCAAGGAGAAATTGGATATTTATTTTGGTTATGTGGATTATTTGATTATTATCGTGGAAAATATGTCACATGTCCCATGATGAAATGTAAAAACAACATTCGACCCCACGACGAAGTAAGTTATATAGTCAATATGAAAAAAATCAAAGGAACCCGTGGAATGGAATCCTATTTTATCCTAGAAGATCGTTTCTCTTATATGATCCCGAATTTACAAGCAAGTCAAAGAAAATATTCCTTGAAGAGAACACTCTTTCAACGTACTTTACTAGTTGAATCATCAGACACGTTATGCTGTAGTTTTTTTTCATTTCCCGATTGTTTTAAAGAATTATTTGTTGTATTACCCCTTGAAGACCACTCAGATTTATTTCAATGTTTAAGATCCAAAGATAAGTACCATTATACATATTTTCTACAAAATCTAACGTTTGAAAGAAAATACATATCTTATACCCTGGGTTATGGAAAAGAAAGTTTAGTAAGCAAATTTAAGCACATACAGCGCGAGAAAGGTGATTTTAATCTTTTTTTAAATATTTATTTGTTAATGGTAGCACCTAGTATTTTCAATTCTTATGTTTATTGTAGTTCAACTAAAAATATTATCATGATCACTTCATGTTTTACATTTTATTGTCGTGAACATAACCCTATGGGAAGATTTCTCAATAGACAAAAAAAAGGTCTTTCTGAAAAAAATATTAGATATGATTTTTGGAATTTTATATATTATATAAAAATGGGTAAAGTATCCTTTGATAAATGTCGGTATAAAAATTGTACGCGTCAAAGTTATTTTTTTGAGTTTGATCCCCTGAAATTAAGTATTTTAAACAAACGTAATTATGATTTAAATGAAAACCCACTATTACATCCTGTCGATGTACAATTAAAAAATTATGGGGGAATGGGAGAATTTAAGTATAATGAGAAAATATTTGCACATGTAATAATGATTGAAGATGAAGTAAAAGATTTATTTACTATGATAAGAAAATATATACAAACAACATTGAATTATAATTTAATTTCAAGAAATCCCATATATGAAGACGAACTGACTGAACCGAATGTGAATTGGGATAATTTTTATAAAAGTATTAGTGAACAAACGTGTATGTAGAAAAAATGGAATTAAAAGATTGTATAAAATTTAAAGTGTTTGCGTATGATGTTATACGAATGGAAGAAGACGAAGAAAATGAAAAAGAATTTTGGATGAGATGTGGGAGATTTTGTTTTGCCCTTCGAAAATTTTATATGGAAAAAAATGAAAAATGGAAAATAAGTGAATGTTGTAAAACTATTCATGAAATATCTATGGCCCATT
Source organism: Chrysogorgia sp. JL179-B06 (assembly GCA_035772405.1). NCBI lineage: Eukaryota > Metazoa > Cnidaria > Anthozoa > Scleralcyonacea > Chrysogorgiidae > Chrysogorgia > Chrysogorgia sp. JL179-B06. The sequence goes on from JAYKKM010000438.1 coordinate 1,232,565, forward strand.
TAACGAATGCGGGACATTACAGTCAAGAAAAAAGATTTGTTGGATTTCATGAGGGGATTGATCCTTTATATATTCAACAATATATGGAACATTTAGATGAATTTTACGTAAAAAACTATCAAAGAAAAAATATATCAGTTTTGATTTATTATATTTTTGAAACCATACATCCTTTTTCCGATGGAAATGGAAGAACAGGGAAAGCACTTGTCGCATTTCTAGAAAATAAAATAGAATGTAAAATAAAAACAAAAAAACAACATAAAAAGTTATGTAAAATTTTAGGAGTTATGCAACGCAAACACAATAGTTTATTTGATATCAAATGTTGTAATCAATTATACATGTTATTAGTGTAATAAAATTTTTGTGATGGAAATTTTTTTTAATTGTGAGGAGGGTATAAAATAAACACTGTCCCTACAGTGATTCATCATTTACCCTTCACTCGGGAACAGATTCAGAGATGGTGGAACTTTATGCACGACAACAATATGATCATTTTTATAAAATGCAATCGTATACAGATTTGTCTGCAAAAATAATTGCACAAAAAAAAATCAACGGTAATGCTATTCTCGCCAAAGTATATCCGACAAATAAAAGATGTGACAAGTACACATACAATAGCGCTGTTGAAGTGAAAAATGATCATATTCCTTCATTGTTGAATGTTCTAAATAAGATTAGCATTCAAGAGAAATTGGTGCAGATATTTTTTGAAGTGGTAAAATTTGAAAATTGGAAAAAGCAAACATGCCGTTTGGTTGTTCGTACAGATGCGTGGGTGGTTTGGAAATTTGTTATCAACATCAAGATAACGAATTAGCCGATGCAATGGAATTTGACGATGATCCAACACCGACAACCAGCAACAACAACAACAACGCAACGCCAAGTGAAATCGTATGGTCTGATGATTGGGGTAGTTTTCATATAAAAAAGAAAGATTCCTTGGATGAATATATTATTGCCCTAAGAAAGTATAATCATGCAACAGGTCATAAATCCCAACCTACCCCCGTCAAAAAACGAGTATTGAAGAAAAAGAAACCCACACTCAATTTTGACGACGACGTCGACGATGACGACGACAACGAAAAGATTAAGAAAATAAAAGTAGAAAGTGATGATGATGAGGTTTGTCACCGTTTAAGTCCATCAGTAATTTCAGAAATTTTTTATTATCGTTTTAGATGTTGTAAAAATATACAAGATACATTATGTTTGTACGGTGATACTATAAATAAATAGTTAGCCTGTAAAAATATAGAAGTTGATTTTATGGGAATATTACGCGACAAAGAACTCGTTGATGAACTTGAAGAATATTATATTAATTTTATTTCTTTATTATAGAAATGAGTAAAAAGAAAAAAACTAAATTTTCTGCTGACTTTATTGAAAAAGCTTCAAGATTATTAAAAGGAGAGACATTAACTGATGAGGATTATTCTAATTATAGATTACATAGTAGTAGTAAAAAAAAATATAGACGTTTGAAATATGCTGTTAATAAAAATAATGAACAATGGGAAATTGATTTAGCTGAAAATAAAGATTTAGCCCGATATAATAATCAATATCGTTATTGGTTGGTGTGTATTGATATTTTTTCAAGATTTTGTTGGGTAAAATTAATAAAAAAGAAAACGTCTAATAATGTTAAAAATAAATTTGAAAGTATTCTTATTGAAGAAGGAATAGCCCCTCTTAAAATTCAAAGTGATGAAGGAACAGAATTTCAAGATATACGTACGAAATTAAGTAAAAAATATAATTTTGAAGTATTTCATACGTATAATAGAGAAATAAAAGCATCCCATGTGGAACGTGTAATTGGAACTTTAAAAACAATGGTTCGTCGTGTTTTAACAATGACTGGAGAATTTGACTATATTCAGTATTTACCCCTTATTGTTAAGCGTTATAATAATTCCCCACATAAAGCATTAGCTGGTGCAACACCTTTTGAAATTTATCGCGAAGAAAAAAAAGGAAAAATACGTAAAGTAAAAAATAAAATAGTACGTGATCATTTAAATTATCCTATTCCCACTCAAGATCTGATACGTGAAGGTACTCGTGTACGTATTGCGAGAGTAAAAAATAATATTTTTGAAAAAAGCAGTCTTCGACGATGGACAAATGAGATATTTTTTATTAAAAAAGTATTTATCACCGATCCCGTTACATATCAATTAGAAGACGAACAACGTGAAGAAATTAAAGGAATTTTTTATCGTGCTGAATTACAAGTTTTTAAAAAAAAATGAATTTACACATTGCTAGTAATTCAATATCAAGGGGGCTTCAAAAGAATTTGATTAATGATTTTGAAATGAAAATTGCACAACCCATTGATGCTTTGAACAATGAATGTTTTTTAGAAGTTTTACAAGTTTGTTATCCTCAAACAACTAAAAATATTGTAGGTGATGAATGTTTTTTTTCATTTATCATAACCTATAAGAATTGTATACCTGAAGAAAATAATAATTCGGTATACGCAAACAGTGAGTTCGTTTTTACATCGGATAAATTTATTATACCCGACGGAATTTATGATTTGTCTTCATTAATTATATTTTTAAATAATATCTTAGAAGGATTTGAAATTTTTTTTACCATCGGATCAAATGGGAAAGTAATTATTAATGTTAATGTTGAGATTGAGTATTGGGTATATGAAAATGCGCGTAAAGCAGCCGATGGGTTACGGGTAAATGAATTTCGATTATCTAACAAGACTACGGTAGAAAAAAAGGGTATTCAATATGCTTCTTTTAATCAAAAGATTAATATATTATTTTCAAAAAAAATAGCTTTTATGCTAGGTTTAAAAAATGAAAAAGGTCTTGCAATCGTACCTCTCTTGTTTGAAATAAAAAAAGATAATCCTACACCTCGAACCCTTTTTTCTAAACATTTTGATTACTTACCCGACGTATCCGACGGATTAAATAAAATGTTTATATATTGTGATGAAATAGAACTGGGGTTAGTTGGTGATAGTTGTTCCGAATTGTTAACAACAGTACCCATTCAATGGAATCGACAAGGTGGTGGGGGGGATGGACAATTAGTTTATTATAGTCCCCCAAAATCATTGAGAAAATTAAAAAAAGACATTATAAGAGAAATTCATATTAAAGTTAAAGATACTACAGGAAAATTAGTTCCTTTTGATTCGGGAACGCTTAGTATTGATTGTTTAATACATTCAACATAATGCTTTTGATTGTTCTTGAAGAAAAAAATGGGGAAATGATAATTAAAGAATATAAAATATTTTATCCTTTTTCTCTTTACGTGTTAGTAAATAGTGGGAAAAATTTTTTATGGAATTTAAATTCGATTGAATATAAAAATATCAAAAATTCATTTCGAATTACGTGTGCAAACAAAATGGATTTCAGTGCAATAACACAATCAAAAAAAATAAATAATGGAACGATTTCAGTTTCTTCATCTACTATTATTTCCAATGCAACACAACGTTTTATATATACTATAAAAGAATTATTTTATATTGACGAAAAAAATCCTTATACATCATTAAATGATGAAAAAAAAAATTCCCCTATTTTTTATTTATGAGTGATAAAGAGGCTAAACAATCACTACAGTTCTTTATTAACTATGAGAATAACGTGCCGTTAAAAGGTGAAGAAATTAAGATATATATAAATTTATTTGAAGAAAAAAATAATGACTGAAAAATAAATGAACTATCCGTAGAAGATTACACTGAATTGTTAAACGGTAGAAATCGTGGAAAAAATTATTCCTCATCATATTTTGTTGTGAAAAGAAAAAATAAAGAAAATCCAACTAAGAAAGAAATTTTATTAAATGAGGGTGTGGGATTACCCTCAAATTTAAATTTAGATACTTATTATACAAGTGATAATAAAAAAAAGAGAAAAAAAATAGATCCAAATGTAATACGTTTTTTACAAAATAGATAGACTGTGTAAAAAAAAGTATAAATAAAAAAAAAGTTATATAAAAAAATCATAATGTTGTGTATATTATTATTATTTTTATTGTTGTTGTGGGTATTGTTGTTTTTTAAAAATAAAATAAATGACGTGTAAAAAATACATCAAAAAAAGAAAAAACAAAAGAGGAATAAGAAAACGTAGAAGAAAAATACAAAAAGGAGGGTTTGGTGGAGCATTGGCAATGGGTATGTTACTTCCTCAAGTGTTGGGAACACTTTCAAATATTCTTAAAATTAACGTTTAAAAAAAAAATAAAATGAGTAAAAAAATTGAAGATGTGGAAAAAAATGACATATTATTTAGCGAACCTTTACAATTTTTTACTTCATCACCCTATAATGATACGTTTACGGAATGTCGTGAAACTGAAATTATTGCGACGCCTGTCGATAATCAATCGTCAGTATACACGTTTACAAGACATGGGAACGCCGTTGGATTAATGAAAACAAGCGATGCTAAAATAATGGCTAGAGTATCGATTAGAAATGCTGCTGGACTTATAGCATCTGCAGCATCGGGGTTTTCGATGATTACATTACCCCTTCGTACAATGTGGAAAACAAAAGAATTAAAAATAAATGAAAATTTAATTACACCATCAGATAATTTTGCACATTTTGCATCATGGATACAATTTATAATGCGTCAAATACCGTCGGGATATAAAGATTCTAAAGAGCTTAATATAGCATATTTAGATACAGCCGCACAGATGAGCAGTATCGCGGGTTTCACGAATGGAACTACTGTCGTAAATACAGGGGGGAGACAAAAAACACAGGCATTTCAAAATCAATCACAGTATTTGATAGATGAGATTGATTGTTCATTATTTAGCGAAGGGGGTGCTGAAATATATATTCCTACAGCGTATAAAGTTGAATTACGTTTAACGCGGGCATTAAATACAATTGTAATGATGGGTGCCAATCATGCTGATATGCCCGTTGCTGATACTATAATTACCCTAGATGATTTTAAAATAAAAATTCCTGTATTTAAACCCAAAAAACAATTATCAAATGCTCTTAATATAGGGATGGTGACCCATAATAAAGAAACATTATATTATACAACCAAGTATCGTTGTATTACTGAATCAGTAGCTGCAGGACGAAATTCGCATCAAGTAATCGATGTGTTTAATGGTAGCGTTCCTACACGTTTATATATTGTATTTTCCCCATTAGCAAATTGGAACGGATCATATACTCATAATATTTTTGAGTTTAACTGGCCTAATTATGATAATGTTGAAGTTTCGGTAAATAACGCTGTTGTCGGGAGAATAGAAAATCAAGCTGAAGCTTACTCAAAATTACGTTCGGTATTAAATCGCAACTATTCAGAAATGCCCATGACTTATAATGACTTTATAAACGGGTATTCTATATTAGCATTTGATTTAACAGATAATAGAGACTCTCATCTTGCAGTATTACCCATAAGACCGTTGGGAAATGTTAATGTGGATTTTCATTTTTCTCAAAATACAGTTGTAGGGGCGTTAATATTTGTTGGTGAATTTCGAAATGAAATTAGAGTAGGATTAAATACCCCTGCAAGATTATTACACAGCATATAATTATCAACATTTGTGACAAGGGGATGTACAAAAAAAATGAAGAACACAAAACCCATTACAACAAAGAATAGAATAAAAAAACCAAAAATAAAAAAAACAGTTATTAACAAAATACCCCTAAATCGTGAACATATTCTTGTATTTCCACCGTTTTCAGTTTACGCATAAAAAAAATGAATGAAGAAAAAAATGATGAATTAAATAAAGAAGAGGAAAAAAAAGACGAGAAAAATGATAATTCAAGAGATGATGATGATGAGGAGGATGATAGTGAAAATGATAGCGATGTTGTTAGCGATGATGTTAGTGATGAAATGGATAGTGAAAGTTCCGTTACTTCTTCTTCATCAAGTTGCGAAGATGATTTAAAATTTTTAGAAACATTAGTTCAATTAAATAAAATAAAGAAAAAAGCTTTTGAAAAAAAAAAAAAGGATTTTTTACCATCGTTAAAAAAATATCTTAAAGCAGATATTGATAAAAAAAATACGTTGTTAGATTCTCAATTAATTAATAAATTACAATACATTGCTAAAAATATTTTAAATAAAAAAATTTCTATCCAACTTTCCAGTGATAATAAATATATTTTGAATAAGTTTTCAAAGAACAAAATAAAAGAAAAAGATTTAAAAATATTATTATCTGAGGATTTTCGTATAATCAACATATATCAAAAAGCATACAAATTACTTAACCAACAAATAAAAAAAAATGACCGAAGTAAATAAAATGCAATTAATTAATCCGAGTAAATTAAATGAAATTTTAGATTTAATCAAAACTGATCATGAAAACGAAAAATTATTGCAGGGAATTAACAACAAAAATAATTTCGATCTTATTGAAAGTAAAAATAAAATGAAAGAAGAAATGAAAAAAGTTAATAATGATCAACATGTCGCAGAGAGTATGGTTAGTTTTTTAAAAAGACAACAAAATATGAAAAGAAAAAGTAATGAACTTGAAAATGAGGTGACCAATGATGAATCACCCGAGGTAAGGAAAACACCGACTGTGGCAAGTGGTCAACAAATAAAAGAATTTCTTGAAAGGAAAAAAATTAAAATTGGGGGTACAGATATAATAAAAATAAACGGTGTTGCCATAAACCATCATGATTTATTATACGATTTAACGCATAATGTCAGCAAACAAAACATGTTCAATCTTACACAACAAAAGCAGACGGCTGCTTTAAAAGAATTGAAAAAATTACATATGCCTGCCTATTATATACGAAATATAAAATTACGACAACGTTATATAAATTTGGGAAAAACCCCTTCGGGTCTTGCGAGTCACGAAGAACCATCTACATCACTCACCACTCACATTCCTATACCCTCAAAACCACCCTATACAACACGAAGAAAATGGCGACGCAAAAATCCATGAATTTACATTGTTTTTTAACCCAATTTTTATTTACGAACGAGATTAATAAAATTTCAAAAATAAATAAGTTTTTAAATAAATATTATTTGGGTACATTTCCTGCAAATATTTTTCCTAAAAAAATTTATTATCCCTCGTGTTGGATTTGGAATACGGATGAAGCAGATCAAAACGGTCAACATTGGATTGCTATATGGGTGGATAAAGAAAAACATATGAATTTTTTTGATAGTTTTGCAAAAGATGTCTCGTTTTATAAACGTGAATATTGGTATGATTATAGTGTAAAAAAAGGACTAACATTTCAATATATTCAAAGTAAACAATTACAATCCAAAAATACAGCCGTGTGTGGAAATTGGAGTTTATTATATTTATACAATCAATGTCGTAATGAATTCGAAAATAATAATAAACAAAAAATATTTAAAAATGAACGTATTAAACTAAAAAACGATATTAAATTAAAAAAAAAAATAGAAACAATTTTAGGTCGTGTACTCGTAGGAATATATAATAAAAAATGTAAAAAAAATTGTAAGAGTAATAACAATCAGTCATGTTGTAGTTTTAATAATGCCAATTTTTAATTAAACAAAAAAATTAACTATTTACAGTGATTATATTTTTTCTAAGGGTAACACTGTTACCAATGCCAACCCGTTCTTGGTTTTATAGACATATAATCTCTTCCCCCTCCTTTTTGTTTTCTTTTTCTTTTTCTTTTTCGAATACCAATTCCCAATTGATTTCAACTAACGATCCCAAAGGTCCAAAAATATCTAGAGCACTACCCCCTTTTTGTTTCTTTTTTCTAAGGATAATTCTCCTGCTTCTTCTATATCTTCTTCTTGCCATGTTTTTTTAAAAAAAGTTCATACACAATATACACACCCCATACTATATATACTTTTTAAAAAAACGATTTTCAACAACTCTTTTTATTTTTTAACAAACATTTTATTTTTATTTTTACATTTATTTACAAATCATAGATTAGCATTGATTCATGTGGAAATACATTGGTTCTAATTCTACAATTTTCATACCCTTTTCTACAATTATCAAATACCAAATAACCACAGGGTTTCTCATTAATTTCGCTTAATACTTTATTAAATCTATTTCTATTAATTTTTTTATTATCACATATCGTATACATATTATTATAATCGCTTAAATTTTTAAACATAACATAATATTGACTATTGACACGTAAATTTCGCAATTTACCATTACCATATGTTAAATTTTGACATGTAAAAATAACACTAATATTACGATGATGGACATCTTGAGTTGCAATATTATCTATTCTTTCAAGATTTTCTTTTGATATTGCAACTAACATGAGATCATCTAATATTATTAACGTATTTTCACGGGTATTCGTTTGTATATCAGTAATGCGGGGAATACCCTTTTGACAATCAATAAATTCAACACTAATATCTGTTTTTTCCGCAAGAACTTTTTCCATTTCAGCGTACAGAGGTTGATAAATTGAATATAAATAAACAATTTTAACAATTGCAGGTGTAATCATAATGTTAATATTTTTCAATAATTGTAATACCCAATATGTTTTCCCACTTTGACTAGGACCACATAACGTTAACATAAAAGGGTGTTGAAATGGTAATGAAACATTGTTCATTTCAGTTATCTAAAAATCCAAACGGAATCGTATTAAAATTATTTTTAACAACACGTTTATTAAATGTAAATGAAAATTTTTTTATTTCATCCTCAATAAAAATATGATTAAGTTTATCTTTACATATTTTATTGTGATATTTAATTTCGATGATCTGATCTTGATTTTTAACACATTGTGTCAAGGATAAAAAATTCAATTTTTCTTTTATTGTTTCATTTTTTAAAGTAAAACCTTTCACATGAATACATTCCTGATTTAAATTAGTTATATACGCGTAACATTTTGGACCCGTTGAACAAAAATTTGTTATCCATTCATTTTCATTTAATTCATTCGTTAAATCTCCTAAATAATTTCCCGTTTTAACATCAGTATAATTATTTTCATCAGATATATAAATAACAGAATCTGTATCAAAATATAAAACGCGATCGTCTAATTTAACGAGTAACTCGTATAATTTCAAACGTGCATATGCAGTAACAAAACATGCAATGATTACATTTCCCGTTTTTAGAGGGGTTGTTGCATCATCAATTTTTTCATATGTACAACGTAATAATGTTTCGTTTATAAATTCCATCGATGTTAATTTTTTACTTTTATCATTGGCAATATTTAATAATTCTTCATAATCGTTTAAAAAACACACTTGTGTATTATTTTCGTTTTGAGCAAATTTTCCCCATAACGAATTTAAAAATGTTTTTGCAATAGTTCTTAATCCCGGATTTTTCTCTATTTTGTCTTTATCTAAAAAAACATTTTCATTTTTTAAATAATCATTACAATACTGTTTAATTTTATCATCATTTTTACTTCCATCTGCGTTCAAATAATTCGTAGGAATTCCTGAAGATTCTTGTTTGATTTTTAAAAATTGATTTACGTATTGTGAAAAGATTTTTTCTTTGCGTTCAAAATGATATATTTCGTAAAGAGCAATTATTTTATATCCCTTATCTATAGCAACATTAATCTCAACACTAGTCCAAGTACCCGTCAAGTATCGATCGCTTTCATTATGTTCACATTTATTACATTTATCCACAGCACATTTATAACATAATGGAAATAATAATTTCCCATCTATTCTAACGGGTAAAACAGGAAAGTAAATATTTCGAGGAGGTGAAATACAACATTTTACTACACCAAATATGTCCTTGATTTTTATTTTATTACAATCCTCACCCAGTAAAATAGTAGGATGACCCACAGGAAAATCATATTTTTTTTGTACATGAGGGTATAGCGATGTAAAATCTACGTAACTTATTCGTTCGTTTGGTTTTGTTTCTTTAAATAAACATACGGGGGAAGTTCGCCCCCCATATAATGCGTCACGTGGTGTTAAAGGAGTAAACGGATAAAATTTTCTTTTCTTTTCAATTAATTGTTTCTGTGTATATTTTTTTTCTTCTAAATAATCACATTCCCACATCTCGATTAATTTGTAACCGGCATTTTTTATTGTCCAAGAAAAACGTTGCGTATTTGCATATAAATTACTAAATTTTTCGTTTGTAAGAACGTTTAATGCATAGGGGTCAAAACATTTGGGACATCCGTGATAAAAACACCCATGAAATTGATATATCGTTTCATTATAAAAACCATCGACAAAACGGCCTAGAATTTTTTTCTCCCCATTTTGTGAACAGATATATTCTAAATTTCCTCCTAATTCTCGATTAATTTCATCTAACCAATCAATAGCAATTAAACTCTGTTTTACACCACCCCTATACCCCGAAGCAGGAATAATTCCTACACAATTTTTTTTTAAAAAATTAAGTCTATACACTTTCAAAGCTAAACTAGCAATCGTAATACAATTCTTTGCATAAAAGGGGGTGATATGACCTATGGTACCGATCATTGTAGAAAATTTAACACATCCCTTTCTTAAAATATCTACATCACTACAACAATAATAATAAATCTCTTTACGAAATATATATTTCTCTTTCTTTTTTTCTAAATACCATTTTTCAAATTCATTAAGTGTTGCTCTATTCATATGTTTCGTATCAAAAAATTTCCGATCTACAATTTCACCCTCATAAGTTAAATCGTAAAATTCATAAGGATGAAATCCCTTACATTCCCCTTGAAGATCCATTGCTTTTGGAATATCCGCTAATTTCATACTAAAAAACAAATAACTATCGAGGATTCTAATATTTTGTTCTTTAATTATTAAACTCATTATTTTAGTACCGTTCATTATAGTATTCGGCATTATCTGTTTTATTTCTAAAAGATATTTTAAAATAAAAATAGTATCAAATCTACCCCCGTTATGAGCTATCCAAACGGAATTTGTTTGTTCAAACATAAATTCACATAAAGTTTCAATAACATTGTTATCAAAAATAAATTGTCTATTCCCACAACAACTAACTTTTTCAATAGTATTATCGATAATTTCTTGATCCTTTTTTTCAAATATTTTTGTTTTTTTAAATTCAATATGTTGACATTTTTTACATACCCTTTGGACGATACAATAAAACGGTACGAGCAATTTAGTTTCGGTTACTTTTGTTTCAAAATCAAAAAAAAATAAAGTGGGTTCACTTTCTTTCCTCTTGTTATATTCAAGTGAAAGGGGTTTCACATAACAAAAATGAGGTTGTTTCATGTATTTATCACAATGAAAACAAAATCGTTTGCTACAATCATGTTTAACTGTTTTATTAGAAAAAATGAAAAAGAATCGAGGACAAATTTTGTTACAGGTTTTACAATAAAAAAAATATTGACACGGTGTTAAACGATCATAATTACTATGAGAGGGTTTAAAAATTTTATTTGTTAAATGATTTGTAAAACAATTTTCATCATAAAAAATTATATCACAACTGCTACAAATAAGTTTATTATTTTTATCTTTACACTTATTCGGATATTTATAACATCGTAAACAAGTTAAGTTATTTGTAGTACATAGGTGATTATCGATATATTCATGGCGTGTAAAATGACTCATACATTTAACACAAAAAGAACTGGTGTTAAGTTTAGAAAATTCCTTTATGCTTAAGACTACATCGTAATGATTATTATTTAACCATAAGCATACAATTTCATTAGTTAATTTAATAAGATTACCCTCACTATCAGTTCGTGAATCATAAATTATATTATCGGAATGAGTGTCAGCATACACTAACAAATCAACACCCTGTTTTTTTAAATAATTATTATATACTAACTCAAACTGTGTGGCATCAACATTACCCTCGGGTAACCCACATTCCCGATATACATTTCGAATTTCTTCACACGTAAATAAATCATCCACGGGTTTATTGGGTTTTCTTTTCATTATAAAATATTTAACGTCTTGTTTTAAAAATGATAAACCCACTAATATTGCTAAAGCAAAACAGCAATCTTTCACTGTACGAAATAATACATGGTTAAGAATATAAAATACCCCCGTGCGAAATTTACGGCCATATTTTTTTACATTACTTTTCACACCGCCTTTATCTGTAGCATTTCCCTTATTCAAACTATTGTAAATACTTTTTTTCCTTAATACACTAATTTTTTTTTTATTTGTACTTATTCCTGCGGGAAAAGTTTGAACTATTACTTTACTATTCCATCCATTAGCTATTATTTCTTTATTACTCTGCATAAATTTTTCCATAATATTTAAGAAATATTTAACGTCAAAGTCTTTCACGGGTAAAACGGCTGTAGAGAAAAAACTTTTTGGTGCATTACTAAAGATAAATCTAACATAATCATCATCACTTTTTACATTTGCCCGTGCAATGTTAATTAAATAAGAAAAAACCAACGATAACGATTGAATAAAACTAATAAAATTAACCGTTTTTTCCCGTGAAACATCCAAAGAAAAATGTTGTTCAGTGACTTTAAATTTTTCTCTACTAATAGTTTCGATATGATTAACAGAAAAATAATCGTCTATTTTTTCATTTTTCTTACTTTCTTTTTTCTTATTAAATAAACTTACAATTTTATCTATATCTTTTTGACTATATTTTAATTTTTTCTGATCATCATTCATCTTCTTTTTTTTTTCTAAAACAAGAAAAACACGCCGTTTTATTTTTATTTATGTTTTCGTCTTCTCCATCAACACGATCAATAGTAACATCGTATGAATCCTGTATATTAATACATGTCAACGTAAGTATAGGAGGGATTTTTTTTGATAATAAATAACCCATTTAAAAAAAACTAAAACAAAAAAAAAGAGTAAAAAACATATGAGTGAAATTGTGTATATTGAAATTTATTTACAAACGTCTAATTTACCTTATATCGGGTATGAAATTCAAGATAATGATCCCTCAATATTATTTACGCCGTATCTTTTAAGGGAATGTTTACTAAATTTTACAGAAGATAAAGAAAAGATAATACCTATTTCATCAAAGATTTTAAAACAAAGAATAACAAAATTAAAAAAAGAAATATACAACTGCCCCGAAGATATTATCTATAAAGTTGAATGTTTGGTAAATTTTATTCAGACACATGAAAAAAATAATGATTATTTAGGAATAAAAACTATATTTTAAAAAAAAATGGTAAGAGTTAAGTTACCCCGAAAAAAAAGACGCAATGATAAATCTCAAAGTATACGTCACGTTCTTCAATGTAGAAGTAAAACCTTAAAAAAATAAGATGTCGTAAACGAACAGCAAAAACAAAAAAATGTTGGATTCATTTAGCAAAACAAAATAACTTACGTATCAAGAAATCAACGATCCCAAATGCGGGTGAAGGATTATTTGCTTGGAAAAAACCTTTTAAACCCGATCGTAATATTTCTTATTATACGGGTCAAAAAACAACACAGTCCAAATTGGATCGTAAATATGGTAAAAACACAAATGCTGTATATAGTATTTGTAACGATGCAAACACTTGTATCGATGCTTATTTGACAACTCACGCCGCAGCACGGTATGCGAATAATGGGAAAACCGGTTCTATATATAAAAATAATTCCGATTTTGTTTACGACCCCAATAATAAAAAAATGTATTTAGAAAGTATAAAACATATAAAAGCCCATGAAGAAATTTTTGCAGACTATGGTGATAACTATTGGCAGAGAAAACAACCTTCATAACAATGGTAGGAAGAATAAGAGAATTACGGGGCGGTGATTTTAAGGGGAAAAAAAGGCAACGTGGGGGTATTTTTAAAGGGGAAAAAAGGCAACGTGGAGGAAATAAAACAGTCAATAAATACGGCAAACTTTTTATAAACGATTTTAAAAAAGAGCTTAAAAAAAAAGCTAAAGTAGTAAAAATTATTGCAAAACTAGGAACGAAAAAAATCAAAAGACAATTTCAAAAAGGAGGACTTGTATATCATAAACCCAGAAACCATGTTGAAAAGTTTTTAATGTATTAATTTTCAAATAAAAAAAATACATTCAGTGTATTATTTCGTTACATAAGATGTTATTGTCCATTGAATATTTTTCTACATTACAACCTCTTATTTCATTAAAATTTACACTGATGAAATTAGGGTAATCCACATTACATTCGCATTCCCCTTTACATTTTTTACAAGTGTATTTTATAGTTTTATTATAAACCCAAAAATCATAATATAATGCTATAATACTCCTAAAACACTCATAAGTAAAACAATGTTTTCTATCATAATCTAGTATCTTTAAATATTCTCCAATTCTTTTGTCGTTGATACGTGGGGATAGGTCATCATTCCATGCTTCACATATTTTACGAAGAAATTCATAACATTCTTCTGGAATGTCGTGTTCCTCTTGATGTATAACATACATTTTTGGATTTTTTGAACATTCTACTTCCAGTATAAATTTATACCGTAAATATGTTTCATAATCAGCTATAGATATTAGTAGATGATATCTTGATTTCCCAACTTCCACACTTCCTACTAAATGCCAAAAAAAAACGGATTCCACATAACTGTATTGTGTTAAATCGTGATAAATCTTATATCCCTCTTGATTTAGTACTCTCTGAAAAATAGCCATGACACGTGCCTCTCTTTGATAAAACGATCTTTATATATACCCCTATCTACGTATATCCATCAGAATAAACAATAGAAATATCGTATTCATTATAGGGTTTATCCGCCTCGCCAATTTTAATACCATATTTTATAAAAAAATGATCTATAAATTGTATGTTTTGAATCAATATAAAATCTTCGTCAGCAGGTAAATTATAAGCTAAATCTACAAAACGTTGATCATCGTTAAAGAATTTTTTCTCAGGATCAATAAACAATTGATTAGGAGCAAAATAATATTTACTAGCTTGTCCAATATTTGATCCTAAATCACTCTCTTCGAATATCTCTTTTTTAACTTGAACAATACTCCATCCTAATGCATCGCGATATTTTTCAAGAATATTATTTTTAAGTTTTACATCAATACTATGAATTATTTTTCGTTTATACCAATTTTTTTTTCTTGCTTCTAATTCTCCCGTACGATAATTCTGTGTATCTGTTTGAAATTTTCTATGGTCACTAAATGTCAATGAAAAATCAGTAAATTCACCTGTCTTTCGACTATTTGTTTTAATTTTATGACCGTCAAGAAAACTCGTTGGTATTACACCGCGTTGCCAAGGAACTTCTTGAAACTCATATAGATTTTTTGCTGATTTTAAAGCAACTGTCGCATTTTTTCTTGGATTCAAAAGCCAAAAACGTTCATTATAATGGATGATTTTTTTCTGACTCATTTTAATTCCAATAAGAGAAAAAAAAATTAAGAACGTTTTATTTATACTATACGTACAATGATATCATTTTTTATATATTTAAATGTACAAAGAGTTTCTATGATCATCTTATTTTTTTTAAAACTTCTCTCTCCTTCTATTTTAACAAAAATAGTATTTTTGATAACATGTACATCATTAACAAAATAATAACGTTCTAATGTACGTTTTATTTTTAAAATATAAACATTTCTTAAATGTGCTTTTGATAATTTTTTAAACAATCTTTGTGTTTCTAAAAATAAAAGGAAAATACATTCAATATTTTTTTGATTTTTTTTTTAAATCAAAAAGTGTACTTTTTTTATTTAGGAAAAATGTTCAGGAGAGAATAATTTTTAAAAATTAAATTCCTTATCATACATAGAGTACAGATCGTTCATTATCCACATCTTCTAATTTACGAAACAAACATGCAGCAAATAAAAGACATTCAAACAAACTACAATGATACAATAAACATGTGGGTTCACTAGTATGATACCAACAATTTCTTGGTTTAAGATTATAAAACCAAAGTAAATAATCGTACTTCTCAATTCCAAAATATTCAAGATTCACACAATGTAAAATAGTTTTTTCTTGAAGTGTTTTAACTAACGACGATTCTTTATCACCACCTTTATATCCGATAATAGCATTCGGGGGAAAAACATTACGAAATAAATAACTTAATCTATTTATAAGTTCACTTTGACTAAAATAATCTCTTGATTTTTTTTCAGATAAATAGTCTAGTCCATGACATCGATATTGATAGTAGACGGTAGAACGTTCCCTTCGAGTTAGTTCTTTGTAGGGTTTTAACTTCCTATCATAACAATGATAAATAAAATACTTCTTCGTTTGAAGTTCGAGAAGAGTTACTTCACGATAACTGGGTCTCTCTCCCTTAAACTGGTAACATTCACAATCCATTATATGTGTGATACGCGATAAAAATAATTTCTGTCGTTCTTGGGATATTTCTTCTTTACATTTGTTTAATGCACAATTATATTTACCCGCATACAACTCTTCGATAGTCTCTTCATTCTTCTCAGTTGTCTCTAACGGGATGAAGTCTTCTTTAATTTCGCTGTTCACGTTCTCAAATATTTTTGCCATCTCTCACTCTCCAACACTCAGACTGATATTAATTATTTTCGACGCTACATCGGCTTTTATAATTGCATCCCGCGTTACTATGTGTTACTGGGGATAGATTGGTTTGACCAATCAGAGTTCGTTGATTAAAGCTTTCATGTCATCCTGATGATTTGTGATACTCGTATACAATGAATGTGTGTTTGGAGAATTAGAGACGCGAATCCATAATTAGCGATTTTCTTCTAAACAAATACACGGGGATTAGTTGTACCAAATGCTGTGTTGTGGATTAAAACGAATCCCTAATGTTGTTCTAAAACACATACACGTCAAATCAGTTGATATATTATACATTGTAGTTACAATAATACTTTTTTCAAATTTTTATCGTGTTAAAATCTGTGTGTAGAAATATATATTTAAAGATTGAGAAAATAGTATATATACAAGGCGATTTTTTAAAAAACGTTATCGCTTTTGAGAATGTCATTAAACATTGGGAGTAAAAGAACCTATGCGCAAGCTCAAGAAATCAATATTAAGACGATATTGAAAATTGTGTATTATATACAACATTTTCGTAACCGATACATTGGATTATTATTTGCCGTCTGTGACTTATGTGACTATTACTATGGGGGAATTATCGAATGTATGGAATTTGAATCGAGACAACTTGGTCGTGGATATAAAGACTACGCCTATATTGAAAAAATGAAACCTGAAATGCATCAAGATGAATGCATGGATTGGCGAATCTTAACAGATAAACAACACTATATAATACCCGTTGTTCATACACAACGAAAATATTATATTTATGGTGAAAAACTCTGTGAGCGTTATCACAAATTACTATTAATACCCGCTCAAACATTAATGAAATCTATTTTTCATTTGAATGATAATCATTCTGATAATTTTTTTATTGAAATTCAAAACAGTTATTACCCAAGAAATGATATTTACCACTTTATTTCTATTACTATTAATGATGAGCAAACTACAATTCCTAAACCCATAGGGTATGGAGGGTCTTATCTTTGTAATACATTACATAGACTTAATCGTTGTTTTAGTCATGAATTTACATATTGCTGTATTTATTTATATTTTATAGATCCGTTTTATTTAAAGGCTGCTTTTTATTATCTACATAATTTAGATAATTTTGAGAAAATAGTGTATCAACTTGTATGCTGTTTTATTTTCTTTTGCGAAAATCATAACCCTATATCAAAACTTAAAACTAGTAACGATAGGGTTTATACTTTTAATCTCGATAAGATTGTTAAGCTGATGCATATGAAAACCCCCCCCTGTACCTGTTGTTATAAAAATTGTCAGAAATACTCTTATTGGTTTAAATTATTCTATAAGACAAGTAAACCCTATAAGTTTAAAGTCAGTTTATTTTCAGATCAAGTTAAAAATAATAGTATTATACAAAATAATAGCCCGCTTAGTTTACAATATTACCCCCCGCATATGGATATAATATATAATTTTTCTATAAGGGTAAGGATTACATCTAATACCAGTACATCAACTACTTTTATTATTAAGAGTATTATAGAATCATATAATATTAACTTTGAAGATCCTGACATTATAATACAGAGTATTGAAAAATTGTATTTAGACTAATTTAAAAAATTCAAAGAATATATTCCCCAACCCAAACCACGACGTGTGTTTTTTATCATGAGGGAATAAAATGAATTTAAGATGTGAATTTCTAAAATCTAAAATTGTTTGACGTACAAATAGTTTGATATAATATTCCTCATTATCAATGTGTTTATATCTAAAAAAACACAGGATTAAAGCAAAAAATGCTATTATTTGTCCAATTTCATGGCGATCCATACGATTATAGACATCTAAAAGTTCACGTGGACATTTTAAATGGGCAATAATATTTTTAAATAAATTCTCATGTTCGTCAAGACATTTCCACACACTTTGTTCCATATTTTTATTGATTTTTATTTCAAAACGTGCCAGTTCTTTTACCATAACATTCCACACCTCCATGTTTTCACATTACTGATATTTTTATTTAGAACAATATCATTTTATACATTTCGGTTTCTTTTTTTTTAAATCAGTCTTTCGTTTCAAATCCTTATTATTATCCATTATATATCGTTTTTCCATAAGGTCACTCGTAAATTTTCTAGAACGCCATTGCAAATATTGTTTATTTATATATAGTTTCTCAATATAGAGACCCTCTAACTCACGATATTTATCGCGTTGTGTACAAATAATATCTTGATCATAATTCGAATAGATTGTCATTCGTTTTTCTTCATGATGTTCATCGCCTTTTTTTTCACGTTTCATATATATTAACGAACGTTTATAACATATTTTCTTCAATGGTGGATCGTTCAATACTTCTCGGTCGTCTTCCTCTTCTTCTTCTTCCTCTTCTTCACACACTGGAAATAATGGGTGGGGTGAATTAGGTGGCTGGGGTAGTTGTGGTGGTGAAAGAGGAATAGGAGATAATGTTGGGGAAAGAGCATTTGCTAATTCATCCACAATTTGTAATAATTTTTTTCCTTGTTGAACGGGTACCATTTCATCACACATCCGTATTAAATTCGTAGGAGAAGGAATAGGGATTTGACCAAAGAAATCAATGGGCATATCGTATATGTAATTATCTAATTCATCTTCGGGCCGTGGCGGTGAGATCGTTTGCGGTGGAATAGGAGATGCATAATACTTTGCTTGCGGTGTTTGAAGGGGAATATTATACTGTTCTTGCGATAGTAGCGGAGGTAGGGGGTTTACTTGCGATAGTAGAGCCGGTACCTTTGCTTGCCACGACGACACGTTATACTTCGCTTGCTGTAGTAGAGGAGAATTTACTTGCTGGGGTAGAGATGGTATCTTTACTTGCTGTGGCGATGTGTTATACTTCGCTTGCGGTAGTAGAGTTGAATTTACTTGCTGGGGTAGAGACGGTATCTTTGCTTGCTGTGGCGACGTGTTATACTTCGCTTGCGGATGTAGAATGTAACTGGGCTGTTCTTGAACTATCGGTACAGCGAAATTTAATTGCGACTGTGCAATGTTGTCTTTAATTGTACAATGTTTGACTTTCTTTTTTCCTTGACGGTATTCACCATCTGAAATATCCAGAGTCTTATTACGATATTCTTGTCGCTCTAGACGATGTTGTTTTAACATTTTAGGAATATCTTTTCCCCTACGTTCAACCCGAGCAATTGATTTTCCACTTTCCAAATTTTTATGAGTCTGCTTCACACGAGCCATAATGATATTGTGACTAAAGAAATTAGGAACAAACGTTTATAAAAAACACGTTAAAAAAAATGGGGTATCCTGATTGGTTGAACTTAATTCCATAATAAAATATCGGTGTATTCTCATTGGTTGAATGATAAAATCAATATTATAAGACGCGCTCCGACGATTATACATGTAAATCTTTTTGTTGACTTAATGCAGTATATATTCCCCAAAATATTTATCGGTAAAAACGTTGCACGGAAAGATATAAAAACACACGTTAGAAGTCATATTTTTTTTAGAACACTTTCAAAATGATAGCAGGTACAAAAGAAAATCCTCTGTTAGTAATACTGACCGATTTAGCACAGTATTTTTCACACAATGAATATTACGTGGTTGAATGTCGTAAAGTGGAAATGTTACCCAACAATGCACGTGCGGAAATAATAATATATAAGCTACTATTGTTATGGGATGAGAAATATATATATACCTACTCATCGGACGATTTTACACATTTGATCGGACAGTTTGTACATATAGCAATCGAGGAACCTCCGCCGTATCAACCATGAATCAAGCAAAATTTATAGATATAATATCTATGAAGGCTCTATCTCGTGAACGAAATCTACAGTTAATCGGCTCAAGACCAATACCCAAACCTGCTGGCGAACCGATACAGATGTATGAACTTTTCTTTAACGATACACATAACAATTATTTTAAAATCGAATTCGATTCATCCGAACACACTAAGATTGGTAAAAATATATATCTTACCAACCAATATATATTTATCGTAAAAGACTAATCCCTTTGTATATATAGCCATCTCTAGCTAAAAACATTAATTATTAGACACGATGGCAACAAGTATAGATATAAACGAAATTAAACTTAATAACGTGAAGTTATACAGCTCTGAGTTTTTATATGCCGTGTGCACAGACTCTGATTTTTACGTGGTGGGGTTGATGCGCGACGATAACAATTGGTTAAATGACCGGGATAAAACTTGGCTAGATGACCGACGCGGGATAATACTGAAAGATTTTACTCTTACCTCTGTTCTTAATACCCGATTGGGAGTCGAAGCTGGAATTATTATTGCTGTGATTCATCGCCAGGAAAATCAAGAAGATCTCGTGGGTCGGCATATCTTCTTTGTAAACTCTTACACGATGTGTTGTAACAATCCCGAAGTATTACGTTAAACATTAAAAAAACCATTATCATCTATTTTGACATGTGTGAATTAATTAACACGCTCTCCTTATCGCGCTCACGGGTATCTTAAAATATATACTAAAATGTGTGAAAAGTGTAAAATAAAGTATCAAAAAGCATAAAAATATGCTTAAATAAGTATAAAAATGCTTAAATATCTAGAAATAGACGTATTTAAACACGGGAAATATATATTTCACAGGGACTAATCCCTTCAAAATGCCCGCTAATCCCTACAAGTAATTAAGGTTAGAACTCATTAAAAAATCGTAGCTATCAAAGTACATAAACAAAATGGTCGCTAATCCCAACAAGTAAATTCATTGTTCCCTACCTATTATTTATCATACTGTTTTGACATAAAGGGAGGGGATAGAACAAAACGCTTATTATCCCTAAGCTTCATTGTTCCGACCCTATCATTAATCATACTGTTTTGACATAAAGGGCGGGAATAGAACACGACGCTTATTATATATACGGCGTCCTTAAGCGTTTAACAACACGTATTGTTCCCCACCTATAATAATTCACTTGTTTTGACATGAGGGGTTTAATGAACAAGCTCTGATTGGTTAGATACGGGGGAAGGTTTGATTATAGAAACTCTGATTGGTCAAAACCGCAAACCATTGTAATAGACCGAGAGCGTCATTATAAAATAAGCACGAAGGATCAAAACGAATTCAAAACGAATTCAAGCTGGCACGCAACAGACGAACAAAAAAAAGATGGATAACAACCCAGACAAAAGAAACACAGACCACCAACCGAAAGACAAGAAACCGTGCGACACAAACGCGCAAACAAAAAAAGAAGAAAATGTAAGATAGCAATGTTTTTACTGTCTGTATACAAACGACATGTATTTATTATGTTTTTTTATTTCTCTTAGAAAGAAACCATCCCTCGTCCCCCCATAGAAGACGCAGATGTCCCAGATACCGTTCCGGGGGTACTCCTGGTACGCGATTTGGATGGTGAGAGCGAGTGGGCATTCCGTGTCCAACCGGATACGGAATTCGACTTCGACGAGTACGAACCGCGGGTACCCGAAGAAGAAGACGATGACCCTCGTGTGTGGGGATACGTTGACACGCGAGGTGAGCAATTTATGTACTTCGAGAGTACTGACACTATGATTAAAATGAAATGAATATTTTTATTTTAATTTGTAGGTGTGCAACAATTGGAAAAAATAAAACAATGAAATTTTTATATTTTAATTTGTAGGGGTGGTATATCGAGGGGTATTATACCCGACAAGGAAACCCTTCACTGATATAACGAATTTATTTATGTAAAAATGTTATTGTTTTCGTGTGTGCAAATATATTCATTCAACTTCTCCATCGTGTGTGTGTTTTTACTATAGCTAACTCTTTCATCATATGCTAACGAAC
>JAYKKM010000438.1:1260000-1265000 GCA_035772405.1 Chrysogorgia sp. JL179-B06
GGAAAACGCGGACATGGAAAACGCGGACATGGAAAACGCGGACAGGAAAACGCGGACATGGAAAACGCGGACATGGAAAACGCGGACATGGAAAACGCGGACATGGAAAACGCGGACATGGAAAACGCGGACATGGAAAACGCGGACATGGAAAACGCGGACATGGAAAACGCGGACATTGAAAACGCGGACATGGAAAACGCGGACATGGAAAACGCGGACATGGAAAACGCGGACATGGAAAACGCGGACATGGAAAACGCGGACATGGAAAACGCGGGCATGGAAAACGCGGACATGGAAAACGCGGACATGGAAAACGCGGACATTTCAACTTTTATCAGTTTAAAGTGTCTTATTAGAAAATCCCACTCTAAAAATGTTCTACACAAGCGAAAACTATCTACGGGTTCGTACTGTAAACATAAACTGCAACATCTCGGGAAATTATTACCTATATAAATTGCTGATGCTTGCCCGTAACAACGGATTTTGAAACATAGTAACTATAAATCGAAAGAATTAATGATATTCATGTCATAACATCAACCTTAAATAGATCAAATTTCAAAAATTTCCCTATTTCCGCTACGGTGATGAATTCTAGTTCGAGTGATGAATTCTAGTTCGAGTGTCGAAATTATCTCACACGATCCGTAGCGTTAGTATAAAGACCAATTAAGATAATATTAAAATATATGACTTTTTCACTGTACTTCATTGGTTTCCGATCTATATGGAAAACTGTATCGCCTGATGAAACACGAAAGTTCGTCAATGGACAAAATAATTTTTTGATGACATTTAACAAGCGGAAGCAGTAACTATAAATCGGAAGAATTAATGATATTCATGTACAACAGTTCTGCATGCTCCCGCAATATTGAAAAAATCAACCCTTTCAATACTAATCGCCTTCCCTTGACGAGTAAACCGTATAGCGTAAGCCAGAATAAAGTACGAAAAAGCTACCGCAAAATTGATAAGGTTAAAACCGCAATATTGTACAACAAGGGTTGAACTTTTTAGAAGTGCTACGAACGTTGTAGTGTAGTATCACAAAATGTGCCATAAAATACCTCGGTTCACATGCAACGCAAAAGTATCTAAGACCTTGATGACTGAAATTTTAATTGATACAAAATAGAATCACCACTATTTCTCTTTCTCTCTTTTTCTCTTTCTTATTCTCTTATAGCATGAAACCCTCTCTCAAATTACAATGATAAAGCTCTATCTAATAAATAAATATATATATAAAAGAAGTCAAGTGTAAACTTAGTTCCCTGGTTTATATGTTGACAAGGAAAGAGAAAAATATGTTTGAAATATAATGTAAATCTGTTAGTTTTTCTAGATCTTCGTAATGGCGTTATCTCGAATCTTTTAAATTAGCAAATATGGAGTTATAACCTTCGACAATTTATAAACAAAAATAGACACGCTCAGGCGTGCATGTATATCTACTGCGTTTAACGACTACAGAAAGATCGTGTATACTGTTGAATACTTACTACTTTAGGAGTATATTAATGCACATATCAATGTTAAGCAGGAGGGCGGGCATACCCAGGGGATTTGGCACATGATTGATTACCGTGGTGGATGCAATTTGATCAGCTCAGAAGGCAACATGGCGGAGTTAGAAGAGCGCGAACATGTGCATAATGCCTTATAGGATAATGCCATATAACTTTGTTATTAAACCAAACCATGAAAGAAGCAATGTTTTCATGCCCCTTGATCTTGTGCAGTAACCGAGCTTCCTTCAACAATAAATGCTTACTTTCTCTGCTTTGGACTCGCAGTTCCTTGACCACAACATCATCATCGCATTTATCGTACGCCCAGAATAAACAGCGCCAAACGATCCAGAACCAAGCTCTTCTTTGCGCGAGAAGTCATCCCACGTAAAAGTGATAACTTCAGGATGAAACTATATTTCGTTCGAAGCGTAAGTTTCGGGATACCGAAAACTCCAGCCATCACAAAAACAACGTTTGCAAACTTTGCGTTTCCTCACTGAAGAGACAAAGAATCTGGTGCGCAATGACACCTCTGAAAAGACAAAGGTATTCGGTGTGCATGACACCATGATGACACTTTGACATTTCCCGCAAATTGAATTCGCAACTTCAAGATACCCGCGGTCTACCTTTTTAGTGCACGATATCTATTAAATAAGGACTTGCAGTATTTATTCTACTTCCTGTGGACTCGAGATGCCGAAGGCACATGCATTACCAGCCGACAATTTAAACAAATGAAGAATAAAGCAAACTCCTAATATTAAATCACTTGTTGTAAACTAAATATGCGTGATTACAATGGAACAAGTAAAAAAGAAACATCAAAATATTTGCCACAAGTGGGGCCACTCAGTATAACAACAGAAAATTTATTGCGGAACCAGTTTCCGTTTATTATAAGATTAGTGACTAGTGTTGTCTAGGTAGTGTTTCAAATATATTGAAAAGGTTAAGTTGTAAACTGCCGAGAATTTAGAGGAACGAAATACTGACGTTTCTAGAGGAGCGCTTAATCCCATTTTTACTCTGATAAAAGGCTCCGCTAGAAACGGCAATATTTCGTATTTTCGTTCCTCGAAATTCTCGGCAGTCAATCGACAATCTTTTCATGTTGCTAACTGTCGGCTTCCGCTTGTTAAATGTCATCAAAAAATTATTTTGACCATACAGTTTTCCATATAGATCGGAAACCAATGAAGTACAGTGAAAAGTCATATCTTTTAATATTATCTTAATTAGTCTTTATACTAACGCTACGGATCGTGTGAGATAATTTCGACACTCGAACTAGAATTCATCACTCGAACTAGAATTCATCACTCGAACTAGAATTCATCACTCGAACTAGAATTCATCACTCGAACTAGAATTCATCACCGTAGCGGAAATAGGGAAATTTTTGAAATTTGATGTATTTAAGGTTGATGTTATGACATGAATATTATTAATTCTTTCGATTTATAGTTACTATGTTTCAAAATCCGTTGTTACGGGCAAGCATCAGCAATTTATATAGAGTTGCGGAATATAGAGTTGCGGAAGGCAGACACTCTGTGTGAATTTAAATCCGGCTGCAGTAGCTTATTAACCTCTTAACCTTTTTATCGCACGGCACTCATGGAAAGCAGGTATTTTTAGGAATATTAGAATTGTAATGTTGTAATTTGAAATTTGTGAATGTATGTATTAGAACTATAATTTTGTAATTTAGGTAGTGCATGCCGAGGTGCATGCAAAATCCTGATGAGTTTTTTACCGTGGTTAAATAAATAAATTAGTAAAAAATTAGTAATAATTTCCCGAGATGTTGCAGTTTATGTTTACAGTACGAACCCGTAGATAGTTTTCGCTTGTGTAGAAAATTTTTAGAGTGTGATTTTCTAATAAGACACTTTAAACTGATAAAAGTTGAAATGTCCGCGTTTTCCATGTCCGCGTTTTCCATGTCTGCGTTTTCCATGTCCGCGTTTTCCATGCCCGCGTTTTCCATGCCCGCGTTTTCCATGTCCGCGTTTTCCATGTCCGCGTTTTCCATGTCCGCGTTTTCCATGTCCGCGTTTTCCATGTCCGCGTTTTCCATGTCCGCGTTTTCCATGTCCGCGTGTCCGTGTCCGCGTGTCCGTGTCCGCGTGTCCGTGTCCGCGTTTTCCATCTAACCCAAAACCTTGACGTTTACACTGTTCTTCCAAGCAGAGGCGTAGGAACGGATTTAAAGTGTGAAGTCGACTAGTAGTTAATCAGTGACCGCATTTTTGGGGGAAATTTTGAAATCTATCGAAATTTTGAAATCGAGATAACGAAACGCGTAGTGTGTGGAGGTGCAGGGTCGAACCCGGGTTATAGCGTTAACCCGGGTCCTGGTTGTTGACAAACTCTTTCGCGTTTCTCCATACGAGGCAATACGTGCAAGATGTCATGCAAATTTTAGCGGCCTTGTTTCCGATAATATTAACTACTAGAAGTTACTATCGCAAGGGGAAGTGCTGCCTTGAAAGTCATGGGAAGCCTAATTTTTGATCTATTAAGTAATAACGCGGATTTTAGTTTGTCTGTGAACTTCACGCAATATTTTCTCATGTCGATTCAACTTCGTGGCAAGTACGAAAAAGAGACCACTCCGCACTTTCAACACTCCGCATTTTCAACACTCCGCACTTTCAACACTCCGCACTTTCAACACCCGCACTTTCAACACTCCGCACTCCATACTCCGCACTCCGGGACTCCGCGTTTTCAAGACAACCCGTGGTATAAGTGCATGGAAATAACATTTTCATTTTTTAAAGCTTTCAACATGTTTTTACACAGGAGAAAGTGTGGTTTATTAATATATAAATTTGTTGTTTTAAAACCAGAATATATTTAGGGAAGTGGGAGGGGCCTAGCACCGAAGCTTCGAAGCTTCGCGAAGCTTTTGTAACGAAGGTTCGAAGGTTAAGATTTAACCTTCGTCTCACCCCTAATATATATATACATATATATATATACATATATATATACATATATATACACATATATATACACATATATATACATATATATATACATATATATATACATATATATATACATATATATATACATATATATATACATATATATATACATATATATACATATATATACATATATATACATATATATATATATATATATATATATATATATATATATATATATATATATATATATATATATATATATATATATATATATATATATATATATATATATATATATATATATATATATATATATATATAGGTAATATTTGGCATTTCACTCGCTCAAACTACATGTTGTAAGGATTTATGGTGAAGGAAAATTTCGAGTGTTAGAATACATACATTTTAAGACCAAACCGGGACCAGTTGCGAAAAATGCAACTTCAAGGCATTCCGGCTGGAATTGAACCAGCGATCCCGCGATGCTAGTGCAGCGCTCCGAATACCGAGCCACGGAAGCCGCCGC
>JAYKKM010000438.1:1270000-1507500 GCA_035772405.1 Chrysogorgia sp. JL179-B06
GAGTTCCGCATATAACGCAGGATAGGCATCAGGCTTGACTATTGATCTAGCATTCAACACCAAACATTGTGGAATCTGTTTTGGTTGACTGGGTCCTTGTCTTGTAACATTTACACGACTTAGATTTCTATAAGAGTAGAGGGGTCTTTGTCTAGACTTTTTACATCTTCTAGACGAGATACGTACTGGAATTACATTCTCCATCATACTAGAGTTGTGTAGTTTCCCACTAGGGTCTCTTTATTTTTCTGCAATGTATTTTGTCTCTTATCTACTTTTTGTTGCCATGGCTTACAGTATACAAATTCTGGCCAAAAAAATTTTTCCAGTACAACCGAACTTGTGATTAATGGGATATGTATTTTAGCAGACATTGTTCCTTTACGTTTACTTTGGAAGATAGACACCTTGGTAGGGGTTATATTTCTTTCAACGAGGTAAGAGTATATTTGGCTTTCTTTTACGCCTTCAGCAATACCGGATAAGAAAAGTTTCTTGTATTTCTTTCGTTTGCGCTCAACTCCAATAAAGCCGTCTGGCACATCAGAGTGTATTAATCCCTCAAAATTTGGGGTATTTTCCTTTGCATTAGTAGCAAGCGACAATTTATCCTTTACAGATCTTGTAGATGTTTTAGAGGGGTTTCTTGAATCTAGATGTGATTTCGCAGCTTTTGCGTAGGAGGTTTTCATGTTATTATCACTCGCATCATCAATTAATTCATTTAATGTGGAGATGTCTTCTTGATTGTCGCTTATCTCTAAAGTTTTTTCTAAAGTGTTTTTATCTATCAAGGGAGTACATTCATCACTATTTGCATTGTTCGATTCCATTGATTGTTCTAATTGTTCTATGACAATAGGATTATTGATGTTGATGGAATTTGCATATTCAGATTGCTCAATTTTTTCCTCTGGTGATTTTTCCATATTTTTTTGACTTAAATCGTCAGTAAAGGGTTTTACTTTTGCTTGAAATTCAGCAATTATAGAAGAGATCTGCGAAACAGAATTCGCCAAAAGTTGAATTGCTTCACCATTCAATAACTGACCAGATCTAAGACTCTCGATCTCATCCATATGATCACCAGGCGACATGCTCGAATGCGTTTGTGATGGTGGGTTAAACATTTCTTGTAGCATTGCTTCGCAAATTTTCGTTTTAACAGCTATTGATTGCTCACCTTTAAACAGCAACAAACCTTTAGTTTTTCGCCATACAATACTTGAGTTGCCAAAAGTAAGGAGCTTCTTGTCCCCTCCAGGCTGTGTCCACTCTCCATCAAGGTTTAGGACTTCATTTGAAAATTTCTTAAGCGAGTCAAAATCGCTAGTCCAAGCAAGACTTAGGTTTTCAGTAGACATATCGATTGCACATTCCACTTGATGTATACAGTTAATGTGTATGTTATTCTAATATTCTCGCTATTAGCAAAAATAGTTATATGTATTTGAGGAGCTCAAAGTTACACGTCCTCACACTATAACTCTGTGTTGTTAACTATATATATATATATATATATATATATATATATATATATATATAGAAAGGATTTATGGTGAAGGAAAATTTCGAGTGTTGGAACACACACACCCTAAGACCAAACCGGGACCAGTTGCGAAAAATGCAACTTTAAGGCCTTCCGGCTGGGAATTGAATCCGCGACCCTGCGTAGCCTGCGAGCAGGCTCATTATTTGGGGGCATTGGGTCGGTTGGGGGGGGGGGGGGGGTGGGGAGTTAAGGACGCGAGGCGGTAAGGGCGGGGAATGGAAAATGAGCCTGCACGGAAAGCATACAAAAACGAATTACGCCCATTCAGCTAATCTAATTAATCAAATGTCAAACCGGCCAAAATTTATCCAATTAGCGCTCAGCGGAAGAGAGTTGGAGGCTTCATTTGCGTTTGTAAACAAAGCGCTATATACTATACGTGCAAACAGTCTCAATTATGTCAACAAACAAACTCCGAAAAAGTTTCATAGAGGATGTCTGCCAACATCCTTTCAGTGATGTCTGCCAACGACCTTTGTCGTTGTTGCAAGACATCACTAAAAGTAAAGTACGGTTATACGTGGAAATCTGTCTCGACGTTCCAACTTATTTGAACGATCGAAAAGCCAAGAGCGCACGCATAATTCAAGTCTTGCCAGGCTTCAAGGTATAATAGGCGTTATTTGTGATAAAAGCTGGTCTCTATCGGACAGATTGTGCAGGACATGCGCCGGTAAAATACGGAAAACTTGTGAAGGATATTCGTTCGTTGTGAACACTTAAAACGTACGTAGTGCTGACTGCGAGGTTGATGAAGCGGTCGGCAAAGATAATTATCAACCCAGCGAAGTTCGCGTGAAAAGGTGCCTGCCTACTCCAGAGCGAAGCCCTCGCTTGCGAAAAACATTAAGGATTGAAGTTACCAAATCATTGGCTGGATCTTCTAAAACTAGTCCTCGGAAATCGTTAGTTTACGAGACTGAAACAGATAGAAGTCCGTTACGGCACGCAGACGCTCGAGTTGATGTTCAAGAAAACTACCCACGAATTACTATCGACGAATTTCCCGTTTACGTCAACGATGTTTTGTGTGAAAAAACAAGAGTGAAGGTTTTGGTAAAATGGACAAATCAGAACACTGATGTTATACTCCTTCTCTAGAAGAAACTGATTCTGTAATAATCTCTTGAAGAATATAGCGTTAGAACAGCAAAAACGTCGATTCCGTCGAGAAGACAGTTAAGGGCAAGTCGTTGTCCTGCTTTTAACTTCAAACTAAAGTTTAACTTTAGAGACAGCTCGGTAGCTCCACAACAATATCTTTCGCATTTAATGGTCGCTGTTCAGCTGACACGGCAGCTAATTTCCATAATTTCCGTTTTTAATTAGTATCAGCCAATGGGAATTTTGCGTCTTGATTTAGGACGCACATATTCGTTTTTGTATGCTTTCCGTGCAGGCTCATTTTCCCTCCCCCTTTCCCCTCCCCCCCCCCCCCGTCCGCATCGCCCCTTCCCAAATAATGAGACTGGCGCAGTGCCCCGACCACCGAGCCACGGAAGCCGCTGCCGAGAGCCCAGCCACGAGTTCTGTATATATGGTGGTGGTAATGCGTTACCACGACCTGTTAGCCCCCCCTGTCGGGGACCATAGCCCCTGCGTCGGGGAATTCCTGGCGCCACCACTGAGTTTATGGTTTCGATATCGCGTTTTAAAGTCGTATTCCTATGTATATTTTTGGTATCTGATTCCTAAGTGTAATCGTGGCCTGGTAAACGACGCTCGATGTTAAACATGCGCCGTTCAGAGAGCAGTCGGCTTTCTTGCGGCAATTATACAATTACACTGATTGGTGTTATTGTTTACGTTGCTTGGCTTGAGTCATACATGTCCAATACTGTCGAATAAAGGTATGATAGCAAGGATAGAACGGTAGCTTTCACTTCACTAAATTTACCCATTTTGCCTCCTATAATGGCCGCCATCTTGCATTTCGGGAAAGGCCTTTAAAATTGCTAGCCTTTCGTAAATGCAAAGAAATAATGTTTTAACTCAAATTCGGAATAGATTTGAACTAAGAGATGATCGTAGATGGTGTCACGCGTCAAATCATGCTATGGTGTCATCACAAATGACGTCACAATTTCCTAAAATAAGTTATAAAATAATTTTGTTAAAAATGACATTGGTGAGTATTTTGAACAGTTTTAATATAACTGGTTGTGATCCGCCCAGAGGAAGCTCTAGAGACGTAAATCAACCACACTCCTCAGTACTTCCAGAGCAATGTATATTTTGCAAGAAGACGAAATACAAACACAAAAACAAGCGAAAAGCTTCATAGCTTGCAGAAATTTCGTGCTGACGAGACGGTAAGGAAATGTGCGTCTTTACACGTCCAACAAAGCACTAGTATGAGTGGTGTAGCTCGAGAACTGATTGGAATCTGTGATAAAGATTCGATTTCTAGTGAAACAAAGTATCACGCTTCCTGTTATAAAGGTTTTGTAGGAATATATTATACTTATCAGTATAATAGGGCACTAGTATACCCAGTACATTAGCAATAGACAAAGTCGTGCTGCATATCTTTAAGCTGAACAGAGAACTCGTGTCGCTTAAGGGTCCTCTGAGTGACAATAAAGAAAATGTGATCAAAATAGAACGCTTACTGAATAATGAAATAAATTAAAGATCTTAACCCCCAGATATCATAGCCGCCTAAAGAGGAGGATCTGAAACCAAATTACATTCCTCATCTACTTGATGTCTTTTTGACCGTGTTCATTTCTAGGAAATAATTAGGTAGCGACAAGAGAAGTACAGAGAGAACAATGAGGCTGAAAGAATCTTTTGCACAAGACATTGTTTTCTCTGTTAGGCCAAGTAAAAAAATTAAGTAGTTTATCGTCCCCGCCCGCATCCTTTTTTCCGGCCGCATCAAATTTTATTTATTTTTTTTTTTTATTTGCATCGAAAATCTGTCTTGTTTTGGGGGCCGTTTGCGCAACCTTTCGGCCATTTTCGTGCGTTTCGGTAGCTTCCGTTAACTTTCGGCAACTTTCGGTTCATTTCTGGTTTTACACGCCACAATTTGTTTAGAGAAATCCATTCAATTCTTGTTTGTGCTTGTAATACCACGTCAAATAGATTTAATATGTGTTAAAAATAGGTTTAGGTAGGTGATGGCCATTTCGGAGAAGCCATCTTGAAAAAAAAAGAAATAAGAAAAGCGCCCGCATTCTCCTTTTTTTTCAAAGTTAGGACGATAGGATAAACTACTATATTTTTTTACTTGGCCTTACAAATGGTGCTGTAAAACTCCGAATAGCGTTTTGTTCCCTTCTTTTGTAAAAATGCTTTGCAATAACAGAGGTTGTGAAACTTATATACTTATACGAAACTTATAGACATGGCATAAGTTATGACCTGGTAGAAGAGATCAAGATAGAATATGCGCTGGAGGTTATAAATGAGTAACGAGATAATCGCGCCGTCATCCCCGCCGAAGTTACTCAGGAAGGGTCGACCAGTTCTTCTGTCGCTCTTATGCGGGTGACATCACATCGTGTGAACTCAATCCTCGTCACGGAAACGAATCAGGAGCAGAGCGAAGACGAATCAGAAAACGAATAATACGCCCCGCCAGTCAAAGAGGAAATGCAAACGGCGTGACCAGAGAGATCCCTGATTACTATGGAAGAAAGCGGGCGGGGCCAAGAGAATTACCGCACGTCCAAAACCCGACGTAAGCTCTTATTTTAGCGATAAAGCTCTTCTTATAGTGATAAAGATTTAGAATATGCAATATTGTTTGGCTTGAGGTCAGGAAGCTTGAAACGCACTGATCGTTGCTAGTGCCTGGGTGGACTGGATTTAACATTCAAATCCGGGACAATGTTGTGGTTGTGGAAAGCGCAATGAGTTACTTATCAGGCATTTTATGCCGAGCAATGGACGTTTACTGGAAGCACAAGTGGATTTTTAAAGGGTTAGTCATAATTATGGGAGGGTTCCATTTGTTGATGATGCTCTTAGGAGTTATCGGGAGCGGATTCGGTGTTGCTGGGCTCAGGGAACTAGCTGTTCAAAGCGATGTCGTAGCCGAAGGTTCTGTTGACAAGCAAGGCTAGACAAGCAAGGCTAAGCTCTTTCAGCAGAATAGCAGATGGAGAGACATATGCCGATCACAGAGAAATACCCAGAGAATTTAACCAGCGTTTTCGATGGAATGGCTGTCATGCAGAGGTTAAACATTACCTCTGGAGCCACATTCCATGTAGTCGCCGAGAAATTGTTCGAATCGGTAACAAACACCAGCAGCAAGCATTGTAGATGTGGTGTAAATGCTGTCTTCCCACTTCCGCACATCCCCTCTCCTCACGGGCACGGCTGGGAAGTGAACAGTACATTCAATATCGTTGAATTTGTTTGGCTTGGATTGAAACCGGCTCCAGAAGAAGTACTGGAACTACTCTCCTGTACATGCAAGAGAGCATGCACTGCTGAGAAATGCTGTTTCTTGAAAGCTGATCTCAAGTGCATGGACATTTGCACTCTTCCACTCTCCTCCTCAGAGGCTTCTCTCCCTTTTTGCAGAGTTCGGGCAGATCACAGGGTAGATATGGTTTGGGCAGCGGGTTGGGAGGGCGCGCCTTTTCCCCCCGCGCGCTTGCAATTCCGCGTCCCCGTTGTCTCCACGCGTTCCCGAAACACCCTGGAAGTCTCTGCGGAAGAGAGTGGCACTCATCATGGCGACCGATGATGATGTCCGATATGAAAGTGACACTGAAGATGCAGATGATTAATTATCAGGGTATGTTCAGTGTTGTCGGTACAATTCTCAGTATCCTGAAAAATTTACGGACTTATGATCAATTAGGTAGTGATTACCTTTCCTGGGTATTAATCCTGCTATTAACGTGACATTGTAGTGAAGTCGATAAGTACTGTAAGTCGCCTTTTCCTTTCCTTCTTTCACAATTAGATGTTCCAAACCTGAATGTTGTGTTTACCATAAGTTATATCCGTAAGTTATATCCGGCTGATCAATTCAAAACTCGAGCGTTGTCCCAAACATCGGATCAAGATGGCGGCCACTGTGTGACGTCATTTGTGACGCCAACATAACATGATTTGACGCGTGACGCCACTTGCGATCATCTCTTAGTTCAAACCAATTCCGAATATGCGTTAAAACAATATCTATTTGTATTTACTAAGGACTGCCAATTGTAAAGGGTCTTCCAGAAATCCAAGATGGCGGCCACAAAGAGAGGGAAAGTGGGTAAATTTGAAATTCGATTCTCTGTGTGAAAGCTACTGTTCTATCCTTGCTATCATACCTTTTCGTGATGCTGAATAGCCAACGATTAACATAGAAACTGTTTCGTTTGTTCCCCTTGAGTGAGCCATACAACCGTCTCAGCTGATTGACTATTATTAGTAATTACTTCTATGGCGGCATATTCTAAATCCAAGATATTTTCAGGAAAAAACACAGGACTACAGCGTAGGGTACTACGACAAGCTATCAGAACACCTCTTCCACGAGATAGACGGTCGCAGCGATGAATATCATATCCCCATGGTAGCAATTCTAAGTCAGATATATCATTAGTGAGCCAGGACTCAGTAACGGCGACAAGGTCAAGCGTACACAGAATCTCGAAATTCGCTAAGTTTACTTCCAGATTTAATGCTTCGAACATTTTGGTAGAAACAGTGAAGTGAGCTGGAGGAGTGAAATCTGTGAGGTGTGTTGTCAAACAAGGAGTGATCAGTGTTGTTGGATGAGATGAAGTTTCTTGCTCAAGGAGTCGGGTTGTTGTTCGACATCGCCGCATAGTAGAATGTCACTCTGAAGATATAGATGACCAGATGGAAGCCAGTTTATACAAGTCTTGTGTGACAGGCGTTTGAGGCGAAGGGATGCATGGAAGTGGTCTCTTATAGCCATAGAAGTTAGGTGGCAAGAGAGTGACATCGTCAGGTAGTGTC
This sequence comes from Chrysogorgia sp. JL179-B06, assembly GCA_035772405.1. Lineage (NCBI taxonomy): Eukaryota > Metazoa > Cnidaria > Anthozoa > Scleralcyonacea > Chrysogorgiidae > Chrysogorgia > Chrysogorgia sp. JL179-B06. Next base: position 1,277,493 of record JAYKKM010000438.1, read on the forward strand.
AACCAGGATTTAAGCCTCAACGGGACAAAATAAGTACGTAGAACATACTGATGTCGAAATATGTCTCGTGTTGAGGGCTGGGCCGTGAAAAGTGCCCGTGTTTTACCCTTACCAACGCGAACCAAGCTGATAAAAACAAGAAATATAACGACGCTCCGAACACACGTCATCTGCATGTACCAAAGTCAAAAACAAATCACATACTCTGCATGTTGTGGAATCGTGTGCTCGTCTGGAACAAGCTAGTTTTGAGCAATGGCGGACACAATTTGGGCGACTTTGAAGGTTAAATTTCTTGTGATAGAATGTTTCTTGTTCATTTGTTGGCAAATGCGAACATTTATTGGCCTAAAATGATGTTCTGTAATAAAAAATGCCAGGAAACGTAATGTGATATTTCCACGCAGGGGCACTATAATATTGTTAATCTTTTAGTCCGGGAGCAAATGTCATTAAATAAAGTCCCGTGGGAATTTTGTGCTGAAGTCACGCCACTGGTCTAGATGTGTTAAGGTGACCCTAAAGAACGTGAAAAGTTTTGGTGGAAACTTTACAACTTGCTCAGACTGGATTTATGGGAGGTCAAAAGTGTGATGTATATAATCTATCATGGTAACGAGGCTGAAACATAAAATCGTCTATAACTCTTCAAAATGTGTGCCAAAACGCACCATAGTCACTCAGAAACTGCACCTCAACACCTCAAATACTAATGTAAAGTATTTTAGGCATTAGCGTGGTCACATGACCAAGTTAGCATGAAAACGAGTCTCGCACGTAAAGAGCTTGTTAATTAACGTGTTTAGAACAACCCAAAAATGTTATAGTTGCAGACCAATACTGTTGCTGTAGACTACCATGATTACACAGTACGTGGTGTCACATGATTTGAGGCTAAAACGTATATATTATCCCAAAATTTAAAACATAGTGGCTAACCCAAACCTTACCCTAATCCTAACCCTAACCCTCCACCTAATATATACTAACCCTAACTCTTACGATAATGTTTTATTTTAGAAATAACAGCTGATTTTAATTTCGACTTTTACTACCGATAGTCTATGTGACGTCATTTCGGGATTTTATATGGAAATTCAACCAAAATATAACAACAATTAATTTTCAATTGTGTATCATTCGTCAGACGGAAAAGGAGCTTGTCAAAAAACCCAATGTGCAATGAGAAACTCTTTAACGCAATAAGGAATTAACGATATCCATACAAAACATTAGGTACAGTGTGATAAAGAAAGCATGCAGAGAGAGGTACAAAAGAGAGCTAGTTGGGCTAAACGAATCGAGGCAAAAATCGAGTGATTTATCAGAATTGAAACATCCACTAATTCGTTCGAAAACATATCCTTACAACAGGGATGTGTGCTTTTTCTGTGACGGCAAGGCAGGATACCGACAGCCTTTGCACATGCAGGTCAGTTCGTCTTCTGTAGGTAATAATCTGGATACAGCTCTGAAGCAGCTGGGAGATGAGAAACTCCTTGTCAAACTCTGTACTGCAATTGACAGCAGACAAAATACGTCACAAGCGTCCTTTGCAAACCTGCTGCCACAACAAGTAATCAAAATGCAAGTGAAATAGCTGCCAAGATATATAGAGTTCCTGACAATGACGTACGAGGTGGTACTGAAGAGTGGAAAGATAATGAATATTTCTCAGCTACATGCTGCATATGGGAATATTTCCCAGAAAAAATAATGTATGAGGGAAGGTGTGCAGCCGGAAGGCCACAAAGAACTTATCCAGAAGATATTGGAATTATCCAGAAGATATGGAACATATTGGAAGATGTGGAGTTCCACAAGCCAAAATGATTGGACGAGTCCGAATGGGTAAGCGTCAAAGAATCGAAAGACACTGCCATTCAGGTATCTGAAACTGTTAATGAAAACTGTGCAAGTAACATGAAGACCTTGACATGTATGATGCTGCTTTAATCCTTAGCAAGTCCATCAATAAGTGTAAAAAGTGGGTTTGCACTAGCTGGGTCGCTAAACACATGGGTTATCCATGCAACAAATTTTCAATTTTCATTGCTTGATGAATGGCCAAGGTGCACTGCTAGCTGCTGTGGTATCTCATGGGTAGAGTTTATCATGTCATGTGAGACTTGTTTTTGACTTGACGTTCAGATAAACACATTGATAGCTAGATGCTCACCCGTTTATGTACCTTTGGTGCAATTTTCTTAAAAAGAGAGGGTGGAATTAGGACCTTGAGTTTGTGATGTCTGTTGAGTATAATCGTCTTCTAAGAGTGGAATCGCTAGTGGAAGCACATGTTCTTCAATGCATGGAAAAGGACGGAGGATTGTACATGAAGCGCACTCTGTAGTACTTCTGATCCGGATGACGTAGAGCCAGACTTAAAGTAAGTAGTATTGTATATTTATCCGTCCAACGGTTTAGCGTTCAGTTGTCCTGTAAAGTAATTATTTATATACTATTCGGTCTGTAGGCGAAGTGCAACTTTGCGGCAGTGGCGGCAGTGGCGGCACTAGCAACAGTTAGTAGCACATCGTTCCTTTGATCATCCGCATTTTACAAGTTGTGTAAACTTCAGGTGTTACGTAATGTCATAACAGGCATCCATTCATATTTATGCCTCTGCTATCCATAATTATGTGGTGAGAACAGCTCTGGATTTGGTATCGCGTCGTTATTCCACACCATCATTTGATGTAGCAACCTAGCAAGGCTAGGCCCTAGATATTTTTACGTTACATTTCTTCACTGAACGAAGACGTGAGACAGAGCTGCACTATAAAGAGTCATATGTTTATTTGAACAACCAGCTTGCACACTTTTTTATATATCTAAACGCATTCATCACTGCTCAATCTTTTTAAAATTTTTGTGGATCTTGTTCCGTTACGTTACTGCACTCTTTTTGCCTCAACCTCGTGTTTATACTACCGTAGCTTATTCACATGACATTACATACTATATAAACTATAGATATTGTATAAACATGATCAACTTCAGCAACAGCATTGGCCTGCAACAATGACATTTTTGGGCTGTTCTAAACACGTTAATAAGCTCTGTTTCCCATTTTATGTACAAGACTCGTTTTCATGCTAACTTGGTCATGTGACCACGCTCATCCCTAAAACCCCACTATACATTAGTATTTGAGGTATTGAGGAGGAGTTTTTGAGTGATTATGGTGCGTTTTGGTCCACATAGACGATTTTATGTTTCAGCCTCGTTTCCATGTTAGATTATATACGTCGCACTTTTGACCCCCTCTTAAATCCAGTCTGAGCAAGTTGTAAAGTTGCCACCAAAACGTTTTACGTTCTTTAGGGTCACCTTAACACATCTAGACCAGTGGCGTGCTTTCAGCACAAAATTCCCACGGGAGTACACGTGCTCCCTGGTTATTTAATAATTTCTATTGTATTAGGATTTTTTGGTTTTCTTATCGTTAACAAGTAATTGTTCAATACGCAATTCAGCCCTTGGCTGCTATATGTATTTTAATTTAATAAACATATCTATTTAATATCTCTTAGGACTAAAAATTATTCATTTATTTTGTTTTGGAATGCTATGCATCGTCGACTATGCATCCTCGATGTCGTTTCGACTGAGCCATTGCCAATGCAACTTAATACCAACATCTCCCATTTTCTTGGTTCAATCTAGGAACGTCTCGGCCCAACGAGCCACTCCAAGCCGTCGTCGAAAACAAATTAAACGACTTGGCGCTGCACGAAAGCAATAACAGCGTCCTAGAAAGGAATCGTGCGTTTTTACAGTACATCGCCACCTTAGCAAATTCCAACCATGAAACTGATGAATTCAATTATGAATTTGTTACGTCTCTTCTCGAGGGAGGCGCTCAGATAAACACTGCTGATCAGTGTGAGCAGACCATCTTTCACGAAGTTGCGCGTTCATGGAATGTCGACGTAGCAAAATTTCTACTCGAGCACGGTAGGTTTTCAGTCGATATAACTAATTTGCGTATCATTATATGTTATGGGTGTTGTGCTGTCACAATTCACAACAGTTTAAGCAATGACAACGTAACGAGTACGAAATCGAGTGCGAGATTTTGAATTCGGTCTACTACGCTTGGGTTCTGAACAAAAAAGAGATAGACCCTCTCGCAGTACGAAGAGTTTTTAGTGAAATCTAAATTTTTTACTACACTAAATTTCCTCTTGTGTGGATACTTCTTCTTTTTCTTCGATCTATATGCTTTATTGGAATATTTATTTAATTATTAACTTTACAACCAAGCAAGAATGCAAATAATTAATAAAACGGTTAAAAATTAAAAAAAAACAGACAAAAACGGAGCAGTCTTGAACATGGTTGAAGGTATGGTCAACAGGACATGTGTGTGAAGACCAACCTGACAAAAATTACGGAATATACATAAATTAAAGACAAGGACTAATACACTAATAACATATGATACGGGACAGATTAAGAACAGCAGCTTAAATTATATGAATGGCACTTAGAGCAATACGTTTTCCAAGTGCGCATTCTGTTTGCATCGAAAGAAGAGTTTAATTGAGAAGTGTAGTATATTATATAAAGTTGGTGTTTAAAAGAGAAAACAGACGTACTATTACGGATGATCGGAGATAGATTGTTCCAGAGAAAGACAATTCGATTAAAAAAGAGTACCTAAAAAGAAAGCGGTCCTGCAAGGATTGGCTTGAAGCAAATTGTCATTGCTAGAACGGGTGCGAGACGAGGGGTGAGAAGAAAAGGTAACAAAAGAGGAGAAGTCTAGATCGTGGCCTTGTTTACATTTGAAAAAAAGATGAGATCCTTTATTTCAAGCCAGTACGATATAGGTAGTATGTTGAGATATAGGCAGTAAGTTGAGTTTCTTAAGACGCTCAGGATAAGACAAATCGTAGTCTTGTAGTATGAATTTGGTAGCTTTTGCAATGAAAATGGGATAAACTACCAAAACAAATCGGTCATATAATATTGCATGTCTTGACATGTTAAAAAACAGAAAACACTTGTTTGCGGAATTTTGAAGGGGTGCGCGACGCATGCGTGGATCCGCCACTGCAAAATATTATCTTTCCGTTGGGTGCCTACTAAAATGACCCTCGTTAATAACGCTCTCTCAATACGAAATGAAAACATGATGACATTTTAATAAATTTATGTCTTTGGCGTTCTCTCGTTGATTACACTTGTCCGTGTTAACTGATTCTACTTGTCCGTGTTAAATCGAAACATGTCTAAAATATAATTTCTGCCGACTAAAATATAACTTCTGCCGACTGAAACTCGTATAAAGATTGTTTGGGGGGTGTCGCACCCCACTCCTTCGATAACGACACGCTGTTTTCGATCACGAAGGTATAATCGGCGAACCAGTTAAGAAGTGGACCGGCAATTCCATAATTTTTCAGTTTGGACACGAGTTTGCTGTGAGACACAGAGTCAAAAGCTTTAGCGAAATCAAGATAAATAAGGTCGATTTAGCTATTAAAAGCATCAGCCTTTTCCTTTGCAGTGGATAGTTTAAGACCTCCTAACTTCATTACATCAGGTAATGAAGATTTCGAAGTTTTGGACTTAAAAAATCTCCAAAATAATTTGGAATTGGTATACACGGATTCAGAAAGTCCAGAGAGAAATGCTCTCTTCTTGGCATTAATCCAACACTTGACATGTTGCCGAGTCTTGCGAAATTTCTCCCACACTTGAGGCGAGTTCTTGGCCTTTGCTTTTCTCCTAAGCGACTCCTTCATGTTTATGGCGTGAAGTAGATCCTTGCTGATATAAGGAGGCGTGAAGGAACGTTTTAGTTTTGTTTTCGGTTTAAAATTGTCTATAGCGGCAAGGAAAGCGTCTCTCCACATCGACCGGCTACATCGACCAGGCGAGATTAATGTCGTCGGCCTTACTGAGAACTATTATGAGACCATCGAAGTCTCCCTTTCAATAATTATAAACTAGGCGCTCTGTGGATTGTTTTGGTTGTTGATGGAGTTTTAAGTCAAAAGTTATAGCTTTATGATCCGAGTGTAAAGAGATGGAGTCGTCATCAGTAACTTCAAAGTTGTCGGTCAAATGTTCATTCGTATAGTCAGAACCAAGTCGATGACGTTATTGCCGCGAGCAGGTGAATTGATTAATTGGAAGAAACTAAAGTCTGTGATAATCTCAATAAAACTAGTTTCTGATCCTATGGTAGAGAAACCTGATCCGTTTTAGTCCATTGAATATTAGGATAATTAAAGTCGCCAATTAAAACATCTCTAAATTGAGAATCTGCAACAAATGAAATTTCAAGAAACCGTTCAGTTCATGTAGGAATTCACTAGAAGAATCAGGTGGGCGATAACACACAGTGACAAGAACTTTGTTAAATGGCGATTTAATAGCAACAGAAGCAAGTTCCAATGAATCTGAAACAAAATCAGTAGGTCCAGTTTTGACAGCATCCTTAACAGCTAACAGGACACCCCTCCCCTTTTGCCAGTTTGTCGATCTCGCCGAATAAACTTGTGCCCGACAGGCAGAATTTCACCAGCACTAACGGAGAGGAGAGCCAAGTCTCTACACGAGCAATTACGTCTATATACTGTTGCCATAAACCATATCTTGAAAACAGGATAGCTTGTTTAGGACAATAAAATACAGATTTAATTAAAGTCTGATTTTACTGATAAAATCGTTGCATGCAAGCGTTAGAAATCCCACAACCTTAAAGTACATTGCAGGCAACAAAAATTAAGTTTACCTAATATGAAAGAACTCGTAAAATGATAGAGTAACGCCTTTTACAACTTTTCGGTATTTTACTTCGTTTTTAAAATATTTCAGTTTGTTTGATATGTAAATGAGATTGTCTCTGACGTCATGTGCAGGGTAGAGAATTTTCACTCATTATAAAATGTTTTATATCTGCAGTGATTGCTAAGTTTACATTACGTTCATTATCACGAGGAGTTATACGCATTATACGCACATTTTCAAGTAAATTTGTGGGACAAACTTCAAGAATAGATGTAACTAATATTTTAATGAGTGAAAATCCTCTACCCTGCACCTGACGTCAGACACCATCTCATTTAATATTTCAAAATCGAAGTAAAATACGGAAAGTTGTAAAATTGTTAATTACTCTATCATTTTACGAATTCTTTCATATTAGCCAAATTTAATTTTTGTTGCCAATGTTCTTTAAGTGATCCTGCTTAATGAATACTTTTTCCCGAACAAGAACGCGAGCACGAAACAAACTCGATCGTACTCGATTTCGTACTCGTTACCGTTATCATGATTAAACTATCTAATGTTATCATGCATAGTGCAGCACAGCATTGTTTACGTCTGTTGACAACTTGGAACACGGACAACGTGACAGAGACAGAGAACGAAAGAGACAAATAGACGTTTAAAACTAAGAGGCTGTTTGTATGGAAGGCGGGACGGGACGAATAAGCTGGACGGAACGTTTTTCATCCCAAGTTTATACGAGAATGTTTCCAGACGGGACAATTGCACCTGGGACGTTTCACGCTCGATGACTGGCCAAATTGATCAACATGGAGAAAGCAATTGCATAAAACAAAGTTAAAAACCACAGACTGTCAGAGTAATGGATGGAATACTGGCCTATTACTACCATTTGCAACTCTACAGTTAGACGAAAATATTTTAATGCATTTATTTATGGTTTAAAAATCGGTGATAAACTCGCGTTCAAATCTTCACGCTTAACGGTAGCTTGCAAATGGTAATACGAATAGCTCTAGAAACGGTATTCGGATATCATTCCGGTTAGACGGGACAGAACAAAAACGTCCAGGCAAACACTTTCTCCATGTAAACGGGATGAGATTAAGGGGAAATATAAGGGGGAGACGAACCCGCTTAACGTCCCGTCCTGGTAAACGCCCCGTACCGCCTCTCATATAAACAACCTCTAAGAACGTTTTGAAACCCAATTACTGACTGAATTGTTTAGTTGACGATGAGTTGTATAATTATTTCATCAACAATAATTAATGCAAATAACACGCCTCCATAACACAAATACATGTTGGTAAATTTTGGCGCGGTGTTGATGAACCAAATCCGTCTGTCCGTCATCTATAGCATTCTATCTCTCATCATCCGTCTCTCACTTGGAGATGGCTTACTTGATACAAGTTTACCATTCTGCTTAGGATGCGACATCAACAAAAAGGATTCCTTTGGGCGCACTCCTCTTCATGTAGCTTCAGCAGTTGATCACGAGAAAATGACAAAGTTCCTGTTAGAAAAGAATGCCGATATGGATGCATTGACTGTTGAGGAGTGTCAAGCTCCAATACACTTTGCTGCCAAGAATGGAGCTGTGAGATCCTTAAAAGTGCTGCTAGCCTTTCACACTAACATTGATTTTCCAGATGGTAAAAATCGAACACCACTTCAGGTGAGTTTAAACAATTTTGCCTCGAGCTAAAATATATATAACTGGAGGACTATGTTCTGGTTTAAGGCAGTCAAAAAGTGAAGCCAAACATGGCGGACATGGAAGTGTTTTGTACGTCATGAGTTTCAATCCCCTACGCGGTCTCTAACTTTTCTATTTTTCTCAACTATGTTCATTTTGAAAACATACACAAAACATATATCAAGAGACAGAAATGAACAGAAATAGATAGAAATGAACAGAAATAATTTCGAATTTATAATACCAAAAAACGGTGAATTTTTTATGACGAAAGAAGCCCTCGAAAATTTCTTGAGAAAAACATCAACGAATGGTATCTTTTACCGTTTCCCCATATTTTCAGACAACTGATGTCACTAGCAGGTCATACAACATTACTAAATCCTTTCTAAGTGCTAGGTTACTGAAACTTTATCCGTTTCACTTCTCCGAAAAGGCCTGGAACTGACGTACAAGACCGCTTATGGGACTGAAACTGACATAGAAAATCTGTCCTATGTCCGCCATGTTTGGTTTCACTTTTGCCCGGAACATATAGTCCTCCAGTTATATATAGAGCTCACTGAGGATAACTAGTATGCATGTTTATACGTAAGATATGTATAAAGTAAATGGTTTGAAGCTAGAAGTATCATTAGATCTGTGAAGTTGATCGTCTAGGTTGTATAGTTTTGAGAAAGAATGTTGTTGGTAACTGACGTATCGACGGCCTCAGCGGTGGTCATCTTCAGAGTCAAGTAAAGCGTGTTTGTCAGGTTTGCCTATTAGCAAGTGTAGTTTGTTAGCATACGTCATAGTTTGTTAACAAACTATGACGTAATGAACTATGACGTAATGTTAACCAACTATGACGTAATGTTAGCATAGTTTGTTAGCATTACGTCATAGTTTGTCAACAAATTATGACGTAATGAAGCAGACGCATATATAGGCAAACCTGACAAACACGCTTCACTTGACTCTGAAGATGACCGCCGCTGAGGCCGTCGAAACGTCAGTCACCAACAATAGTCTTTCTCAAGACTACAACAACCTGGACGATCAACTTCACACATCTAAGATGTGTATATTAATAGAAAAAAACTGTGTTATTTCAAGATGTGTTATTTGTAAACTCGGTATATAATAAATAATTTGCGCACATGATGTGTTAATATCTTTAACACACACAAATTAATGTAGTTATGATAAAAGCTTGCCGCGGGCAGAAATTTGTTTTGGGATCACTTTCCATGGGAAGCCATCTGATTGCCTAACCAAAATAACGTTTATCCTAACCCTAAATAACCCTAATCTTAACCCCCAGTTTATAGGCCAACGTGAGAGAGAATGCTTGTCGACTGTACATGCGCAGTCAAGGTCCCAAAAAAAGTGATCCCAAAAAAAAAAATTTTGCTTGCGGCGGTGATAATCCGCGAAATGCTTGGTAACCGTTCCCGCGTAAATACCTCCGGATTCATTGGTGTATATAAACGATATGTACTCATGTTAGTGTAAACAGCCTATGAATCCGAATACTCGGTTTGTTGTGGATCTCATGGAAATATTTACGAATCCGGAAACTTTTCCTGTAGTGTAAACGTAGTATTAATAATATTCATGCTACATTATAATTCGCTTATGAAGTTTTCTTTTCTCTCTCTCGTTGCCCCAAGCTGGCTGCTGAGTGGACACGTGTTGAGACAGCCAAGGTGTTGATCGAGCAAGGAGCCGCATCGTGCTTGTTGGACTCGTCGGGCAACTCCGCTCTGAATATCCTCATTGATCGACTGCCAAAACTTGCCCTGGAAGCCTTGAGTCAACTCCATACCCGCAACGTGATCACAATGACAGACTCTTACTATCTACAATATCTCGAGGCATCGCGACAGACGGTAGAAACAAAGGCAACTCGAACCCCGCTGGAAACCGCGGTGGCCACGCAAAAATTCGAAATAGTCACGCACCCTGTCATGAAAAGGCTGATTCACAATAAGTGGATCAAGTATGGGAGGCGCTCGACGATCTTCGATTTACTATTTCACGTTGTTTTTGGACTGGCATGGACATCAATTGCCATTGGAACGCCGTTGAAAGGCAAAGATATGTACATTCCAGCTGATAAGAACGCATGGCGTGTCATTCTTGGCGTGTTAGTCACACTCATGACGGTATTCGACATTGGCAGACATATCTATGGTAAGCTTTTCCCTATATTGAATCCTCTTAACCGGGTTGCATTTCGAAGAGCGCCACGAAAATGTTGTTTCCGTCTGGAATCGGCGGTACCCACGAGAACGACTGAAACAGAGAACGACTTTGTGCGATGGACGTATAAGGGTCAACGTCAACGAGCACTTTGCATGATCATTCCCGACGCCGAACACGTGAGGTTAGCGTTTCGTGTGTAGTTACCCTAGGAGATACGCGCGTGCCGGACTATTGGACCTATAGCAAATTCACACTAAAATCGTCATGTATAATTGTTCAATTTAATTTGTTTGAACTTCTCTATAGCAACAAGAAAGTCCCATACGTCTCGAAAGAATTGGATGAACTGGAGGATTGGCCAGTTACAGGATGACATGCGGCATTGCCATCCACGGTGGCCGCAGGAGCGAAAGTTAATAAAACATGAAATTAAGAGAGTGAAGAGCCTGCCGCATTTCGATGCTTTCGGTGCATGGTTCTACATGGAGTGGATAATTTTAATCCTAATTCTCGCCACCATCGCAACGCATTTCGCGTTTTACTCCATAGATACGACGGTGATAAGGGACGCCTACGCCCATATCATCAGCATTGTCAACCTCTTAGTTTGGTTGCGCTTGCTGAAGTACGTACGACCATTCCCTGGAATTGGCACACTTGTCATCATCCTTGGTCAGACGTCAGGTGACTTTGTCAACTGGGCTTTCCTTTTTATCCTTCTATTGATTCCATTTTCTGCAGCGTTCTGGATCAACTTCGGAAGTGTATCCATTCATCCGGTTTTTGGCTTTGATGACACAAGCCGGCTAATATATAGCGTGTTCCAAATCGCTGTCGGCGACGACTTCAACTACGATGGACTAGTCGAAGCGGACCCTGTGATGGCTCGTATTCTTCTTGTACTCTATATCATAGCAGTGACTATCGTTACATTGAATTTGTTGATTGCTTTACTCAGTGATACCTTCTCTCGAGTGTACAGCAATGCCGTCGCTAATACCATCATGCAGAGAGCGATTAAAGTCGTCGATTCAGAGCGCACTCTCTCGAAACGTTACAAGATGAAGTACCGAGAATACATGAATACCATGTGCAGTCCCGAGATCATAAAAATGTCTTTTGATGGTAGAAATGTGCAAACACCAACCGAAAGTGCCGAGCAAGAAATTAATTTGAACTTAGGCAACATTAAAAAGGTGCTCGATGACCGTTTTTCGAAAATATATGGACAAAATAAGACGTCCGACTTCGACGCAATCCTCAAAGATGTGAACGAGTTGAAAACTGTTCAGGACGATTTTTCAAACGACTTAATGAGTATCAGGCGCATGGTCAAAAAGTTAGAAGGTACGTGAAAATCAGTGTTTTATTTCATATTGATTCAAGCCAATGTGCTATATAGTACTATAATATTATTATTCTCATCTGATCGATCTATAACAATTTTTTGTGCAATATGCAACAAATTAGAAACGTTCCACCAAATTAAACAATCACAAGCACTAGAAATACGTATCCGCAATAACCACTCGCTCGCCTTTTCTACCTCTCCCCCCCTAGAGTTTCTTTTTCCCATCCATGGTCCCCAGGGCCCAGATCGCGCATGCACGCCGTGTATTTGTAATCTGTAGATAACAAATAGCAAAAGAAACGTTATCTCGGTCAAAATTTAACCGATTTCAATTCTGAAAACAGATTTGGAATTACCTAGTCAAAGTACATAATATTACGCAAACATGCATGCCCTTCATAAAAAACAGTTTATGTACTTCATCAGATCACAAATCCGCCATTGACCGCTTCGCGTTGTCTGCCAGACCCAAATATTGTCCGATTCAAACGGATCACCCAAAACGACTTTTTACTTCCTTATAAGGAGTTGGTCCTATCCGTGCTCCGCCGAAATCAATCTCGTTCCCAGGGCATTTTGCGACCACGGTGGAAGGTCGGCGAAAATGGCCCTGCGATCGGCTGGTCACATGACACCCAGAATTTCTGGGTGTTTAGATATGATAATTTTTGTGGTCTTTGTTCCATTGCCTTTGTCTACTTTGTTGACCTGAATAATTGAGAAATATTCAATGCTCTTCAGAATTGTTCATGTCAGCATTTTTGGGCATAAAAGCAGCTAACAAGCTTAATAATCCACTTTGTAAGATTTTTGATTTTTGATTTGTAAGATTAATGACAACTTTGTAAGATTTTTAGTAACGAAGCACTGACGTTTCGAGCGGAGCCCCTTCTTCAATCATCAGAGTAAGACGAAATGAAATAAAATAAAAAGGTGGATATTTTTATTTTATTGAATCATTTGCTATTTTTACAGTCGATCAGCAAACAGACTGAGAGGGAGGAAGAAATATGACAGGTCCAATATTCAAGAGATTATGCGATAGTAAAGCGGTAATATATGTATATGAAAAATCTGACTGCCCCAACAGGGAATCAAACCCTAGGTCTCCGAATCAACGCATCGACGCTCTAACCACTGAGCTATATATTGAGACACGGTCAGAACAGTCGCCTTTTATAATATTAATATTATAATATTAATACACGTTCGCAATATTATTAATGAACGTTCGCGTATTATAATAACCCAGACTCGCGGTTCCAAATCTGTTTTCAGAATTGAAATCGGTTAAATATTGATCGAGATAACGTTAAAAATCTACGTCGAAACGGCCTTTAGCGATTTGTGATCCTGGTGCGATCTGGCGACCATTCTGATTGCGAAACATTAAATATGTTCTTTGAAATAATTAATATAAAAATTTTGTCTGATAGGACAAGCAGGCGAGGGGTTATTGTGGATACGTATTTCTTGTTAAATGCTCTAATTATCTCCCTCCCCCTCAGTCTGTTTGCTGATCGACTGTAAAAATACCAAATGATTTAACTTTTCGCATCTCATTAATTATTAGTTTGTTTATCTCCCGTGTATTTGATTGGCTACTTTCTACACTTGTGACACCCTTTTGGCATATATATATATATATATATATATATATATATATATATATATATATATATATATATATATATATATATATATATATATATATATATATATATATATATATATATATATATATATATATATATATATATATATATATATATATATATATATATATATATATATATATATATATATATATATAATAAGTAGTATTTAAAACACGAGAAGGAGCGTTTTATCATATTTAAAATGCGAGCGCACAACGCGAGCATTTTAGATATGATAAAACGCGAGTTCGAGTGTTTTAAATAGCTTCAAAAACAATTGATTGTAATCACTAGGGAGTGTACTGGTTTTTATTTTCTATTAGAGGTAAATTGGGTTGATGTATGAAATGCAAATTACCAGGAATTTTATATAAAGTTCGTATAGACTTTATATAATTTTCATGCTGATTAGTATTCATGGATTTTATCAGGTATAAAAGCCTTGCGCGTGACTAAATACGGAAATGTGATTGGACAATTTGGTTAATGAATATTAATGAGTTTTTGAAGCCCTATTTATTTTATTTTGTCTTACTCTGATGAAGAACGTCAGTATTTCGTCACTAAATTCTTGGTAGTTCACCACCTTTTCACTTTGCTATGTATCCAAAACACTGTCTACACAGCACTCTACTTTATTACTAATAATCCATGTGCTGGTTTTTCCACAAAATTTGATGTCCACTGATGCTTTATTTTTTGAGATATGATAGCAAATTAAATCTTCCTTGGAAGCCTTTTTTCTGGCATCGATGAAGTGGGATTTTATTTTGGAAATATTTTATTGATTGATGTTATTACAATAAACAGTTGATTTAGAATATATATACTTCTTCAGTTCAGAACTAATAACTTAAGAAATATTATATTCTAATCAACTATAAGTATTATACATTTAAGTTTAGGATATTATTGTACTTGTGTGTGTACTAAATACTCATTTTGTAATTTTTTTATCATTGTATCTATTCCATGCACGTTCGTATTTTGAAGGAGCTTTTTTAGCTCCTTGAGGTACCGTGGATAAATAAATTATTGTATTGTATTGTATTGTATTGTATTGTATTGTATTGTATTGTATTGTTATTGATATAACAGTTATTATACCTAGGGAATGGTCAGTACAATTCACGACGTCGTACATCAAATAAAACAGAAGGACCCTCAGTTCTCAGTCTCTCCAAGAAAGAAAAGCAGGAGGATAACTCTTTTTTTTCGAAAGCCTCTATTGTCCGACTCTTCTCGACAAACGACAAAAATAAAATTGAACTGTCTAGAAGTGAAGAGCGAAAACGATCAAGGAAAGGAGAAAGAGATGGTCAATCAGAAAGCCGAAAGAAGTTGAAAAGTCAACGCAAAGAAAGAAGACGGAAATCTGAGAAAACACGGGACGACAAGAATGGTTCACCGGAGTACAGTGTAGTTCCTTCTGATAGAAGCATCGTACCTTATAACCATGGAAACAATCGCTCTAGAGCAACCGGTGGAGAGTCCGGTATAACAAATCCGACTTATCAACGTGAGAGAGGAAATTCTTCAAAATAATTGGATAATATTAGTCTGTATGGCCTGAACGTGCAGACAGTAGTTTAAAACTATAGTAGTGCAATAGCATGCATTAAAACTGGTAGTGCAATAACATGCACAAATTCTACACTTAAGCTAGTTGCACTGCTTGCCCTCGCTCGCAAACGTAATTATGACGTAATTATGCTTGATTTTCTGCCTTGTTTGTCAGCCTTTTTGAAAAATAGGTACGCGATGCGTACACGCGTCTGCTGATTCCAATAAACGACACATTACTGATGACATCAAAATTGAAAATAGGTCTTTCTGTATAATGCGCTGTAATGAAGCATATGGAGGACATGTTAAATATAACGCGAACGCTACCTAGATCGAATTGTCCGGGTTGTTTAGACTTAGAGTCGCCCTGTCCATAGTATGTCCATACTATTGATGCATTAATGATGTTAACGAGGAAGATTCTTAAAGGCCTTATCAAGAGAAAAAAACTGATATGATCCGAAATGTGTACAACTACGAGAGTTTTCTTGTTATTCCCGGACTGAAGATTCAAACTCAACATTATTAATTTTGTTCGCCGCTGCAGGGAGTGCCGTAGCAGCTTATCGGGCAAGGGGCAGCTAAAACAGCTTTATAATTTTCACCTAATAATAGCTGAGGGAGTCGCGGAAGGTATTGTGGGATTTTATGGTGCAGTGTGATAGAAAGATCAAGCATAGAAAACCAGACATTGTGTTGATAGACAAAAAGAGGAATAAGTGTGTGATAGTTGATGTGGCAATCCCTGAGGACGGTAAAGTAGCAACAAGGTAAGATGAGAAGGTTGAGAGGTATGAGGAGTTGAGGATTGAAATTGGAAAGTTGTGGAAAATAAAGAAGGTGGAGGTTGTGCCGGTGGTGATAGGAGCACTTGGATCTGTCAGCAAGAGACTCGGAAATTGGATAAAGAAACTAGACCTACAGGTACGATTAAAGATACCACAGCTACAAAAGACATCCGTACAGCGCACATTCTGAGGAAGGTATATTAATGCAGTAAGGACGGGGCTTAGTCTACAGGCAGTAAACAGTCCCGCTCTGAGGTATCCAGCGATAACATCTACGCTGTGCGAACTTCTCATAATAATAATAATATTTTTCTTTTTTTTATAATAAAACAGGTAGATTACAATTTAAAATTTTGAAGATAAAATATATACATGTATATAAATTCTAATTACAATCATTGCATAATAATAATAATTCTAAAACTAATTGATAATAATAATAATAATAATAATAATAATAATAATAATAATAATAATAATAATAATAATAATAATAATAATTGGAAAGACAAGGTTAGAGTTGAATGGAAGACAAGGTTAGAGTTGAATGTTGGAAATCACAAATGGCAAAGTAGATGGATTAGAATAAAGTGTGGCTTCCTACAAGGAGACAGTTAATATACTCGCCGGTAGGATTCTGCTTGACTGATGCTGCTGAAGGAGACAAGAGGATATAGGATGGGACCCCCTGGTGAAAGATACACGAAGAGGACACATAGTCTGTTTATCGATGATTTGAAGACCTATCAGGAAAACCACAAACAGATGGAAGCCGCTAATGAAATTATCGTGAAAGCTAGCAACGATACAGGAGCGGTGTACGGGGTGAAGAAATGTGCAGAGATCATATTTAGAAGAGGAAAGATGATTAAAGGAGAGGGACTGCCTATACTGGAAGAGAGAGCGGAGGCATTGGACCCAGAGAAGGGAGATGTATATAAATTCCTTGGAATAGAACAGCGAAAGCAAATAGATAAAGAGAAAGTACTGCTGAGAATCAAGGAAGTAATGCGAGAGAGGTTGGAGAGTCTTGTAGAGCTTGAACTGTATGATAAGAACCTCATAAGAGCGATCAACTGTAGGGTCATCCCAGTGGCAGCATATGTCATGAATGTATGCCAGTTCACCCAGGAGTTATATGACCTTGATATGCTGGTGAAAGGTACACTACGCAAGAAATGTATGCTGGGCAGACAGGCAAGTGACGAGAGGCTCTATCTGAAGAGACAGGATGAAGGGC
The DNA here is from genome assembly GCA_035772405.1 of Chrysogorgia sp. JL179-B06. Lineage (NCBI taxonomy): Eukaryota > Metazoa > Cnidaria > Anthozoa > Scleralcyonacea > Chrysogorgiidae > Chrysogorgia > Chrysogorgia sp. JL179-B06. The sequence continues at coordinate 1,294,738 of JAYKKM010000438.1, forward strand.
GCGGTCTGAAATGCTTGCGGCAGGTTTATAAGGAAACTAAAGTGCGTGTGGCAGTGTATATGGCATGAAGTCCAAGCCGCTGGATAAAGATTGCTTGGAAGAGAGAATACAACAGTGAATACAAGAGCCTGAAAAGGGAAGCAGAACAAGCCCTGCGTGAGTTTGGATTTGAGGTTGAATTTAGAGAGGAAGAAGTATGGAGAGGTGGTGAGAAGATGGAGAAAGATTGGGCAGGATGCTGGACGGAGTTGAAGAAAGGAATGAAGAACGGATACATAGCGAAGCTGAAAAACGATTATAAGAACAAAGCCATGCATAATGTCAATAAAACAGAAGCATACATGCAAGTCAAAACGTGCAACTTATCGTGTTCTGTACTAGTTATATTGTTGTAATTTTTATGTTGTTTAGTATATGTAATATGTAAACGTGAGCTTGGAAGTTTTTAAATAAAATAAATAAAATAACTGCTGCTCCACAGTCCACAAAACTACGAGGTCTCGTCGTGCAGACTGTTAAAGGTACAAAAGTCTTGAAGGAATTTCGACTGTGTGGACTGCAGAAGTACTATTGAGGAAAACTGGGAACCAGTTCTACCGACTTGGCCCATGGCCCAGTTGACCTCCATCTCGCTGGCAACCGCCATTAGTATTTTTATTAAAAGTGGAATCTTTGTTATTTTTTGTATATATAATATCATAGTAATCCTACACATTTTTGGTGATATTTTTAACTGACATTTACATTTTGTGAAACATAAGGTGCAAACATAACTGTGCAGTTGTGAAGTTGTCTGATCAATAACTTGTCTCAAAATGCAGGAAATAGCGTTTCCGAAACTTACAAATACAAAAAATTTCAGTGGGGCATTCCTCCGGACGAACCTCCAGATGATGCCGCAATAAGAACATTACAGCAAAACGCACGTAAAGAAAGGGATGAAAGTCTCCATGGGAATTTAGAGAGTGTCAAGACTTCCCTACCTCGAAAAACGAAGACAGCTGTTGACCTGCAGGCTGTGGAAAAGGGCGCATCCAATTGGCTGACGGTTATTCCCGTCAAAGACATGATTTTAATCTCAATAAAAGAGAATTTAGAGACGCCATCAAATTGAGATATGACTGGGAAATCACTGACAATCCATCAGTTTGTGCGTGTGCGGGGATTGCTTCAATGTGGACCATGCTATGATCCAGGGGCGGCGGAGCAGTCTGGATATTGGGGGGGGGGGGGATCTAGGAGGGTGGGCTAGTGGAGCGGTGATCACGGTCGACCTTGCGTACTCTGAGGCTGCCGCCTGTATTGGGTTTGTAAATCCCAGGCCCCCATATGTACTGGTAGTGCCAAAAGATCTCTTTCGGTCTGTGTACCTTCGTGCATCCGCCACTGCGCACTCTATATACAGGTTCCAGTAGATCTTCAATGTCTGGAAGTGTTCTGAGGAAGTACGTCCATCGATGTCTTAAGCCAAAGGTAAAGGCTGCATAGCGAGCTTGAGGCTGTGATGTTGCAAATTCAGCTATATAGCTTTATTACTTGGCTTACCCAGTCTTCCACTTTTCCGCTGACGTACTCTTCAAGATATGACCTGGAACCAAGCGCTGCGCCTAAATGTTTGTGACCCTGCGTGGTGATGTTGATTGTACGTGATTCCGTCAAAGACATCTCTTAATGCGGCTTCTTCTTTCTCAGGATTCGTGATCAGCCAACATTTATTTGCATTAGGATAATATCCTAATCCGGGTCCCGTCTCGATCAGTTCATCCCACCATTTCTTTAACTCCTGTAGCGAACCAGAACCAGTCGTATCATCAGCAAACCGACATTGTTTGGCAAGACTTGAAACATTTAAATGGGTTATCAGTGGTTGTAGACTGATTGCATATAGGCTCAGGTCCCCTTATGTAGTACCTTCTGCTGATTTCAGCTCCTTTCCGCCTGTGATAAATAGTCGCGCTGGTTCTCTATATGTGTTTATTGCATAGGTTGCTATGATTGGGCACAATTAATACTCTGATGTTGTGCAGGGCAGCAGCTCTGTTCAAAGCATTGAACGCATTTGACGCATATATAATATAATAATAACAACAATAATAATAATAATAATAATAATGTGCTGAAAACAGATGAATGTACACAAAAAGAGGATTATAAGAGCAAGAAGGAGAAGGTAGAGAGATGGGAAAACAATGAAAAATCATGGTTGTGGTTACGGAAGGGAGATTTGAAGCCCTACTCCGTGCAGCACAGGAACAAGCGTCGAGGACAAAATATGTGAAGAAAAAGATTGATAAGACAGAGGAGGACCCATTATGCCGGATGTGTGGAGAGAAAGGGGAGATAGTGTGGCATATTGTGAGCGGGTGTAATAAGTTGGCACAAACGGAGTATAAGAGGCATGATGCAGTGGCAACGATTGTGCATTGGAACATAAGTGGAAAATATGGGTTGAAGAGAACTGACAAGTGGTACGAACATGAGGTGAGGGAATCGTGGAGAATGAGGAGGCGAAGGTGTTGTGGGATTTTATGGCCGCAGTGTGATAGAAAGATCAAGCATATAGAAAACCAGACATTGTGTTGATGGACAAAAAGAGGAATAAGTGTGTGATAGTTGATGTGGCAATCCCTGAGGGGACGGTAAAGTAGCAACAAGGGAAGACGAGAAGGTTGAGAGGTATGAGGAGTTGAGGATTGAAATTGGAAAGTTGTGGAAAATAAAGAAGGTGGATGTTGGGAGCACTTGGATCTGTCAGCAAGAGACTCGGAAATTGGATAGAGAAACTAGACTTGCGATTAAAGAGCGATCGTTGCGATTGTAGCTGACAAAAGATATCCTTACTTTGTACAGCGCACATTCTAAGAAAGGTATAATTGCAATAATGCAGTAAGGATGGGGCGTAGTTTACAGGCAGACAGTCCCGCTCTGAGGTATCCAGCGATAACATCTAATTAATTGGGCGCATCCTAATTAATTGGGCCTATGTACGAGAAAGCCTGGTCAAAATAAATAGGATATCGTAATAAATATTTTTTTCAGTAAAGAGAAAAGAAAAACTCGAAATTTGGAAAAAGGAGAAAAATCGGAGAAAAGCCACAGCCGCTCGAAACCTCGGGTCTTGACTCTTAGTAGACAGAAGCTTAGTAATACAAACTTTTCGTACATTTTATAAATAAACAACCAACTAATTTTTCCTGTGATCAATTCTTTGAGCTTTTATATCTTCATATATAGACGCCTTCGAAACGACAAAGCGTCCCCAGTTCGGAAAGTTTCTACGAGATTCATTTAAATCTCTTTCATTTGAACAACGTTCGACTTGCCAATGTGATGAATGAAATGATTTTAAGTTCACTTTGTAAATAGCAAAAACAAATATCAAACTTTTGAAGTCCGAAAGGTGAAAACGAGTAGAGGTTTCCGATTGCCAGTCACCCAGGGGTTGTTTCATACACGTATTTATAGTTTCTTGTGCACATGTTAAGAAGTTGTACTGGAAAAAACATTATTTTTTCGCTTTTTTATCGCTTTCGGCTTTTCTTTCGAAATATATTTAGCGAAGAATGACGCAATTGTTACCATGGTAACTAACTGATTTTTCATTTATCAAATACAAACTGAACGGCGACAATATCTTTTGAAATACTAACTCTACGAACTCATGAGATACATCAAATGAAAGCTTGAATAACGGACTCGGACATACGTACGAAAATATATTTGTAAATAATTGTTAACATCTTTAAAAAAGCGAAAACACTTACAGGTTTGCCATTGAACGGCTTTTAAATTTACGAACTGTCAAATTTTCCAGACATCTTCCAGCTTTCAATGACGACATATTTCGAACTACAGAAAGCTTGACTAACTGACTCGGACATACGTACACAATATCTTCGTACTAGAAATACGTATACGCAACAACCCCTCGCCCGCCGTCATAGCGTAGTGCTATAATTAGTTATTTTACTTAAAAATATATACATGTATAACCCATTAATTTGCCAATCGAATGGACTTATAGTAGACACAACATGTATCTCTGAGAGCTTTTAAACTATCAAGCTTGTGTTGTTCTGAATTTCATTGTTTCATAATTAGACATCAAACTAAATAACTAAATAACTCAGTGTTTAATTTTTGGGTACAATATACAGTACCTGCACTGATTAAGATTTGTTTGATATGTAAAGGCCGGATCCTCACTGTGATGTCATACTGTATATATATATATATAGTAACTTACTGAAATAATTACTGAAATAATCTTTGGGATTATTAAATTAAAGCACTCAAAACGTAGGCATACTTTCATAATTTTGTTACATTTTCCCAAAGATATAGACCTTATTCAAAAATGGCCGTTGATTTAATATTCTTTTATATCCATATAAATTGGCCGTTTTGACCTCGTTTTAGAGTGAAAATTAAGGGCCAATATATATGCATAAAAAAGAATATTAAATCAGCGGCCATTTTTGAATAAGGTCTATTTACAGGCTTCTTCAATAAGTCATGCACCGTGATGTCAAAATGAGGACATTTACATCAGGACATAGCCAGGATTTTCTGTCAAGGCGGCCGGCCAGGAAAAACCTAGGGGGGGGGGGGGGCAGCCTAACTGAGGAAAATGAAGAGCCAAGAGTACACATTTTCTCAGGGGGCCCACTTATTTTGCCAGGGCGGGGGAGGGCAGGAATTTGGCCAGGCCCTACGGCTCCCCATCTGGCTACACCTCTGATTTATATATCAAACAAATCTTAATATGTAACTGAGATTATAATTATGGAAGAGTTGTAAATGCCAAATATATTTATAATTAATTATTTTGTTCTTTCAAGTGGGAGAGTTTATTTCAAACTGAATTTTTCATTGTATATATATATATATATATATATATATATATATATTATATATATATATATATATATATATATATATATATATATATATATATATATATATATATATATATTATATATATATATATATATATATATATATATATATATATATATATATAATATATAAACACTTTAAGTCTTCTGGTGTTATATTACTACCATCGGTCACTAAGAAAGAATTAACTTGTCACATATAGCTGCGTCAATTGTTTATGATTTAAATAATCAACTTATAGTCAGTATTATGTCAGCTATGGTTCATAATGACTCTCACAATATCCAAAAATGTTAAAATATCTGCAATAATTCACCACATCCCTATAGGTTTTGGATGACCAATGGTCCAATGCATGCATATACACTGATTATTATTGATAAATATTTTACTCCACTGGAAGACCCTCTATTGCTATCATAATATTAATTAACACATGCCATATTTATTCCAATGGCAATTAACCCAATAGCCTATGCAACAGCAGAGCATGCAACATTATGTATTATTTTCTAAATTATATCAGTACTTGTTTAACCCATAATGGTTGACATTATGCATTGTCGCAATAGTGAGCTGACACACGTTCAATCCCTAACATTTCCCCTAATACAGCGAGACTGCATCAACCTACCCAATCATAAAATACTGTACAATCCGGCTACCCAGGCTTAGTCCGTCGAGCGTGTGAAAAGCCTGGGTACGAGGTTGAGTTATTGGCCCCTGTTTGTTAACAGAAATACCAAAAAATTAGAGAATCAAAGTAAATAATAAGATAAAAAGTTACTGCAACATTCTGTATCTCATTACTGACAAATAATTTTGAGGCTGCTTACATAACGTGTGTAGCAGGTTTTGCTATATAACACAGGGCATAATTTTTGACATTATAAATTCTAGTTAATATGTGTTACTCAGTGTACTTACATTTTACTTAATTGACCATTAAAGCAAAAATTTGAGTAAAAAAGTGCCAACCATTTGCCTGTTATTTGAAACATTTTAGTTTGAGTGATCGCACATATTATATTAATTTTACATTTGATTGTTTGTAAGAAATGTAATAAAATCTACTATATAATGTCCTTCAGGAAGCACTTCAACAATATATAATTAAATATATATGGGACCGGCATTGCATGTGCAGTTCTATTCCAAGGACAAAAGTGTTTACGCAGAAACACTAACCGGAGTGGCGGCCAGGCCTAACATGTGTAGGTCTATAAACCTGTACAATGCATGTTTACAATGAAACACTACTCAAATGTACAAATGCCCATACAACAATTAAAAGCACAACATTTATGCATGTATTAGAGTAAATTATATCACCACATAAACATAATCAGAATGATCAAGGTGCATTTCACCTGCTTGGTGGCTGAGCTGACACATTTAGTATTATAAAATTCTGATTGAGCTCAAAAACTGTGTCATTATAACTCAATATTAAAAGCATAAGCTAACGTGTTCCTCCGTAAATTTTGTCGTTTCGACGTGTATTTTAAGTAATTTAAATCACAAACGGAACTCAAAGAACACAGCTGGATACAACGCTAATCAAGGTACTAACACAACAGAATGTTTTAACTGCAACGTTGAGTACATTTTCATCGCTAAAATCGCTACAAAGTCTTCCTAGCAACGCACATGACAACGCATATAATAACAGTTAAATCTGCATTTTCATGGCTTTATTGTTCATTTAATGGTGTTATTTTATAAAAGAAATAAAAAACCTTGTCTTGTGTGATTATCGAGTTATAATGGTACTCGAGAAGCTAGCAAAACGCTCGGCTATCGCCTAGTAATAATCTTACATTCAGGGACCACCGACCGGTGTTGTTTTGCAAGCACGGAGAAAGCATAAGCATAACAATGGCAGAGAAAGCTTGTGTATATATATAATAAATTTTTGGCTTATTATATAGTGGATGTCTATATTATAAAACAATTATACCATTCGCTCGAGTCGTATATGGCTGATAGCCGACTCGGCGCTGCGCGCCTCGTCGGCTATCAGCTCATATACGACTCGAGCTCATGGTATAAATGTTAATTATATATATATATATATATATATATACTAGAAATACGAATTCGCAATAATCCCCTCGCCCGCCTTTTCTACCCCTCCCCCGCCCGCCCCCCCCCCCCCCCTACGGGAATTTCTCCATCCATGGTGCCCAGACCTCGCACGCCGTGGCCGTGTATTTCTGTTTTGCAAAAATTCACAATTTCCAAAAGCCCGTTTCGTCGAAGAAATGTTTGAACGTTATCTCGGCCAATATTTAACCGATTTAAACTCTGAAAACAGATTTGGAATTAGCGAGTCAACATAAATAACATACGCGTTTACTATATTACGAGAACGTGAGTACCCTTCGTAAAAACGGTTTATGTACTTAGAAATTAGTCGATTATAAACTGGTCACTTCATCGTATATTATTTTGAACGTTATCTCGATCAATATTTAACCGTTTTCAATTCTGAAAACAGATTTGGAATTAGCGAGTCAAAATACATCACATATGTGTCTACTATATTACGAGAACGTGAATACCCTTCGTAAAAATGGTTTATGTACTTAGAAAGTTAGCCCGGCTTTGTCGGCTATGATTATCTCGATCTCGATCAATATATAACCGTTTTCAATTCTGAAAACAGATTTGGAATTAGCGAGTCAAAATACATAACATATGTGTCTACTATATTACGAGAACGTGAATACCCTTCGTAAAAATGGTTTATGTACTTAGAAATTAGTCCGGGCTTGGTCGGCTATGATAATCTCGATCAATATATAACCGTTTTCAATTCTGAAAACAGATTTGGAATTAGCGAGTCAAAATACATACTCGGACTCGGATTTCTATTTCCTCAAAAAACTATGTCTCTTGTGACGGTTCAATTTAATCTGAGTATCTAGTTACCAGTGCCACATTTTCCGATGCCGCGCATGAGGGACGGTTGATCATATATATATATCAGGGCGCTTATATATATATACCTATAAACAGATCCTAGATCTAGGAACGGCATAAGGGACTAAACGCCGGTCGATATTAGCACCCTCGCCCTCAGGCCTTCGGCCTTCGCGCCGGGCGAGGGGATTAACTTGAAATTGCTAACCGATAAAACACTGAAAAGGAATTAAAGGAGTTGGCCTTCGGACGCTATACTATACATCAAATGAAAGCTTGAATAAATCACTTGAACAGAATACGTACAAAATATCTTTATAACCGATTACTAACATCTTTAAAAAAGCGAAAACACGGCTTTTGAATTTAATACGAACTATCAAATTTGACATCTTCCAGCTTCAGACGACTATATATTATTTTGAACTACTGAAAGCTTGACTAAAGTTACGTACACAAAATAAACAGTGAAAAGAAGATGCCTTCGGACGCTATAAACTTACTTGAAAGCAATATTAAGTTAGGCTGTGTATGCGGGTTTATTGCAGTACCGTAAAGAAGCGAAAAGATTAATTGTCAATTCTTCCAATTTCGCCAAAAATGTCCATCATAATGTTTGCTGTTCGTAATCGTAACACGCTCGTGTGTTACGACACTTTACGGCGGTCCGTCCAAAGGAATGTTAGGAATGTGTAGCAAGCTACTCTAGAAACGCATGGAATCGTGAAGGGACTAAACGCCGGTCGATATTATCACCCTCGTCCTCAGGCCTTCCGGACGAGGGGATGAAAAAGGAACAATTCTCAGAGGCGTGGGGGCTTAAGGTCGTCGTGACGAACGTCTAGGGGGTTTCCGGGGGCTTGCTCCCCCGGAAAATTTTGAATTTTAGAGTCCCATCGAGTGAAGAAGAAAAAAGCACTGCCAACGTTGGTTTCCGAAACGATAATTAACCTCTCTAAAATGGCATTTTCCTACATTTTAAGAGATTTCTGAAGGCTATAAAATACCAATTCATGATATTTCTTTGGTCTAAAAAGGGCTCTCGATCGCCAATAACGAACCTAAAAATGCGGAGCAAAGCGCGCAAATTGTATGGATCTGGTGCATTATTCCCCGAGAAATCTTGAATAGATAGAAAAGATAATTGCCGGCGGCTGTTTGCAGTTGCGAATTCTTTGGCCATAGTCACAAGATCAATGGCTTCTGTACGTGCTTACGTATGAACATCAAGAATAAGTTGTTGAGACGCTAATGAACCTCTCTGCTCCGCAGAAGCTTCCAATGAAGCCTCTGCGCAGGAGAGAGCGAATGAACAGTAAACGAATCTGAATCGCCCGCGGATCTGTACTATTTTAGCGGGAATTAAACGCATAGTACCACTCAACAAAAAATTTAAATTTACCTTCTTTAGTTAACGCACGCCTTGGAGTCCGAGAAAAGAAAGATTGTATATTTCTTTAACTCGCCATCATTAAATGTTTTCCGTGCAGGAAATGATGAGAATACAAATTCTCCCATGAATTATCAACTACCAATTATAATTCGTCTCCTATTTATGCCATGGCACAGCAGTCAGCAGCCGAGCAGGCTGGAAAGCTGAAATTTGTTTTGCCGACAAATCCGACAACAAAGAGAAGAATATGGATAAAAAACTCAACATTGAATATCAAAAATACTGACTAGTTTTAGGAAAAAGCTTAATCATTACTGTAATCAGCCGTCTCAGGGTTTGACTTGTTGTTTCAAAGCGAACAGACAGATATAATGGGCAGCAACTGTCGCTCTAGAAAGGTCTTCGCTGTCTTTTTCACAATTTCACTGGAAGATTTTGGATTTTAAGTCGAGAGCTGTTGGGTATTTTACTTCGTATAGATAAAGATTGTTCTTTTCCCAGTGAGTTCAAGATTCATCAGGCATCAGGCGTTCATCAGGCAAGAAAATAGAAGGTATTTAAACAGTATATTATTCTCGCGAGTTTGCTGCTTTCAAAACATGCCTTAATTTTCAAACCTCGTTGTTTTGAACACAAAATGGATCAGACGATCAGTTTTCTCTGTGATAGTTTTCTCCGACAATACAAAAACTAATATTGAGATTTTTTTAACTGATAACGATAAACGGAATGAGATAAAAAACGCCACTTAAAATTGCTGTAAATTCCCGTGCAGGATTAAAGAAATACCTAATGGTTTTCCGTGTTTGGATACTCTGATCCAAACACGCGGGATATTGCGAGACTTGAGAAAAGCGTAAAAATACACGAGCCGCTAGGCGAGTGTTTTTAGTTTTTCGAAAGTCGAGCAACATCCCAAGTGTTTGGATCAGAGTATCCAAACACGGAAAACCATTAGGTATTTCTTTTATAAAATAACCACAGAGAAATATCACTAAAAGTTATTAATATAATTAGATCAACATTGCAATTCTCCCAAAAAAAATCAACTTCCAATCAGCGGAGGTCTTTCATGTCCTTCTAAGCTAATCGGCCAATCATGGATGGTTTTCTATTATGATTTATGATGCTGACGACAGCAGACAGCCGAAAATAAGCTTGAGCTGTATAAAAAAACATCAGGGAAACATGCTTAGAAAGATGAAAAAGATATTTCCAGATGGCTTTTATCACGAAAATATGCCGTTACACTTTATGTTGGATTGCTGCAGATGTAAAGTGATGTTGTGAGTTTGCTTAGCCTTCATATTCTACAATACAGAATCTTTTTTGTGGTTTTCTCTCACTGTCGAAGTGTTGTTCGGTGATTTTTTGTTGGCTACAAGAACAAAATGAATGGTTTCTTCGTGAATATCCTGCCCGACGAGAGGTAAAATAAACATTTTACACCTTTCCATGTTCTCTTGGTGGACTATATCTATAAAAGTGTTGTCTTTTTGGCTTTTATTGAAACTTTCAATAAAGTAAACTTCGCCTTCACAAATTATGCGGGAATACGTTGATCTGATCTAAAACTCCACACGAGTCAGAACACGAGTGAACACGAATGAACACGAATGGAACACGAGTGAACACGAATGGAACACGTGTCTAATACGACTGAAAATACCTGGTAAAAATTAGTATCATTCCTTAAATGTTGGTACGTCATGTAATACGTCCAGCTATCTCGAAGGAGACTATTGGAGCTTATAGAAATTTCACACGAAACAGGGAACAAGTTCGCGCATGCGTATTACGTCTGGCAGCTGGATGGGAAAATCCTTGTCGCTGGACAAAAGGACCGCAGTCTCTGGTACGAGATTGGAAAGCGTGGAAAATCAGACATAAAAGCGCAAGACCTTGAATTTTGGTATGTATCTTGTTTTTATTCTGTTGTTTGGGCAAGTATTGTATTTAATTTAGTTGCGCTCAGTCCTTGGATAATGCACACAGCACACACATTGTTTATTCTATTTACATGTTTAACTGTAAATTCTGATATCAGCATATACTGACATAGCCTGTGTCCCCAGTTCATTACGCGCCCGCACTGTGTAATACATACACAGCGCGGGCACGCGTAATGGATTGGGACACAGGCTAATACTAACAGCCCTAAGGCCATGGCCCATGGGAATGAAAGTCATAGAATACAGTGCAAGCGAAGAATTTTGAAAGTAATTCGGGTTTTTTTTCGTTATTCGCTATTCATTATTTAGAACAAGTGCAATTTTCTAAAAAAAACATCTCTAAAAAAAACATCTAAAAGTAGACATAAATTTAGAAAACCTATCAGATCAAATCCAGGTCTCAACCCATCGTCTGACAATGATCACGAACGCCATTTTAGAGCACATATGTAAACTCCATCCCGAGCCTACGTTTAATATATCTGTTATGTCAACATCATCCAAAGTGATGCAAACTATTTTTTCGCTGCAATTTTGTTTTAATACCTTATTCGGCCAGTTGGCGCCCAAATACTTGAATCTTTCAGCGAATGATGAAATTTGTACAAATAAATAGGGCCTTTTTAAGGATTTGCTATCGTGGGGGGGGGGGGGGGGCATTCATGGGAACTTCATTGTCTTTGCTAAGTCGTCCTATTGGAGGTGCTGGAGGCATGTCCTCAAGGAAATTTTAAAGTCCCTAGAAGGTCGTTTTTATTGATCTGGTATTACAATTTGAGAGCACTTATTCAGCTTGAGAGCACTTATGAGGACCCCCCCCCCTATATTTCATTATTCGCTGAAAGATTCAAGAATTTTGGCACCAACTGGCCGAATAAGGTATTAAAACAAAATTACAGCGAAAAAATAGTTTGTATCACTTTGGATGATGTTGACATAACAGATATATTAAACGTAGGCTCGGGATGGAGTTTACATGTGCATGGCGTTCGTGATCATTGTCAGACGACGGGTTGAGACCTGGATTTGATCTGATAGGTTTTCTAAATTTATGTCTTCTAAATTTATGTCTGATATGTTTTCTAAAAATATGAAGGCTAGGCAAACTCACATCATCACTTTACATCTGCAGCAATCCAACATAAAGTTAAACGGCATATTTTCGCGATTAAATCCATCTGGAAATGTGTTTTTCAGCATGTTTCCCTGATGTTTTTACCACTTCAAACTTATTTTGGCTGTTGCTATCGTCAGCATCATAAATCATAATAGAAAACCATCCATGATTGGTCGATTAGCTTAGAAGAACATGAAAGACCTCCCCTGATTGGTAGTTGACAGTTTTTGGGAGAATTGCAATGTTGATCTAATTATAATATTAATAACTTTTAGTGATATTTCTCTGTGGTTATTTTATAAAAGAAATACCTAATGGTTTTCTATGTTTGGATACTCTGATCCAAAGTCCAAACACTTGGGATGTTGCTCAACTTTCGAAAAGCTAAAAACACTCTCCTAGCGGCTCGTGTTTTTTTACGCTTTTCTCAAGTCTCGCAACATCCCGCGTGTTTGGATCAGATATTTCTTTAATCCTGCACGAGTATTGACCAAGCAAATGGCTTGTGTACATGTTATTACTAATTATTAGGGGGCTGAGCCCCCCATTTCAGAATTTCAGGGGCTGCAGCCCCCCAGCGCCCCTGCTTCCTACGCCGGTGATTCTCTAGAGTGAGTAACAGAGTTGGCAGTTCAAACGATTACATCATAATACATCAACTATAATTTACAATTTGAAACAAATTAAACTCGAAGAAATATCTCTACTATTTAATACCATAACCGTGGCGCAACTAGGTGGGGGTAGTTTGGGGGGTCGCAACCCCTGCCCTTTTTAACCCCTGCATGCCCTTTTTGTGAGACCTCTAATACTAGCTAATACTTACTTTAGATAAACATTAGATAAACAGATAATTAATCGTCTGTTGTAGTACGCAATACAATTCTCCGCAAATCTGGCGAGACTTATAGGCTTCTAGTTCGGCTTCAAGCTCCACCGGGCGCGGCGACGCTCTGGGTACGAGTCTTCTTACGCCCGTGCTCCGGTTTTCCGCATTTTCTGCGGATAGCTGAAGAAGTCAGAACAACATTTTGTTCTGACAACTACTAGTCTTAAGGCCCGAGTATGTTCTTAATGCATATAGTCTACATACGCAAACGCACTCTGCCTTGTAAAAGATGCTACACGCGTGTCACAACTCATAGAACATGCTTTATATATTTTGTAAATCATTCATGTTAATTTTTAGGTAAATAAAAGTTGTTGTTGTAATGTTGTTGGGCTTGTTGTTGTTGTGGTTGTTGTTGTTGTGGTTGTTGAGTGTTCTTGAAGAAGCATAATGATTATATCTAGTATCCCAAATTGTTTAAAATAGTTAATACTGCATTATAAGGGCGGCGGTTATAGCCCCCAATTTTTGAAATGGGTGGGCTAAGCCCCTCAATATTTTTAGGATTTTAGAGCTATTCCCTTTTTAATGCCAATGGATATTCAGCGAAAGATAAACTAAATTATCCAAAGGTCTGGTTCGTTTTCCCCTTGAATTCTGGTGCCATTTCGGTTCTTACAAACTTTCTTACCTCCCAAACGTGCACATTTTGGGCACAATCAATGAACCTGACAATTCTGTAAGGAACAGTCTCAGAATGGCTACCCGGTTTTGATTTGTGGAAATATATTGACGACACGACAATATCAGAAGTTGTGCAGAAAAGCTGTTCGAGTACCATTCAAAGAGCTGCCACGAAAGTTGAAAAATGGTCTGCCGACAACAAATTCCAACTGAATATTTCCAAGTGTAAAGAATTGACATTTCAGTTTACCAAACACCAACAAGGTTTTCCTGCCACTACCATCAACAACAACCTGTTAGATCTTGTCAACCACGTCAAGATTCTCGGTCTTACCATCAGCATTGACCTAAAATGGAACGAACACGTCTCTAACATTATTAAAAAGGCAAATAAACGCATTTATTTTATAATCCAGCTTAAACGTGCCAAAGTTCCTTCCACTGAAATTATTAAATTTTATTCCACCTGTGTTAGACCCGTCTTGGAATACAGTAGCGAAGTGTTTCACTTTTCATTACCTAAGTACCTCAGCAACGCCATCGAGAGGGTGCAAAAGAGAGTTACATTACAAAGAAGGATTGACCTGTGCAGGTCTCTACTCTCTAAGTGAACGAAGAGAAAAAGCATGTTTTGTGCTTTTCGGTGACATTGCAAGTAACCCTGAGCACAAATTATCAAATCTCCTACCTCCGCAAGCCAAAATCAAGTACAATCTGAGGAAGTCAAGAATTTTTAAACAATTTAAGGTTAAAACAAATAGATTCAAACACTCATTGTTCCCAGCCTGTCTTCAAGCAAAATAATTTCAACACTAACTTTTGATACATAGAACTTTTTTAATTAACGATTTTTATGAAATGAAGTCCTTGATAGATAACAAATTGTATATACTCCTTTTTAAAATTTTAGATTACGTAATTATCCCTGTAAATTCAAACATGTAATTCAGCTTTTTAGCTGCAAAGTGTTTTTAGTAATAAACATATCTATCTATCTATCTTAATACCATTTAAGAGACCTAGTTTTCAAATTTTTTCCGGGGGAGCAGCCTCCGCAAAACACAACATCTTCCGCCGCCAATGACTGAGCGACTTTGCCCTTTTTTTAGTACAACCCCCCCTCAAAATGTTCTAGTTGTGTCCCTGCATAAAGAAATTCAAATACAAAACAATAGCTACGTAAAGATGGATAATTTTACTAACCTACCTCAAACTTTTCTTCTAAGACTAAAAATCATAATTTTCAAATGAATTCGCTGGCCTTCCTACGGGATTTTCCGAACTGTGTCCGAACAAAATAGCGAAGATGACATACAACCCAGCGTGCATTTCGGGTGTAATCCTCTTCTTTCCTGTCCTCCATTATGGGTAAGTTGAGTTCTACACGTGGATGGTGTTTTTGGCTGAATTTTTGCCCACAACTTACATCAAAAGCTGTTTTCTTTGTCTCAATTGATAACACGGATCTGAGGAACATTTTTATTCGTTTACATTGAAGGAAAGCCTCGAGGTCTTCGAACTGCTCGCAAAATTCGAAATCATCGCCGTGAACAAAGATGGCACGACAAATCGTACAAAAAGCGGCATTTGGGCACAGCTTTGAAAGCTAACCCTTTTGGCGGAGCTTCTCATGCCAAAGGAATCGTGTTGGAAAAAGTGTAAGTTGTAGTGTGTCGTTTATATATTTCAGCATCAGTCTTCCCGAGTCTGAGAATAATATAAGGCAAGCGGTGAAAATATGTGGGCAGAAATGTCGGTTTTTGTATCGCGAAATTATAATGCGGTTTTTAAACACTAATTTTGTTTGGTAGAGTATGTCCGTTAGACTTTGTAAGTGAATTTACAGTTGATAGTTTCTCCAGTCTATGCCACAATGCAAGCCAATATCTATACAAAGACCTACTATAAAATTGTAATAATTCCCAATTCCCTGGAAGGTCACAGCACAATTTCATTTTGAAGGTTGTGAATGCCAATTATTGTTTTAACTGTAACCAATTAGCATATCCCCCTTTGATGACTTAAAATTAGTAAGCCACTAAAACAGTGGATAGTGCTTTTCGTGCATTTTGATTGGTTGCTCTAGCTCGGGATATCCTGCACTATTCACTGTTTTGCAAAACAAGATGGTATCCTCATATTTTGTAATTAGCATTAACTATTGTATATATTCCTATTTTTTACACGCCCCCTGTGGAAATCAGCTTCGGTTGACGGGGTCAGCGTGGTTAAATAAAGTTATTCTATCTATCTATCTATCTATCTATCCTTCTCTTGAATGATTTTCTTTTTACATAATGGAAGAAATTGGTAAAAGCAGGCAGGTAGAAAACAATTACTGTATGTAGGGAAATTATTTTATGTAATATTTATGAAAAACCAGTTGCAAAGAGAGAATAGAAAGTGCTCAAAAACCCACAGAGTGAAATAAATGTGCTCCAAAAACAAACTCGATTGAACGAACTGACTGTTGTCAGTTTTCAAGTGTACTCCATAGTTCATAAATCGATATTTGCCTTTATATAGTTTGAGACAATTTGAATTGCCTTTCATATAAAATTTAATAACATTTACAAACATTAAAAATCATTTCAGTTACAACAAAAACCAAGCAAAACTTAAAGAATTAGTACGGTATCGGCAAAAATTTACCGATCCGATAAATTCCAATATGATTTATGACCTGATCACTCGATTTATCGGTGGTTACCGATATTTGTCAACAGGAATTCCCGATAATTTGCCGCAAAACAATAGCAAAACTTAACATTGTATGTTGTTTGGCAAAGATAATGTGATCATGTTATCAGCAAGACGGAATTAAAGTTGAAATTTGAAAAATGAAATATGATTGACGAAAGTCGGAAACGAAAGATGTTTCACAAAATAAGAAATATGACGTGTTAAACATGATGCACCTTAACAAACTAATTAATTTCGACAGTTTCTTTGTGGAATCCCTACAACTTAGCATTTTTCTTTAAAAAAAAAAGAAATTGACAAGTATAAAACCCCGATATATTTATATAAAATAGTATTTATCGGACTGTTGATGAGTTGCCGATTGTCAGCTTATGTCGATTAAAAATCCAGTGGTTTTTGCCTTACTTTGATCCAACTTCGAAAGGTTTTCAAAATGACAGCTGTCAGCTTGTCAAAATTGATAAACAACTCCATATATGGAGTTGCCACCTTGGGAGAATTTAGTTTTGCCTTTCGTTTCACAACAATTCCTGGCTAAATTATAATGAAACTAACCGAAATTTACCTAATTTTTATCAATTTGTTTTGGTATATGCTAAAACAATTATTCACGTCAGTGAATAGTGGTGGATATCCACCACTATTCCACTTCGGTGAATAATTGTTAACTATCTCTTCCACTTCGGTGAATAATTGTTAACTATCTCTTCTTAGTGTACATTTCTACTAATGTTGGGCAGGGTGCGAATTAACGTTTCAAAAGTGCATCTCAATAATATTTCCCCCCCGGATTTTCCGGTGGCCGTCATGTGGCGGGGGATTGGGGGGGGGAGACAATCTGGTATTAAAATACAACATATTTGCAAAGTTTTAATTACAATCCTTACTTTCTCAAATAAAGTTTTACTTACCTCCTATTATTAAAATTAGTCATTCGCAGTTCAGTGAAGTAGATTTAAATTTTATTAGTACAAACAACAGCAATGCATCATGCATGAACTGTACATTTCTTACACTAATCCAAAAATTACATGTAAATATACGTAATACAAAGTATTTAAAATGGATTAATCAATTTAAAGGTACTGACAACTGCAAGAATTAAAAAGTTATTTGCTAGTTTTCATCGTCAGATTCCAGATCATCATTTTCCAAATGTATTAACATAGTCAGTACGGTGATGTCGATCACGTCATCTTTGAACGAGGTTGTTTTCCGTGTTTTTGGATAGCTATGGCTGGAACAATTCAGTTGTCGAACTTTGGCATTAAACCATAATTCGATCGCTGCATCTGGGTAGAAATCATCGATCGACGAACCACAACTTTCTTCACTGATTCGAATATTCACTTCAAGTCGATCGCTACCAAGTCGATTACGCGCATCTGTCTTCACCCTTCCCATAGTACTGAACATTCGCTCAAGCTTTGCGTTGGAAAAGGAGTGTTTAATTAACAAAAAAAACTTGCATCGCGATTTTCCAAGTTTTTAAACTTTTTTGCATCGCATATTTTAAAATGTGTATCGCGATGCGTTAATTCACACCCTGGTTGGGACACTGAAAAAACAAAATGATATTTTACTAATTAATTATCAGGCACTGCTGTATGAAATCATTTTCACATTAATGATACATGATAGAGATGCATTTGAACATTAATCATCACTCAAATAACAGGGTCAGTGCTCACTGACCCCTGATTTTCAATAAAATATTTTCTACAAGCCAACTTGTTTTCTTTTACCTTCCATTCTCATTGTAAATCTCATTTAATTTTTCTGTACGATGATAAAAATAGATTCAATTAATAGATATTTTACTTGCACAACTTCATTTTAAATCCCTACAAGGAAACATCTGGATATGATATACAGTACCGCTCAGAAGTAACCTAACACTGCGGTTGCGGTGAGGTTGCGGTGGAGATGCGGTGAGGTTGCGGTGAGGTTGCGGTGAGGTAGCGGTGAGGAAGCGGTGAGGTAGCGGTTAGGTTGCGGTCTACACATCTAAGCGCAACGGTCGACTAAACGCTTCGGGTTCCGAGTTCATCCGACCAAAAGCCGGCAGCAGAAAGACATGACGCGGACGTCAAATAACTTGCCGTATCAAGTTCAAAACAAAGGGAATTATTAACTGGTAATCATTGGAGCAGTTTTGAAGTCATTCTTATATTAGTCTCTGTATTCTGCATACAATGTATAACGATTTCGTGGTTGAACTCCTAACAACGACGACGACGTTGGTACAAATGCACAAACTGAAAGCCTGTTATGTTGGAATTTATCAAATAACGTTAACAATAATTTTTCCCGAAATAGTCTTACCAAATAACTATTATTGCGTGAAAGCATTTTAGGAGAAGAAAATTTAACGGGCATCTTGATACGATTTACAATTATGTTATAACTGTTGTGTTTCGAGCCGTTTATTGACCCAACGGCATGTTTTGCTGTCGCATGTTTCTTAAACTCATCGGGTATATTATATTATACTCATCCCGTTTCAAACGTCGAACTTATCATGTGTCGAACTTATCATGTGTCGAACCTAGATAAGTGACAAATTCGACGTTCGAATAAGCATATGTCCGACCAAAGCGGTCGAACTTAATAATATTGCGGTCGATCTTATCACGTGCATATAATACGGTCCATTGACAAGTTTCAAAACTCCAAATCCGTACTACGTTAAAAAATATTGTTTGATGAACTACTGTATATCATTGGCATTGCTATCCGACATGCTTCTCATGTATGTAACTGATTGCTCTTATGTGAAAAACCTCAAGTTAAGCCAGAGCTTTTGACATGTGTATTGTCAATTTCCGTTTAATTCGGCACGTGGCGCTTTCGCCACGGTGAGAAGAGCATGCCTGGAGACTGGCAGGCGCTCTCATTGTAAAGACTTAAAACTGTGAGTAATTCTCTAATAACTAATACCTCCATGCAATATATACTATAAAATCATGAGGGAGTACAACTTTTCAAAGAGAGTACCACCGGAGTGACCCGTGAGTGACCGGACAAGTAAACAAATCAACGAGCGTCCGATTTATTTTGTCAGGCTAAACTGCTATAGTACTGCTAGAAGATGGTAACCATTAACAACTTCATTAACCACTTTTGCATTCTGCGTCGACATATAGCCCAACTTTATCACTTTACCTGAAAATTGATATTGAGCAATCGAAGCGCGCGGTCACTCAAAGTGCTTCAGTTTTGTTTCAAGCGTGGCAAACCAGGCTACGTGTCAACAGTGCCAGTGGCAAAGCAGGCCAAATGCATGATGGCAGAAGCATGTCAACAGTGCCAGTAGCGAAGCAGGCAAGTGTCCTTTTTGTCGTCTGTGGCAATAGCGAGTCTCGGAATAGAAAATTTCATGAATACATTTTTATCAAAACATTTCTCTTCATGTTTCCCTGAGAGTGATTGTCAAACAGAGCTTGGAATGCTTCGCATGAACGGACCCACAGACGGAGTCACGGCGTTTATATCACCATCTAGTAATATAATTTATCCGCGGCACAAGCTTCACATATTTAGACAAAAATATGTTTGTCGCGAATGGTGGTATTTCTAGAGTATGACTGTATGACTTTTTTTATCTCATTCTTATCGGGAAAGAAACAAGTTTAAAGCAGATCTCGAAGTTTTAATTCCTTCCTGTTGAAGCAGATCTGTAATTTTAGTGACCTGCACTCCAGAAGAAGAAAGTGAAATTATTCGTTCCCTCGCGTATCGAGATAGCTTTCCCATTGTTGCTAGATATTAAAGCTTGAAACTGTCGATTGTCGAACACACATAACTGCTTATAACGATTAACACAACGCGCAAAGGAAAAGGACGCTAAACTTCGGAAATAAGCGACTTTTTTACCCAAGAGGACGACAGTGAGACGATTCTTTCCCTCACGTATCGAGATAGCTTTCCCATTATCAATTTAAACATGGCAACGGTATTTGAAAACGAACTTGCCAAGCTACGACAAACGCCAATCGAAGAAGTGCAGACAACGTGCGAAGGAAGGACGCTAAACTTTGGAAATAACCGACTTCTTCCGACACTACACTCGTGAAATGACGCCATACGAACCGCGCAGCAGCGGTTGAGGTCGAACCTAGGATGATCCGCGGATGGTCCTCGGTCGATCCTCGGGTCAACCTAGGATGATCCGCGGATGACCAGCGGTTCAACCGCGGATGACCCGAGGATCGTCCGCGGATCATCCTAGGTTAACCGCGGATTTTGTTAGGTTACTTCTGAGCGGTACTGTATATGTGATTGAATAATAAATAGTAAAATAGCCGACAATACTGATCTATCTGAAAAATTGTAGTAAACATGGAGCAGAAACAAACTTAAACTCTCAAGCTTTTTTCTGGAGTGTCAAAGAAGACAACAAACCTTGACAGTGTTAAACCAATTAAATCTGATATAACAAGAGCACTGATTAATGTACCCGGAAACAATATTCAGTTTTTATCTGAATTGATTATTGCATTACATACCAATGTCAACAAATTTAGGATTTTGCTGGGCGGCAGGGTTTTAGCTAGGCGGGTGTCCAGCCATCCTATGGATGGCCACTTTTGAAAAATCAGATTTTTTGGATGGCCACTTTTCGTATGGATGGCCACTTTTCAGTAAAACATTTTCATCAAACAACATGTCAACAACTTACAGGTTCCCCCTTTCTAATATTTCTTGATTTCCGTTAGCTGCTGTTTATTTTAGCTATTGTGTAGGTTTGGTGACTAATTTTTGTCAAGAACATGTTGGCATGACGATTGATTGCAAGATCGAGTTAACATATATATGTTGTAACACGAAGTAGCAAAAATGTTGTTTAATAGAACTGCTGTTCAATACGTTTGATAAGCTTACTTGCTCATGGCTACGCCCACCAAAATTTTTGGATGGCCAGTTTTGAAATCCTGGCTAAAAGCCTGCTGGGAAGGGAAATGGTAAAAACTACTTGCTCAAAAATAGTGACTTTTTAAAATTGTCTGTCTGTTGGAGGATGTGGCCATGTTAAATAAAATTGCCAACATCTTGCCTTCATAAATTATCTTTCATCCAGTTGTTTTAAGTCCACCACATTTGTTAGTAAGACTATTTTTTTACTTAATAGATATTTTTGTCCCTAAATATTTGGTAGAAGTGGCCAACATGACATTAGACAACTTTATTATAAATAAGAAATTTGCTTATATTTATTGCAAATGATCATATTGAGGAAATACATTCTAGAAATCTAGGAATTTTAAACTTCCAACTGGTAATGAATTTGCACTATGTTTGTACTGTTATTGCCACATACAAATTTCATGATAAATTCATCACAATAAACATTACCCATTATGACGCATTAATCTATTAGTGTCACCACCACCAGAATCCTTTTTGGCATATATTTTTGTGATGTTAAATCGAACAATGGGCTATCATTGGCAATGTACCATAAATAATGTAGGGTAGTGTAGTGTAGATAGCTTACTTGAAAGCAGTCATTGTCAGCCAATACTCCCTAGAATAAATATAAATAAAAATAGTATAATATTCGTGCATTACATTGAGAAGCATTATAAATGAGAAGCATTATAAAATATGTCATCCTTCTTTTGTTGTTTAAGAGCAACTTGAATCTAGGAAGAATGGGTGATTAGGAAAAAATACATTTACTGTACCTTACAAGGGTATGGGCAACAAATAACAAAAGTTATTGCAAAAAGCAATGAGGCAAAAATAAAATTTGTTGTGACATTTAGATCCAATGTATTTTAGTATCCAAGTTGTTAACCTGAGTTTGTCATCTTGCATGTATTTTTTAATATGTGTTCGACGTCACAATCTGGGTAAAGGTGTAACAATACTAATAAGTAGAAATGTAAATAAGGAATATTGGAATGTGGACAAATGAAGACTGTCGAATGTATAGTTAGATAACATAGTTGATAAGAGACAGATAAACCACACCTGGTAAAAGCATGTTTATAAAAGAGAGAACAAAGATAATAAAGAACAGTTCTGGCTAACAGTGATTGTCCGAATCCAGCGACTCGTACTGTGAACCCTAGTGCACGCTACAAAGGGAATTTTTTAACTACAGCCATCCTTGTGTATCTAAGTCTGAAGCTCGATTTTTGTGAAGGTTTTTTTCAATTGAACCACAACACTTTAAAATGCTTTCCACAAAAACGCAGCCACCCACAAAGTAGTTTCATCATGCTTACCCGGTTGCCACGTACCTATACGAACAAGTTTTGTGATTGGTTGATTAAAACAATAGAATCAACTATAAAGAAACCAATGTCCTAACCACTTTTGTTCCATGGAGCCAATCACAAAACATGTTCATTTTAGGTAGGTATTTACCGTACTTACCCGCCAATTAGCTATAAGAGTATGGATTATACTTTGCTGCATTTCGCACGAATTTCTATTCGGATTTATAAGCTCTCTGCGGAACCAACGTGGCCTTGTTCTTCTAATATTCTCAGTGCTATAGTATGGATTAGAAAACGAGACAGTTGATTGTATTGGGAAAACTGAAAAGGTTTATTTAATATTAGTGAAACCAGTGCATAATTTGAATAATATGGGTGGGTAATTGACCTCAACTTGTGATGTCACCAACTTCCGTCTTCCAGCAGATGACAGGATTGTCCTTGATCAAAATTAGTGATATTGTTTTACACAAGAGTAGTTTTGTTTACTTGGACTGCATTCTTACGCTTTTGTTTGTTAATCAGAATGTCAAAAATTTGTAATTATGGTTTTTGTTGCCATTACCCTTTAAGTGCCAGGGTGGTTTTACTCCAGTGAGATTTTTCTATCAAAATATGGACTGTAATTTATTGAGGATAGAGTCACATGCTAGAATTTAATTAATTTTTAGGGTGTGCTAAATTTCCTCAAAAAATAATGGTTATAAATTCGCTGGACTTATATTGTTTTATTTCCAGTCACCATGACCAACATCTTAATTATGTATTTATGAAATGAAAAATCGACACACTATATTATTTTTTCTTCAAAAGTATATTTTGAACCGCCAGAGTTGTTATGAAGACTTCTAGTAGCAATGTAGAACCTCAAATTGGACAGTGTAGACTGTAGAAAATAGACGTAATGGGCATATTTTAAAACTAGTAAATAAATGTCTTAAAGGTTTTATGCCACAATATTTTGAACATTACGTTATTTATAATAGGGATATTATTAATAGAATAACTGGACAAAGCAATCTGTTGCATTTTATTTATCGTTTTCCATTTTTCCATTTTTCTTGGTTACAGAGAATATGTGTTAAGGGAATTAAGGAATGTTAAGACTTAAGAGCAAGAAATCCCCAGGTCCTGGTTCTACCCGAATAAAATATTAAAAGAATTTGCGTTAGAACTCGCACCAGCAGTGGCTGACATCTATAACTCTTTAATGCTTCAGGGCGTGATACCGAGTCATCACCAAAATGTACACCGCCTAAAACTATTGAGGATGATCTCCGCCCTATATCTCTGGCATCTCAGATATCGAAGATCATGGAAGGGTTCACATTGAAACAGTTATTGGCACAAGTATCCAGTAAGCTTGACCGCTTTTAATTTGCTACGACTCAAGCCCTGGTGTATTTCTTTCACAATATATTGGCCACACTGGATAAAGGAAAGTAAAGGCTTCGACCTGGACTGTGGAGATGCATAATCTTGATATTCACCCTGCCCTTATTAGATGGATTAGATGTTTGCTAACTGAGCGTTCGCAGTGTGTAAGGATTAATAATATCTCATCTGAATTCAAATTACTTAATGGTGGTATTCCTCAAGGAACAAGATTAGGCCCTATATTATTTGCTATCTTAATTCATTGGTTGATACATGGAATTTTAGAGTTAAATACGTAGATGATTTGTCAGTAGCCGAAGTAATCCCAAGATGCTCACCTAGTGTTATGCCGCATATTGTGCGTGATATTTGCCAGTTTGCTAGTGAAAGAGGTATGCGCCTTAACTCTTTCCTGACAGGCTGAAAACATCCAAAATTGAACCACCTCTTTGTTCTATTGATATTTCTTGAACTAACCATAACTGTTGCGAAAGCTATACATTTTCTGAAAGCACAATCAACCGGCTTTACTTGTGCTTTTAAATTTCCCGAACAAAACACATGTTAATATAAATTAGCATTAATTATCATAAATCAGGGTGAAAAATTCTAGAAAAGGCTATCTTGCACGCCCGCGTAGCAACTTGAAAACTCAAAATGCCACCAATCGCAGAGTCGTTTATGAAATCAAATCAAACATAGCGGGTGAGTGGATCTCAGCTGGCGCTTGTCGAATTTCAATTTTTAATCTTGCGTTACCGTGTACCGTGTTTTTCGATTGACCACTTCCGGGTCAGGAAAGAGTTAATCCTAAGAAATGTAAGGAAATATTTTTTGTTTTTAATACTCTACAATATCGTCTTCCTATTCAAACTCCATCAGTAATCGGCAAACGTTCTATTGAATCTGTAAAATATTTTAAACTTTTGGGTGTAAATTTTAGCAGTGACCTATCTTGGTCTACTCATTGTATTTCCATAACCAAGAAAGCATCTAAGGCCTGGTTTAGACGTCGAAGTTCCGTCGCATTTAACGCGTCGCATTTAATGCGACCTATTTTATTCGACGGAAATGCGACGTCTAAACTGATTTTATTTGACGCGTCGCATTTAATGCGACGCTGTCGAATTATGCGACGAGCCTCGTCGCATAATTCGACGGAAATGCGACGCCGGTTTAGACGTCGCATAAAATACAGTCGAATAAAATGCATAAATTAGTATAATTGCATTTTCTATCACACAATATCCCAAAATGTCCCACAATTTCATGGTTCGTGGGGTCCACGAAATCATTTTCAACATGGCTTCCGAACAGCAACCTTGTTGTGTTTGTGGATTGACGACGAAATATAGTTGTATTCTTTGTGCTCAACGTATCTGTAATCGTTCAGAATGTTCTGTGCCAGAAGAGAACGACGATATTGATGGTTGGGTTGCCAATAAAAGTGTGGCTTATTGCAGAGATTGCAATTTTCAACCGCGAGAGAGTCGAGAGACGGTCGAACAAGTCGAAGATTACGTGCCATAGATTACGAACAATTGCTTCACATACTTCAATAACTATCCCTTGGGTGGTAGCTATCCCAAGACCAGACATCTCTGATAGCGTGTAGTAATAATCACCACGAGCCAGTCTGTAAAGACAAATCCCTAATCTGCACGCAGGGGATATTGGCTCTTCGGTTACCACAGCTTTATTCAATTCGTGTTCTATTTTACCGAGAATAAGCGTGAAGACATTTCGTGGCATCCGAAAGGTATTCCTAAAGCGCTTCTCTGAGTAACTTGTCCATAGAGAATTCCACCAATTTGTTGTTCTTTCGAGTCGACGACACGAACGAATTCGTAGTGGCGTTTCAGGCTTAGAAGACGTAACTACAAGCAGTGTCAAGCACAGTTGAAGGATCTTCTTCTACTTAAGATGTAGTGCAATATTCGGAGTTGTCTCAGCCGTCTCTCTTTTCTTATTTGAAAAATTTGGTTCAGGATGATCGCTCTTGTAGGCGCCATTTCGCTTTACACTTTCGCGGGAGATGCATATTTGGCCGGTGTCATATTTCGACTGTCGCATTAAATGCGACCATTAAATTCGACGTCTAAACCGAACGGTCTCACTTCCGGCGCATGATCGTCGCATTAAATGCGACGCATTAAATACGACGGAACTTCGACGTCTAAACCAGGCCTAAACGACTATACATTATTCGTCATTTAAGGAAGGCTGGTTATAGTACGATCGATCTGGTAAATATATATTGCAGCCTGGTAAGACCACTGATAGACCCATATTAGAATATGCTGTCCCAATTTGGGCGGATCTCCCTTTGTATCTAAGTGACAATGAGACTCTCAAATTTTATAACGTACAAATATAGTGGTTAATCAATAGTATCATTGTAATCTAACTAAACTTATCTCTTTTTAAATTTTTAAACTTTTGTAAAAATCTTGTAATTCAGTTTTCTGCTATGAGATTTATTAAAAAAAACATTATTATTGTCTTGATGTAAGCATTTGAAATTTTAACTTGTGACGTCATTAGTTGTACAGGCTTAATCAGATGGATGGATACTTCATAGAGTACTGTTGGGAAAGTAACGAGATATGGTTTCAGTACAACTATTACAATGACCAAAAGGTTAAACTGTTTTGTTTATTCACCATTGTAACATACTAGGTCCCAAGCTTCTGTTAAGATGTAAATAAATACTTGTTAAATACTGCTGTTTTTCGTATTGGAAGTGTTGTGTTAACTCACAACCTACTGTAGATAAAGTATAACAGATGTTCATGAAAATTATATTTTGTGAGATCTGGGGTCTGCAAACAATTGTGTTTCCATAAAAATATTGCAGTCATACTTTTACTCTCTAGGACATAGGTATTAGGAACAGGACATAGGTATTAGGAACATGCTTTTAGCCAGGATTTCAAAACTGGCCGTCCAAACATTTTGATAGGCATGGCCACAAAAAAATTGTTGGCATGGCCGTGAGCAAGTGAGCTCATCGAACGTATTGAATAGCGGTTTTATTAAACAACGTTTTTGCTACTTCATGTTAGAGCATATACATATACGTTATCGCAATCGATCTCGCAATCAATAGTCATGTCTGCATTAGTCTGCGCCCCAGGTCAAATTATAGAAATAATATGTCTGCATGTTCTTGACAAAAATTAGTAACGAAACCTACACAATAGCTAAAATAAACTGCAGCTAGCATAAATCACGAAACATTATGGGCAATACATGGCTCCACTATATGTGGTGCGCATTGTATTTTTTACGTATTTGTATTTCAAATGACGTAACAGTCACTTTCAAAATGGTGGCCCAAGAGGCTGTTTTTCGATGGTTTATTCAACTTTTTAAATGTGTTACGAACATTTTCATGATGCCAAACTATTATATTTCGACTAAGTCATATACGTCCATATACTTACTACTTCGGCCGGGTACCAGCCGAAATGACAAATTCTAACCAGATCTTTCTATCCTTCATGAGTGTCCGCTTTGATGTTATCAAGGAATGTGATGTTCCGTCTCCCTCTCTTTGCTGTGCCTCTTTTTGGTTCCCAGAGCACCACCTTCGACGCTTCCTCCGGATGTCGCACACAATGTCCTGTGAGACGCAATCTCCTTTCTGTGATCTTATCACTGACCTTCGGAAGATTCCCATATAGTATTTCGTTTGTAAAGTGTTATTTCCACGATATGTTCAGGGCCATTCTTAGCATCCTTGTATAACAACCATCTATTCGCTTTTCGATCTGTTTTGTCAGCGTTCAAGTTTCACTTCCGTATAGGAACACAGACTCAACAGTAGCCACACATAGATTGATCTTAGTGTGTCATAGTAATCTGGATGTCCATATTTTCTTTAACTTGTGGCATGCTATCCATGCTTGAGCCTTTCGCGTGTATTGTAATCCTTCTCTGAGCTACTAGTCCAGGCACCAAGGTATTTAAACTCATCAACATTTTCTAGTGATTTTCCGCTTATAGTTTTCAGTTGGACTTCTCCTGACTGATTAAATGACATGACTTTTGTTTTCTTTACGTTCATGTGGAGACTTACTTTGGCCACTGACGTTTCGAGTGTTGATAGAAGCTCCTGTGCTTGTTGAATTTCATTGGAGAGCAGAGCAATATCATCAGCGAAGTCTAGGTCAGTGATGAGACTGATGGAACTCTTCGACTTTTCCTCTTTTCGATTGTAAAACCTAGATGTCCATATGAAAAGAAATGTCCATATGAAAAGTAGTTATTTTTTGTTTCCTATAGCCTTGTATCGTTCAAACACGCGTTTATGCTTTGAATAACGATAATTTGTTAATCGCTTAACATGTTGAGAAGTTGAGAACTATTTGATACTCAAAATATTGATGGTTAAAGTAATTTTTATTTCGAATCTATCTCGCGGAATAAAATCCCTGTAAGGTACACCCGTGTTTCCTCTTTATGTCGATTTGAAAACGACTGCAGTTCTCAAAAAATGAGGTTTTTGTGTTAACATTTTCTCGTTGTTCTTTAGGGGAGTTGAAGCCAAGCAGCCGAACTCCGCCATTCGAAAGTGCGTCAGGGTGCAGCTTATTAAGAATGGGAAAAAGATTACAGCGTTCGTTCCCAATGATGGTTGCCTGAACTACATCGAAGAAAACGATGAAGTTTTAGTTTCCGGTTTCGGGCGTAGTGGACACGCCGTCGGCGATATCCCTGGTGTTCGATTTAAAGTAGTGAAGGTGGCGAACGTCTCCTTGCTCGCTTTATTCAAGGAAAAGAAGGAAAGGCCGCGTTCATAGTTATCATGAATTTAAAGGTTGTGCATTAAAATACGTGTGAAGACGAGAAAGCTCTCTTGCCTTGGTGTGTTTTTGTTTCGGCGCCACCTATCATGGCGGCTTGTAAATCAGAATTAGCTTTAAGGTGCTTATCTCGTGTTTGGGTTTTTTATATATTTATAATCTGGTACCTTTTGAAAGTTCCATTTTCATGCTAAAGTTGATTAACTATTAACAGGAAGTGACGTCACCCAAGGGATACGCAAAGACGTTGCACTTCGAAGTGAGACTCCCATTTGGAAAAAATTTCACTTGAATATAAATGATAAGAATCCCAATTTTCCTTAGGCCAGTTACTTGTAATTGTTAGCTCAGTTTGACCCAATACAGTATTTCAGAATTCCAAATTAATCATCATCAAAGTCATGTAGGTGATATTTCATAAACGAGTATTTTATCAGCAAAAATCGTATTGTGTACATTTACAGGCTTTAAATTCCTATGAAATGAAAATTAAGTTTGTCTTATTTAAATGAATTCCGAAATTGATTAGGAATGGTAATTTCGAGCGCTTTCATATCTCGCGTCTTGAGACTTGTGATATGCGAATGAAATAACCTATGACGTCAGAGCTTTATACCTTTTCAGAAAATCAAGAAATAAGAAATAGTACATTAATTTTGGCATCGCTATATCGATGTCATGATATTAGTTTCTCGAATTATAATGTGCAAAGTTTAAAGTGATTACGTTAAATGTCTCGAAGATATACTTGTAAAATCGTATAAACCTCTGACGTCAGGTTTCATTTGCGTATCACATCAATCTGAATATCTCGAGAACGACGCGAGAAATATGAATTACCATTCCTAATCATTTTTGGAGTTCATTTAAATAAGACAAACTTAATTTTCATTTCATAGGCGCTTGAAGCACTGGTAAAACTGGAATTTATGGGGTAGCTTCTCGATCGTTATCGTAGAAGAATAGCTCTCTAAAGTTTAGCAACTTGAATATAGGGAAATGGATGTTTAGAAGCAAACCACAATTACCTTTATTTGTTTTAAGCATACTCCTAACGCTTTGCGCATTTATTTTTATTTGTCTTGACGGCGCCCCACGAGTAGGTTAGGATACAGTGAGGTTCTTCACCTTTAAGACTTTTCAGTGTCAGGGTGGTTTTATTCCAATGAGTTTTTTCTATCAAAATGTGGACTGTAATTTATTGAGGATAGAGTCACATGCTAGAATTTAATTAATTTTTAGGGTGTGCTAAATTTCCTCAAAAAATAATGGTTATAAATTCGCTGGACTTATATTGTTTTATTTCCAGTCACCGTACTAACCAACATCTCTTACGAATTTATATAATTGTTTTGGAATATAGTCGGTTTAAAAATATAATGTCGGTGTCCCTTACTATTCTTTTTGTGCAACATCTCGAGATGCAGTTTCGCTCTTTGTATAATTATATCTGTATATTAGTCGAGTTTCAGTGCTAGAAAATTAACATTGCGAAATATCTGGTGACGTTGCATTATTGATCTAAGATAGGAAGTAGTTTTGCTGCTGCCGTCTTGGTTTGAAGATTTAGAAGAAACTTATTTATCTTTGTCCTTGTTTAATTCGTTCGAACACTTATCCCGGCGCGAAGGGCGAGGGTGCTAATATCGACCGGCGTTTAGTCCATAATCACGCGGATGCTTGGTTGGGTGGGCTAAATAGAATTCAAAAATTAAACGAGACTTGTAAGTCGATGTTTGATTGGGATTCTACTCACATGAGCAGCGCGCGCATGCGTAACTGAGCAGTCTTCAACGTGAGTGATCACAGGAAATATTGCCGGAACGAAGGTCACGGGAGGGAGGGTATTTAACAAGTATATTTGGGCATGTGACTCCTTCGTTCCACGCTGATGACTAGTAGAATCTCAATAAAACATCCACTTGCAAGTAAGTCGTTTAATTTTTGAATTCTTTACGTCATCAGCTACGTCACCACGGAGTCACATGAGACTTCAAAGTCCTGTGATCACGAGCATGACTCAAATTTAAGAAAAATCGAACGATTTTATTAGAAAAATCACGTAATATACAGGGTGTATAAAAAAAACGAGACCTTGAGAAATTAACCTATTGTTGTTAAGCACAAGATTTTATGCTCCTGGGAATTTAAAATCGCTTCTAATCGTATGAAGGAGCATAACTAACTGCATAACAAATTGTCAAAGTACTAATTAGTCATCAGTTCGAATAAAAACGGTTCAACTGACCAAAGAGCAACGCGTTTTTACTGTTTTACATTATACCGAGACTCAAAGTACATCTTGTAAAACTAGTACGTATAAGGCCTTCTACTTTAACCGCATTACAAAGTTGTGAAACAGTGTTTGTAAAGTAGCTCCACCTAGTAGTTTCTCCAGTGTAACTATATTTAGGTTTCCTTTCCCGCCATTACTCCGCACTTTTGCTCTCTGTGGCACGGCGGAAGCAAATCCGGTGAACAAGCGTCAAAGGCGCGAGCATCTAGGGGGGTCCGGGAAATTTTGAAATCTCGAGTCTCTGAAATGCCATTTCCTGCATTTAGGGGGAAGATTTTACACAATACTGAAGGTTTGGATTTTAAGTACATTTTTTATTGTTTATTAAAATTTATAATATTAATATATTGAATCAGTGAAGTCATACCTGGGAACAACAAATGTATAAAATAACATGATAATTATGATCTTTGTTTCGCGTAAAATTTGAGCCGCGCTTGCTGCAAAATTAGCTAGAAACGTTCGCTCAGAATGCCGGACACGTATCGTTTTTTGTATCTACTGCGCATGCGCTAGTAGATACTTTGCTGTCGTGCGAGTGGTGTAATGTATAAATGTAAGTTAAGTTAACAAAAGAATGCCTTCGGAGCCAATCAAAACACAGAAAAATGGAACGAAGATAACGACTGCTACCCGATTATGTTAACGGCAACTTACGAGTGAAAGCCGATCGTTATCTCGCAAAATCATAATCGCAATAAATACAAAATGGCGGTCTATTCATTCCATGTCAGTATTTATTAAATCTTCAGTATATTAATTTGACCCGAATACAGGGTTTCTTTCAGAAAATATAACGAGAGGGGGCGGCCCTTCGCCCCTGCTTAAAAGAAACCCTGCACGAATACCAAGAACATTACACCCCTAGCGAAAATTGGTCAGTTAGGGAACCAGATCTCCGCAATGTCATGACCACGGTTGTACAAATGTTTGTGTGGTGTGACTTTGGGCCGAGGGCACAAAGTGTCAGAAGGAAAATCAGGTGTTAGCATTTGCAGGCTTTCAGAATTAACAGTCGTCGGCATACATCATTAAAGGAATACCAAATGATTTTCCGTGCAGGATTAAAGAAATACCTAATGGTTTCCGTGTTTGGATACTGTGATCCAAACACGCGGGAAGTTGCGAGACTGGAGAAAAGCGTAAAAAAACACGAGCCGCTAGGTGATTAGAAAATCGAGCAACTTCCCAAGTGTTTAGATAACAGTATCCAAACACGGAAAAACCATTAGGTATTTCTTTTATAAAATAATACAAGAGAACGAGCAGAAAAACTTAAGGAAAGTTTTGGCGGGAAATTTCCGTGTTTGGTATGTTTTCACAGCGATCCGGCCCCCGAACGTTGCGCGTCCTCGGGCATTATCTCCCGGACCTGATCCAAACACGGGTATTGACCAATCAGAGCTTGCGTAGTATACATGTTATTTTATAAACTGTGATCCAAACGCGGGATGTTGCGAGACTTTCGAAAAGCGTAAAAAAACACGATCCGATAGGCGAGTGTTTTTTAGCTTTTCGGAAGTCGAGCAACATCCCAAGTGTTTGGATCACAGTTCCTGCACGAAAAACCATTTGGTATTTATTTTATAAAATAACGACAGAGAAATAACGAATTTTATCCAAAAATAATATGATGAGAATACAAATTCTCCCAAGAATTATCAACTACCAATCATAATTCGTCTCCAACAGCAGACGAGCAGGCCGGAAAGCTGAAATTTGTTTTGCCGACAAGAATTAAAGAGAACAATATGGATAAAAAAACTCGCCTTTGGATATCAAAAATCGACTAGTTTTAGGCAAAAGCTTAATCGTTACTGGAATCAGCCGTCTCAAGGGTTTGGCTTGTTGTTTCAAAGCGAGCAGACAGATATTATGGGCACAACTGTCGCTCTGGAAAGGTCTTCGCTGTCTTTTTCACAATTTCACTGGAAGATTTTGGATTTTAAGTCGAGAGCTGTTGGGTATTTTACTTCGTATAGATAAAGATTGTTCTTTTCCCAGTGAGTTCATCAGGCAAGAAAATAGAAGGTATTTAAACAGTATATTATTCTCGCGAGTTTGTTGCTTTCAAAACATGCCCTTTTCAAACCTCGTTGTTTTGTTTAACTTCGCTATTGAACACAAAATGGATCAGACGATCATTTTTCTCGGTGATAGTTTTCTCACAATACAAAAACTATATTCTGTTTTTTTTTTGAGAGTTGTTTTAGCTTATAACGATAAACGGAATGAGATGGAAAACGCCACTTAAAATTGCTGTAAATTCCCGTGCAGGATACTCTCATCCTGCACGGGTATTGACCAATTAAATTGCTTGTTGTGTACATGTGTACAAGCAATTTGATTGGTCAATACCCGTAGGATGAGAGTTTATAAAATAACAAGTGTGCTACGCGTGTTCTGATTGGCTAATACCCGTGTTTGGATCAGGTTATCCAAACACGGGAATTTTGAGGTCGTGTCCATCAGTTGGTCGTGTCACACAAAAAGCAAAACACGCCGGCCCATCATCGTTTTTAGACATTAAGATTCTACATAATATGCACAGTAACTATAAATAAAATATAGCAATTCTTCCCTGTTAATTTTCACAAGATTTTGCAAAAATAGGCCGAAAATATATAGGAAATTATCCCCTCGCCCGGCGCGAAGCGCCGACCTGAGGGCGGGGTGCTAATATCACCGGCGTTTAGTCCCTTATCACGGGAAATGCAAGCGAATCTGAAATTGCATCCAGTTTAATTACTCGGGCCTCCCCCTGTGGGGGGAGAGCACGAGTCTTAAAAAGGGCTCTGTTTGTTTGGCAATGTCGCGAAATGGCAATTCTTGCATCATCCCACTTGGGACTTGATACGAGATGGTACGAGATCGATCTGAACCACTGCATATATTTATCATTTATGCGGCCATTGTCATATTTTTAATATTCATCTGGTTCCTTTCCTCGAGTGTTCTTCACTGAAAATATTTGATGTGGCTGGCAGTATCTTGATCTCACGATGCTTACAATCGCACACGCCGATCGCCGAAGACCTACGGCTACACTAAAAGATAACGAGCGATTTAGACACGGTTGGTACCTTGGTGGTCTCTGTCTGCGATCTACACTGAAACGCTGATGTGTACTCGATTAAACCTATGTTTAACAATTTAATATGAAACTCAACGTATGAATGCTTTTTGAAAATATGTTAACTGTTCTGAGGTAACTGTAATATTTTTATAAACTTTGTTGCCTGTATTGTTTATTGTTATCATGTTTATATATGTTATACAAAATACAGTCGATGCTATAGTTTTATATTGTTTCACATATACCAAGTACTATTATTAAAGTATGCAATGTTGCTATCGAATTTTACCCTGTTTCACTTATATTGATATTGATATTTTACCTGTAAGCTTAAATGGGGCTCCAAAATGTTCTGGGTTATCAGTAAGTTTGTATCGGTTGTTCATATTATATGCGAATGCTTACAAATGAACGTACAGACTAGAGTATATAAATCTCTGACACTCATTGTTGCCATTGAGTAACCCTGTTTCACTCGATATTTTACCTGTAAGATTAAATGGGGCTCCAAAATGTTCTGGGTTATCAGTAAGTTTGTATCGATTGTTCATACATGTATTATTATACACAAATGCTTACAAATGAACACACAGTATATAAATCTCTGACACCCAAAGCACCCATACCAACTATCAAGATCAAGGAGTAAAGAGTTTGTTGTTGTTTGCTGGTTTACCAGTGACGGGTCTGAATTTTGGCCTTGACTACATGGAAAGCAAGTTGGCTCGCTAACCGAGACAGTAACATAGTTAACTATGCAGTAATCTGTCTTTATATTACAATTAGCTAGCTGGCTGGCCCACTGGACTAGTCACTATAGTATGTATAAAGCCTCTCAAATAATAAATATGCTAAAATTATGAATATGTTTACTGGCTCAAAATGTTATATAACTTCAAAGAAATAATGATTTTGAATTACATTTCTTTAAACTATAAATAAATAATAGCTTATGACACCTTGCTACTGCCAGCTAAATGGTTTGATTTACTGCTATGCCTTATACACTGAGAAAAAGATTAACTGATTTAATACTTGCTCAAACTAAACCTGTTTGCCGGACTGACCATATGAATTGTTATTACATGAGCACAGGCCGGCTCGATTGCCAGGCTGACCCTGTTGGCTAGAACTGGATTAGGTCAGCAAACAGGGTGGCTCATTTGGTGGGGCAGAATTCTCAGTAAGCCAGCTTGGATACTGAGCCAACCTTCCTTCGTATAATCAAAGCCGTTGGCCAACACTATGTTATGGGTTTGCAATGATGGAAAATGTAACCACCCCTGCACTGACAGCCGTATCATTACATGTACCTACAACTATAGATTTGTGTATATTGAATTCAAATCACTGAATTTGCCTACAATGTCTTTCAACAAGCCACAACCTCAAGTAGCCCGAGTTAACGCCTAGCGGGCGTCTTGTTACTTGGGCTACCTGTGGTAGCACCAAGTCTTAAAACCAGCTTCGTTATTATTATTATTATTCGTATTTTTCTTGGGGTTCCACAAAATTGCAAAATTGCGCAATAACTCGTACCCAGGGTCTTGCCTCAATGTTCCTTGCCTTCACCCTTGTTGTCAATGAATCGCAGTCTGAAAAGCATTTTAATACGAGACCTGTAAACCCGCAAACCATTGCAAAGATTCTCTCCAAGATGAGAGAAACACAGATGAGAGTTCAATTGTGAAGACGGAATGGACAGCCGAAGGACAGGGAAATATTATTATACTGTGTTGACATTTTAATATCCCGTGAAACTCCGTAATATATCAAACATGAAATGTTGTGTTTTTGTCCGATTTAAATCAATTCTACATCGAAATGATCACTTGAATCTGGCGAATCGAACGCTGTAGGTTTCGTCTACTTAAAATGTGAAGATCAGATGTTATATGAGAAAATGCGTATTAGCGATTAAAGCGAGACTCGTCTTTAAAATCAAAGGACATGGCTTCAAGATCTATTCGTCGTTTACCCGATGATTTACGAGACCTGTAAACCCGCAAACCATTGCAAAGATTCTCTCCAAGATGAGAGAAACACAGATGAGAGTTCAATCGTGAAGACGGAATGGACAGCCGAAGGACAGGGAAATATTATACTGTGTTGACATTTTATATCCGGTGAAACTCCGTAATATCAAGCATGAAATGTTGTGTTTTTGTCCGATTTAAATCAATTCTACATCGAAATGATCACTTGAATCTGGTGAATCGAACGCTGTAGGTTTCGTCTACTTAAAATGTGAAGATCAGATGTTATATGAGAAAATGCGTAAGCGATTAAAGCGAGACTCGTCTTTAAAATCAAAGGACATAATATATGGCTTCAAGATCTATTCGTCGTTTTAATACCCGATGATTTAATGCTTTTATGTCCATTAAACCGATGTAATTTCGTAACAGATATGTTTCGTATACCTTGCCGTTGATTTTTATATGAATTTTGACACACGAAGACCTTCAATCGAACAGATATTAGAAAAAATATAGCATTGCCGTGTAGGCGTTCTGCATGGGGGGCCATTCCATTTAATGTCCACACCCCCCCTATGGACGAGATTTTCTGAGGGGTCTGGGAAATGACGAGATTTTCTGAGGGGTCTGGGGTGCAAATGAGATGACGATCTCTTCCTTCGATTTATAATAATTATAAATTGCACAATGCTCTTCGATTTACAAAAGCTATCCACAACACGATCCTAACCCCCCCCCCCCCCTAAGTGCCTTCCTAACCCTAACCCCTGCCGTATTTTTGCCATCCCTAGATTCCCCAGTTATTCTTGGTTCAGGAAATGCGACCAAAAAGTATCTTGATTTCTCCAACTAAATCATTGGACGTAGTGTTTATATTGCAGATCTCTATTTATTAACGAGAACGCAATGGCTTGAGAGTTTATTAGCCTGCCCGCAGCCCGAAATTCCGCTTTCGAAATTTCGGGCTGCGGGCAGGCTAGAGTTTATATGACATGGTTTATAACTGGTGTGTTGCGTCGCACAACATATCAAAAACTTGCACTGTGTTGCGTTCTCGTATCATCCAGATTCCAGAATCAAAAGAAAAATTCATCAAAGATATTTTAAATGCCGCTGCACAAACGCTAAACTTCTTGGTCGTTTATAAAAAGGTGTTACCGTTAATTTTTGTGCTGTCAAATCTTTTGTAATTGTTTGAAGTTTCAACAATCAGCCCAACACCTATTAGCCTGCGTAATATTTTGATAACTTGCAATACACAATGCAGTGTTTATCGACCTTTTTGATTTCATTGTCGCGAGTTACGTAAATTATAAAATCATACTCTTTCTGCCAGAATGCAATTTTTCACCTCTGTCATCTCTGAAGAGAAAATTAAATTCTACTTTCATCAGAGTATTGAATTTTAATTGCTGGAAACCAGACCGACTTCTGGTGTACCTTTTCAAAAAACCTTGTTCACCAGCTTGTTCGACTTGTCTCGATAAAACAGCGCTCTCGATTTTATAGTGCCTTTGAAGGCCCTAAGCGATTGCGGTATATTATTTATTTATTAATCTTCCCTAAAGACACGTTAATAACTCAACCATGTACAAATGGACAGCAAAGAATTGAGCAACTGGAGCAAGAATTTATAAATGTGAAGCGACTCTTTATTTTTATATTTTTTTTAGCGAAACCTGCCTCTATATAGGCATTACAGCGATTTTAAATGTGATGTTTCACTATTTGTTTCACGGGATGATTTTTAACGACAATTTTTAACGCAACGTATGTTGTCGGTTGAAAAATTGATGCCGTTGCGTGTAAGCACGGTTAATGGTGTAATATGTTATTTTACTACTAAACATGGCCGTGTCTTTACTTTGACTAAATATGCTCAAACACTGACAAACAGAGGTTGTTTACGCGGATATGAGGCTAAAACGCGGTATGGGAATAAAATTTAATTCAATTTGACGTTACTGTAAAGGTGCAGTCCAGTCGGTTCTGCGCATGTGTGATATTTCAAACATTGGGGACCCCGATATATCAACAAACTTTAACGGAATAGATTAGCGACAGTTTGAAAGTGAGTATTCGTCAAAGGTGGCGAAGACCCAAGTGGTAGTTTGATATATTATCCACATTTAGGAACAGAACAGCTTCTTATAACACGCTTTTTAGGCGGTAAAGCTCTACCCTGGGTGCCAGAGTTTACCCAGGGTAGTAAAGCTCAAGCGTGTGAAAAAAATCCGCAATACTTCATGTTCAATGTTTATATAATGCAATGTAAACAAACGATGTAAACAGAAACGTGGACATGCGCAGAACGGCTGGACGGCATTCCACTAATAGCCGTTACGGGGATTTTAACATTTCACGAGTGTTAAAAACCCGGCTCAAAAATACCGTTCAAAAAATCTTTTTCCGAGTTTCAGTCGGCAGAAGTTATATTTTAGTCAGCAGAAGTTAGCCTCTTCCGCATGAGGCAACTCTTATGACTTCTTTTTCCGAGTCAAATAGATTCCAAGGCTGTGAAAGCAATGTTTTGGTTGAGAAGTTATATTTTAAGCCCGTTTTCCACTTCATCATTTCGCTCGCCGCTAGAGAAACATTTCGCCGATGACATAATTTTTTCCCGTTTTCATTGGTCGACAACTGAAATAAATGATGTCATTGTGGAAATATTTCGCTAGCGGCGAGCGAAATGGTGAAGTGGAAAACGGGCTTTAGACGTGTTCGATTTAACACGGACAAGTAGAATCATTAACTTTTAGCACTTATCAGTTTAAATTAATTTCAAACCACAAAATTTAAGGGCCGATTACATGAGGCGAGATTCATATTGCGATTACATGAGGCGGGCTAGCTCGGTAAAGCCAGGATGAGTTTTGAGTTGATGACGATGATTTCAACCCAAAATTTGCAATTACCTAGCAAATGTTGCTTCACTTAGGCAAAAGTTACGTTAGTTTTACTGCAGTTTTACACTGTTATTTATGCTGATGAAATTTTTGTTAGTATCGG
This sequence comes from Chrysogorgia sp. JL179-B06, assembly GCA_035772405.1. Lineage (NCBI taxonomy): Eukaryota > Metazoa > Cnidaria > Anthozoa > Scleralcyonacea > Chrysogorgiidae > Chrysogorgia > Chrysogorgia sp. JL179-B06. The sequence continues at coordinate 1,334,012 of JAYKKM010000438.1, forward strand.
TGCCGTCCAGTCCGTTCTGCGCATGTGTAATATTTCAAACGTGCATCGAATGTGAAACCAACAATAATAGTCTAATTGTAAAAAGCATAACAAAAGTTTGAATTTAATAGTAGGATTTATTTTTTCGTCAGCTTTTTCATCTGAAGCGTCTGATCATGCTAAATCGATTAAAGATCGATGTTTGTTAAAACCTTGTATTTCTCCGGCAAAGTCCCGGGATCGGCTTTTACGTTCTGTTTTTATTTTCGACTTTCTTACAAACAGTTCGTGGCTATGTATATAACAAGGCCTCTAGCATAAATGATTTTTTTATTTGATAGCGATGCTGCTTGTCACATACATGTATCCTATTTTAGAAAAAAGACGGTGCTTAAATTTTCCGTTTCAAATGTTACCTTATCAAACAAGATGACAGTTACAGCTATAGATAGATACTTATGCATAATTTCAGTTTGTTTATTTGAAGAAGGCATTCATTTTCTCAATAATTGAAACGAACAGTTGCTGTTGACATGTTCTAAGGATTTATGGTGAAGGAAAATTTCGAGTGTTGGAATATATACATTTTAAGACCAAACCGGGACCAGTTGCGAAACTGAATGCAACTTCAAGAAGTGCAGTGCTCTGATCACGTTGTTTTGAAACAGGACGTGTGGCATGGTGCCTAATTACCAACGGCGTATTAGGCCACACCAATTTTATTTTGTGTTTCACGGGCCCGCCGACGCTAAAAATCCGAAAAACAGAATAAAAATAAAATTGAAATCTTATCCTTTTATTTTCAAAATAAAAGAATAAATAAGTCAAGAGTCCAAAATAATAAAAATCTATAGTTCCGTGTTTGCCGAAGCTCATTTTTATGACAAAATCGAATTGTAAAGACACGCTAAAAATCCTGAGGTTTTGCACATCTTTTTTGGATCGCATTGAGGACGGCATTGAGCAATATTCATGAACCGGAAGCCCGGAACGGTAGCCTGTAGGCTCCAGTCCTCTTTACAATTATAGCGTGCACATGCACACTGTTCTGCAAGACAATCTGTGTGCTCTCAAGCAATGGCTTTCAAGCTGCACTCGCTCTTTAATAAAGTGACATTTAATATTGTATATATGCCTGTAATGATCTCTTCAATAGTGCTCAGAATGCATCTGTAGTATATTGAAGTAACTTGTAATTGTTCAGATTTCTTTTAGCGTGGCCAGAACATGAATTTTATGGTTATTTTATATAGTGTACTACATTTTTTTGTATACATGTCAGGTACATTTATATTTATTGAAAGCAAACAGATCCTGTATACACTGCAAAATTCGTCTTGCTAAGTAACTCTTGTCTTTATTGATCTGAATTAATTAGGCAAATGTATATCAATATTATATTGTGTTTAATGCTTTAGAAGTCTTTACTTGTGATATATAAATTTCTTCTGATGAATTTGAACATTCATGACTCATCGATACAATTTTATTTTTATTTTTTTTCCCGCCTCCGATCCTGAAAAAAACGGGTTTCTGCCCGTGAAACACAAAATAAAATTGGTGTGGCCTTAGGATTGTATATTTTAGGCCCGTTTCAAACGTTGAACTTTTTATGTGTCCAATTTCGACACATCACTAAAAGTTCGACCAATGAAACGAGCCTTACATTCAGAGAACCATCCAGAATTATCTTCTAATATCCAAATGGGAATCGATCTTTATGAAACCGGACAAGTATTTTTGGTTTTCAAAACGTTAGCTAATGAAATTTTCGATTAAAATGTTGACTTGTGATATTTATTTTTAAATTACGGTTCCGCGCCTGGTACCTCAATTTCTATAATTACAAAATGTTGTTAACTCGCTGGACTCGTTTTTCACTCGACTTTATGTATAATTTCAGAGTTTATTTTTGAAGAAGGCATTTTAATATTGTCTCAAGAATTGAAAGGAAATAGCCGCTGTTTAATATTTTGTAATAGGATATATATGGCAAGGTGCTACACGCATTAAGAACCCGCGCGTATAGCCAAGACGCTTCGAAGTCAGTGCGTTGCAAATGGATGGCGCCACTTTTCCCAACATCGTACCCAGGCCTTTTCCGGGGCTAAAATATAGCAAACGCAAAGTTTAATGTCAAATTAATTAAACGGGGAGGAAATTAACACGGAGTGTGTTGGCAAAAAAACTCTAAAATCATAAGTTAAATATCTTTAAATACGCGTTTTATTCCCATATCGATCCTCGTTTTATCCTCATCCGACCTAACCCAACGTCATGTTGCGTTAAAAATAGACCTGTGTAATCTTAACTTTGAAATTGACAAGTTGTTTCCATTGAATGCAATTGGCACCGCGCGTGCCGACTGCCGTGTATCTTTTAAGGTGATGTTTCACTAACGATTTGTAATGCAACGCGATGTTGCATGAAAAATTGATGCGTATAACATGTTATTTGTCTTTAGTTTGGGTAAATGCTCAAACAGAGGTAGTTTACATCGCCATAGGACATGTATATAAACCAAAAGTAATGCAATTTTAACTGTTTTACTGCTACTTTAACTGCTACTTTTTATTGCTATAGATTTTTCGCCGGCGATCCATGTCTTTCAGGCTAAATCGTTTGATTAATTTTTATGCCCAGAACAAAACACGGATATAAGAACATAATATTTAATCTAACACCAAAGATGTCACATGAAGCGCTAGGTTTTTGCGAAAAAATAACAAATGAACGGTTACCAATTAACTGCTACTAATTAACATTCAGAAAAAGCAGGGTTTAAAAAAACTCAAAAGTGCTCTCAGGAATACAAAATATCCCAAAGGAGGATGTTCCCGCCCCCTAGACGTTCTTTCCGCGTATGGAGGCAAAATGCCCTTGGGTAAGAGGTTGGGTTTCGCAGGCTATGTTTTGCATGGCTATAACCTCATTTTGTTGCTGATAGAATGTTAATTTGTTACCTTTCATTTGTTATTTTTGTTCAAAAACGTAGCGATATTGAAATTATGTGCAGAGAAGATCGATATGAATTTATTCCTGTGTGCGCATCATGTTTGTTTTGTGAAAATAACACAGTAAATATAGTAAAAATAAAACTACAAACAGTAAAAATAACACAGTAAATTAAAAATAAAACTACACCCACTCACATTGATTATGACACAAACAACTAATGGGGAACAATATTGGCCCAGGCTTAACGCATGACGCACTCGCACTAATTATGACACAAACAAACGATGACGTATGAACCAGACGTATATATAGGCAAACCTGACAAACACGCTTTACTTGACTCTGAAGATGACTGCAGGCCGTCGAAACTTCAGTCACCAAGTCTGTCAGGTTTAAATACGTCAACCTTTTGTTGTCATGCTAGTAAACCTTGCCTTGGTACTACATGTTTTCTTAATGCGAAAGCAACTGGTCTTGATGTCAGATGGTGCTAATTACATAAATGTGACGTAATAAATATGTATTATGACGCATAAATAATTAATTACCATTGCAATTTCGGCTTGTTTTGGTACTTTATAAAATTGTATACTATAAATACATATAAAATCATTTAGCGTCATGCAGTAAAACACCGAATCTTGGAGCCGAGTGGGAAGGGTTAACATAATTTATATTGAAAACACAATATGGCATATTACATGGTATACACATAAAAATTATCAAAGTATAGTTATTAATTATTGCATGTTCATGGTAATTTATTAAATTCATTTATATAAAAAGATAAAAAAGTATTTGTTTAAATGTTGAATTGTGATTCTGCAGCCTCTTCAAAATTATTAAAAAAGCTAAAAAATATTTACCATGATGATGAAGGCCAGTAATTCACAAGTACTGTATTTTTTTATAGTAAAAGGAGTACTTACACTGTAAGTACAAACGTAGTATGTCCATATTATGATATATCAGATTATTTTTGTAGAGGGTTTTGACTAAAAGTGTATATTTCCATGCTTAAAATGACAAATTTCTGAGGGGTTCGATTAAGAATGACATCGTCTATTAGGAATATCGGAAGGTTGAACGATTTTTTTTGAATTTCCGAGGGGTCTTGCCCAAAATAACGAATTTCTGAGGGGTGTGGACAAAAAAATAATTTCTTAAGGGTAAAGAAATTTCGGACCTCGTCCATAGGGGGGGTGTGGATATTAAATGGAATGGCCCGGGGAGGCTAGCCTGCGAGCGCTGCACAATGCCTTCAGTGGCCTGATGACAGAAATCAATGCATTAAATATTATCCTTGGTAATATAAGACAAGTGAGCGGGTTTTCTAATTCCAACTGTCTAACATGCCACCAATGCATACCCATCTCCGCAGGCAATATGCGCGCCATGTCCCTAAAATTAGTAGCCCAAGTTAACGCCTAGCGGGCGTCTTGTTTTATATATATTCAAGATCAACGGCCCATGCGCGGCATCGGGAAATTTGGCCCTGGTAACTAGATATGGTAAATAATAAATATTTGAATTAATATTTAAATTGGAACCGACGGTGAATGAAGATTTGAGTTCAAAAAGATCGTGAAAAGGCAGTGAAAATGCAATATATCGTCGTCGGAAGATGTCAAGTTCGTAAATCAAGTTCGTAAATCAAGTTTTATACGTGGCGTCAAAACTAAAGGTAAACCCGTTTTCGGTTTTTTAAACCTGTTAGTCAGTTACAAAGATAGTTTGGTAAACATGTCCGAGTATGTTATTCAGGCTTTTATTTAATATATAGCATGATTTTCTAGAGTTAGTAGTTCAAAAGATGTCGTCGTCTGAATATCTAAAATATTTACTCGGAGTTTGTCAATCCAAGCGTCGTCGCTTTTTTCAAGCTGTTAGCTATCAGTTACAAAAATATTTTTGTAGGTATGTCAGAGGCTGTTAATCAAGCTTTCATTAGATATGTAGAATGAGTTCTTAGAGTTAGTACTTCAAAAGATATTGTGGTCGGAACATTTTACTTTTGGCATGGCGTCATGGCAACCGAAATTTAAACCGGGTTAGGATTAGGGTTAGCGATTATTTGAATTTCGGTTTGTTTTCGGCGCCAATCAGACATCACGAAATCACTTCTTTTTTTTTTTTGATGGGCTTTCGCTCGAAATTGAATAGTCCTTACACACGATATACCAATTTTTTATTTTTTATTTTATTAAGCTTTGCCTTACATGATTACAATAATATGTCAATACATTCATACAAATACAAGTTAGAAGGCGGGAAAACCGCAACAGCTAAAGGCCAATTACTGCGGATCCATTATTACTATATTTTGAATGAGGTACAAAAAACTGAACAGGAAAAAGAAATGAGTAGAATGAAAAGAAGACAGAAACAAGTATACAGACAGACAGACAACAAGCAAACAAACAAGAAACTAATCAAACAGACAATTAATTACACAAAGAAACAGTCAGAAAAATCACACAAAGACCAAGGACACGAGTGTAGTTTAAAAACAACAAGAAGGGAGGACCAATAAACTGCGAGCCGAATTACACTTGACACAGACTGTCTTCCATGTGCGTGCGTCTTCAGCGTTGAAAGTTGAGCGTAGAGCAGAGTCATAGTAATTTTTTCGATTATTTTTAAATTTTGTCAGAGATGTTGTGTGACGGGGCACTTCCTTTGGTAGCGCGTTCCATGTCCTTGTTGACCTGACCAAGTATGATCTGCTGTACGTTGATGTTCTACACAGTCGCTCCTCAAAGGTGGTGCCAGTTTCTTTACTATATATAAATAAATTTTGTGCTTTATTATAATATTGCAGAATAACAAATGTTAATACAAATTTTGAATGGCAGATTTTATACTTTTATTTAAATTATCCATCACCATTGTTTCACTCGGTCACTTTGCAACCTCATCCACAATGGAATAATTGAAATACTTGATAATTAGCCTATATAGTGAGTACCAGTACTGGTGGTAAGGATGTAAAAAAGTACAGATTATAGCTGTGTTTATACTGCAAGTCTATAGGACTAACCAGGACCAACCTGGCTGGATGCCACCTTGGGCCTGGCTTACATTTTACTGACTTTAATAGTCTAAACATGCACCACACTGGTTGTAACAATCAGTGTTTATACGCTCATCTGATGGCATGCTGGTCTGGCCAATGGCTTAGTGTGTTTGTGTAAACAGCTTTGTCCTGTATTAGGCCTAGACAATGCCAGTCCTAGGCTTGCAATGTATATATTTACACAGCTTTTGTAGGATATATACTGTATATATATACTGTATAATTGGGTAGGTTAACACTCACTGCATGTGTCAGGGGAACACATTAGGGATTAAAAAACTGGTATCATCTCACTGACAACAAGCAGCTGAAGGGAATTTCATCTTGAATTAATAATATATTGGTGAAATAATTAGATTAAGCAATGTTCTAATCTTTGTTGCATAATATGGACTTTTGTCATTTCATCTTTTTGAAATGTGTTACCAGTACTTGAATACCATTGAAATACCGGTACATGTATGCATAATTATATAATATAATAAGATTATATATTAATAAAAGCAACAGAAGTCTTCTAACAGAATAAAAGGTTTATCGAGCTTATCAATATATAGTCAGACAACACTCATTTCAAAACTCAAAAATTAGCTGATATAGAGTATACTGGTGTCTTGTAGTAAGGATGTAAAAAATTACAGACTTTAGCTGTGTTTACATATATTGCAAGTCTGTAGGACCAACCTGCCCAGCCACGACCTGGGCCTGGCTTACATTTTATTGACTTTTTAATAGTGTAAATATACACCATACTGGCTATAACAATCAGCATTTACGCTCATCTTATATTATGGCATATGCCCTTCTGGCCAATGGCTTAGTGACCTGGACAGTGCCAGTCCTAGGCTTTCAATGTATATTTTTACACAGCTTTTGAAGGATAAATTATACTGTATAATGTATAATTGGGTAGGTAATTAACACTCACTGTGTCAGGGGAACATGTTCGGGATTAAACAAGTGGTATCACCTCACTGACAAGAAGCAGCTGAAAGGAATTTCATCCTGAATTAATATAATATATAATAATATGATAATAATATGTAAAGCTTATATAGCGCCTATACATGAATATCTAGGCGCTTTACATTGATGACTTAGAAATAAAAAACTTAAATCTATAATAATAATACTATAAGGTACCTATTAATGATATACTATAACATCTAAAAAACTAAACTATTAATTATAAGCAACATGAAACAAAAGTGTTTTCAAATTCAACTTAAAAACAGACAATATAGTGCATTTCCTGAGCCATATAGGTAGCAAGTTCCATAGCCTTGGAGCAGAGATTGAAAAAGCCCTAGCCCCATAAGTTTCTAAATTATACCTCGGTTCTTCTAAAAAATTCGCATATATTCGTATATATTGGTGAAATAATTAAATAAGCAATATCGTTCTTTGTTGTATATTATGGGCTTTTGTCATTTCATTTTTTGAAATTGTGTTACCGGTACTTGAATACCATTGAAATACTGGTACATGAATGTGCATAATTATGTAATATTAATAAAAGTTAAGAAACAGAAGTCTTCTAAAAGAATAAAAGGTTTATCAGGCTTATCAATTTGGTATTTTGGTCTAGGATAAATTTAGGTATTGAATCTTTTGGTATCTGCTTATACTAACAATTAGACAATAAGGAACATGCAGATTACATTATTACAGTGGGTACATGTATCTGCTTACACTGACAATTAGGCAATAAGGAACATGCAGATTACATTATTACAGTAGGGTACATGTATGTACAAGGTTATGCAGTCTCGTGAATACAATTGTACTTTGAGTAAAATTATGAGTATGCCACTGTTACTGTAAGCATGCATGTTGAAATTTATTATTAAAAGCATAACTGACATAATTAACTTTAATTATGTAATATATAATTAATAAAATTATTATTTAAATTAATAATTATTAAAATTAATTATTAATTTAAATAATCAATAGTTACACAATTGGTTTCTAACCCTGCCTGCGAGACAATTTAGTGTTGGCAGACTTTCCCACTTGGGTTCTGTTCAGTACACTACCCACAAATTGCACCCAAAAAATAAGCAGTTTGAAAATCTGTTCAGTTTGGCAATATTAAAGCGTCAAACAGTAAGCGAGCGAGGGGTTGTTGCGTACACGTATTTTTAGTAAATTTTCTATTCAAGCGATATTTTTGCCAAACTCGAACTTCACGTTTGTAATATTTGCTGTGAATTGAAAGACTTATCTGGAGGTCGAGTGGTCATATTTCAAATTTAACAAATGAACGGGAATCCCTTCTAATATTAAAACAAAAAAATATTTCCTCACTGAAATAAGTAGAAAGGCAGATACGTACAGCACGACGCACAGCACCACGCACAGCACTACTTACAGCGTTGACAAGTTCCGAAAGGTAGGAACTTTATAATACACGTGATAAAACTATTAAAACATCTACGTCACAAAACGTCATAAAACTGAACAAAAATCTCGACAGAGGACAATTTACACAAATCGATACATAGGTCCGCAAAGAGATCTGGGTACGAGTGTCAAGATTAGTGTGCTGCATACGGCAGCAAATATTTGATGATGTTGGTAGGAGCATGTACAATGAAATGCCGTTTCATGTTTCACTCCTGTTATAGCTTTCGTGTTTCTAATGTTTAAGTTGTGAAATATTTTTCATTGAAAGACATTTTATTATGAATTTTTATCTTCATCCCCTCACCCGGCGCGAAGCGAAGGCCGAAGGGCGAGGGTGCTAACATCGACCGGCGTGTAGTCTCTTATCACCGGTAATTCGCTGATCGACGTGTGATGCGGGGACTGGTGACAACTAATGTTATTTTTCGGTCTGAATGTAAACATAGGTTGCTTCCTGATTTTTACGGTTTGACTGTACGTTTGTTTATAATATCACGCGATATCACGCAATAAGTAAGATTTATGTTTGGGGTTATAAAAACACAGGATAAAAATCACTGTAAAAACAGATATCGGAAAAACAAAAATGGCGAGTAAATTTGATTTAGATGAGGTCTCTAACTTGAGTTTGCTAGACGATACGGATGGTGAAATTGTTTCTTCAGAGCTTTACAATTAACTTCTCGGTTGATACATCTACTGTCTGTTCTGGTCTGTCAATTGAGAATTTAAAGTCTGTTCTCCAAACCCTTGCAAAAATCTATCGTACGAAGTTGACGGATGAACAACAGTGCCGTAGCAAGGTGTCAAAAAGTGTGGGGGGGGGGGGGGCAGCTGTGGATTACTAGCTCCCACGGGAGACCCTCGAAATTTTGGGTACCGGGGTACCCTTAGTTTATACAAATTCAAATTCAGGTTATCAATCAAAATAAATTAAAATCTGCTTTTACAGTATTAAAGTTATTAATAAAATATATACAGAACATAATCCAGAAGTACAGTACTCATACAACACATTCAAATCAACCTGGTCCAAAAACCGCACGGCGTGATTCCTTTCGTTCAATCGTTGAATAAAGCAAATAAAAATTAGTCACAGTTTCGGTTAAATGCGGTAAAAAAGTCCCGGTTCGGGCAAAAACATTCCGATAACGTAATGTGATTCCGTAAAACTTGGTGTACCATTATTATAAAGTCTGCACGAAGTTATTTTTCGTATTTTGCAAATAACAACGTCAGTTTTCAAATTACATTAAAGTTAATCGGTTCAGTTTCATTTTAATTTAATAAATAAACTCATTTTTAGGAATTTTTCTGAGAAAAATTTGGGGGGGCAGCTGCCCCCCCTGCCCGCCGGCCTGCTGGCGTTAACAACGGTGTTGAATCCGAGCAAATTTAATGTCGTACAAGAATTTATTCGGTGTGTCTTAAACTTGGTTCAAGTTTGTTTTCTGGAAGTTGAAAATGAAAAAAAAACACAACAAAGAGCTGTGAAACTTGAGAAGACATTTGCTAGCAAACGATCTAGTGGCCTCCAATATATCGATCTACAAAATTCATGGGAGAACCTGTTTTTCTGCCACGACAACGACGCAGAATTATCTCATGATGCTTCAAAAACAATCCTCCAGCAGATTTTACAGCATTTTTGGTCGGCAAATTATACCAGCATCGATAGTAACTGCCCTATATAAGCGCCCTGCTTATCACGCGAGATGCAAGCGGTTCCTATATATATATATATATATATATATATATATATATATATATATATATATATATATATATATATATATATATGATCAATTAACCGTCCTCATGCGCGGCATCGGAAAATTTGGCCCTGGTAACTAGATATAGACAGAAGCTGATTGGTAGACCTCTGCATTTGAATTAATATTTAAATTGCAACCGTCACATGATTGCGAATGCAAAAATTGAAACGGTATTGAAACGGTTTTTTGGTGCGTTAAATTTGGCGTAATTTAAATTTAAATTGACGCCAGCGCGACAAACCGCTTTCCGGAAGAAGCCGCCATTCGCCGACGGCGAAATTTATATTGCCATAAAAACCAGCCATTTCCTCACAAAATCATCGGATGCAGTAATGTAAACAAACATTACTATAGACATTATCAGCTGATTTCAAGCCGAAACTGTAGTGTTGAAGGACAAGATAATCAAAGACAGACACAAGTAAAAGGTAAAAGGACTATTATAATTATGTACATTGTGATTGTCACCGACTCACCGGTCTGTGTTGAGCAATTAATTTGCCTTTTCTGCATAGTTTTTTTTGGTTAGGATTAGCAATTTGGTTAGGATTAGGGTTAGGTTTAGGATTTTGGTGATATTTACCCGCATTTCGTTGAATTCTAAGAGACTATATATAGCGTCGTACGGCTACCGTACGAATAGCCATTACCTTCAGTTCAGTGCTTCACTTTATCGTTTAACTTTTTGACTTGACTCGCTAATTTTAATGTAATTTAAATAATTGTACACTGTATTGTGTATTTACTCCAAGCTCCGAAATCTAATAGACACATTTTGAAATACTTAACAGAGAGATTTGGGAAAATTTGAAGGTGTGTAATGTTTTGAATTTTCAAAACATATATGTATAATATTTTGACAGTTGGAATTAAATCCATGCAGTGTAAAATCAGGCTTGGACTGGCCATTGTGCCATCTTGTGCCAGAACAATGGCACTTTGTTGCAGCACAATGGCTGGCCATTGTTCTGGCACAAGATGGCACAATGGCCAGTTCTAGCCTGTTTAAAATATATACCATTTGTTCTTTATAATACTGCTGTTATAGTATTTATAATAGTAAGTGTAGTACAAATTTTGTAGTACGAATTGCATGTACAGTATGTTTATTATTTTTGTGTACCTCAAGTTATAAATACTATATGCTTGATAATTAGCCTATATTATATACAGTAGTTTAGGGTGAAAAAACATGCATACTATTGCTGTGTTTATATGACCTGGGCCTGGCCTACAATTTTGTAGCAATAAACAAGCATTACTATGTATACTTGTCAGTGTTAATATTTAATATATACACTGCTGTAGTGAATAAGGGAGAGCTCGGGGGGAAACAGACAATACAGTACATGGATGATTGTCAAGCAAGCTCATATCCTCAGAAAAATTATTCTGTGTCCCGGACAGGGATAACTTTCTGATTTCAAGTGAGATGCTCTGACCATTAGCTACCAAGACTCAGATGGTGAGTGAACGTTACATTGATGTACTGATTCTTTTGATATAACAGCAGTGTATATATTAACACACCCAATCATTAGTCATTACTGAAATATATAGTAACTGCTGTGCATAGGCAGTACATATATCATTAGAACCAGTGCATCATTGTAACCTCTCGATCTCCATCTGAATCTCGATGGCTCAATGGTTAGAGGCTGTCACTGGCAATAAGAAGGTTATAATTTTTTCAACCAGGAATATTATGTTTCTGACGATATGATCTTGACGTCCATGTTTTGTATACTGGCATGTATTCCATATATAATCTGTGTTTACAGTACTCCATCCATTATGGAACATGTTAGACCTACAGTACGCTTAGCTGGCCTAGTGGGTCACAACTTATTCTGTCAATGTAAAATACAGCTTATTATTATGTTCACATTTGGTATGTTGATGTTACACGGGTTCTTGGTATTTCACATGTTGTAATAATAAAGATAGAAGAACGTGGCTATTATTATCACTTTTATTTAGTTTTTAACGGGGAAATCTCGCCCGAATACAATATATTCTTTTCGCCTTTTTCAACAACATCCTCTTTTCTGCGCCTACGGTCGTTATGTCCGTAACCGATATACTTAGTGTTATCTACATAAAATATCTCATCTTACACTCTCCCCCTGTTCAAATAAATGGCATCCTTGACATTTCTACGATCTCAGAAGATCTAAAGTTATAAATCAGTTCCGAATGTTCCAGTCTTCTGACATTTGTTCCATTACAGTAGAACAATGGTTGGGTTGATCATGCCCTCCCGCTGTCATTTCTTCTTTCACCGTCCAACTGATTTAAACATACAAAGTATCTTAAATGATACTGCTAAAAGTTAGGATTGTAGCAATCTGTAAAAGTGAAGCCAATCCAATTTTTTTTGGTTTTTTTCGTATCTATAACAACAGTAACATGAATCTTTAAGATAACGTTCTTGTCCTACCATGGCATTTTAAACACAGGGTAGTTGTAGTTCCAGGGTATCGGGATTTGAAAGGGAATTGGGATTTGATAGGGTTGGGGTTCTGGTTGATGGTATGGGAATTGGGATATTTGTTGGTTGAATGGCATAATTACTGCTCCACAATAACAACAGGCTGAGTGTCCTGGCGCATAATATGTAAGGCGTTGTGGAACTTGTCTATTTCTTCGAGGAAGAGGAATGCGATTATTCGCAATGGGTTCTTCCATACCGGGTACAGGTACATCTTCAGGTACAGGTAAATCTTCAGGTACAGGTAAATCTTCAGGTACAGGTAAATCTTCTGTTTCTTCAGTTTCTTCTTGTATCTCGCCAGTTTCCGTTGGTTGTTGTTCCACAGGATCACCCCCCTCGTCCAAATTCTCCGACTGTAGATCCACCGATTGCTCTGCGTTAGATGTGTCGTCCTCGATCTCCGATTGTTGCTCGGCTGATTGCTCCACATCAGGTAAGTCGTCCTCGACGTCGTCAATGTTGCCTGTCTGTTGTACTTGCACTCGACGCGACACTGACGGAAATTCATCCTCGTCATCAGATGGACTGTCCCCAGAGGATGTGGTACGGTTAGAGGGACGTTGCCGATTACGAGGTTGTCTAGGTGCTGGTACGGCTGATTCGCACGATAAATAGTCACATGGGAGCAACATATTGCGAGTGTTCGAGGTTTCTTGTTCTTAGATTCTGCTGTGACGTCGTACACCGGGCTATCTGGGCCTTTTCTTGACAATACGATGTGCACCTCGTCCTCCCAGAAGGATCTCAACTTCCCCGGGCCTCCTCTTGGTGTCAGGTTTCGAACGAGAACCCTGTCCCCAGGTTTTAGAGCCGTCGATCGAACTTTCTTGTCATAGTGCTTTTTGCTTCGCGTTGCATTCTTGCCTGCTAGGTCGGAAGCTTTGGCATATGCTTCTTTCATCGCTTCTTGCCATTTGGTGACATATTGGGAGTAGTTAGTTGCTCCATCTTCATTTTTAGGTTGAACGCAAGATCAATAGGTAATCGTGGAGAGCGACCAAATAGGAGATAGAAAGGGGAATAACCGGTGGCTTCGTGGCGAGTACAGTTGTACGCATGTATGAGTTTGGCAACATGATCTTTCCAATGTGTCTTGTGAGTTTCAGGCAGTGTTCGGAGCATCCCAAGTAAGATCCTATTCATTCGCTCAACTTTACCGTTCCCTTGTGGGTGATAGGGTGTTGTGCGTGAGTGACTCACTCCAGACAACTTCTCTAATCTCTTGAACAAGTTGTTTTCAAATTCCTTACCCATATCATGGTGGATTTTCTCCGGAAATCCGAATCTAGGAATAAATTCATTGAAGATCTTCTCAGCAGCCGTAGTACCCGATTTGTTTTTGGTGGGATAGGCTTGAGCGTATCTTGTAAAATGGTCTACGACCACTAAAATGTACTCATAACCTCCGGAACTGCGCTCAAGATGGACGTAGTCGATGGCGATAAGCTGGAAAGGAGAAGTTGTGAGGATGGGATGGAGGGGTTCACGAGTTGGAAGTGTAGGTCGTTTGTGCTTTAAGCAGTGGCAGACACGATTGACAAAATGTTCAATGTCCCTTCTCATGTATGGCCAGTAGAAACGATCTCTGGCAAGAGCTAGAACTCTCTCGACTCCGAGGTGGCCCATATCTTCATGCAGTTCTTTGAGCACTCGACGACGCAGTTTCTTTGGAAGGACCACTTGCGATCGGTGATACAGGATGCCAGACTTAGAGTCAACTCGAAGTTTTGGTAGTTCGAACAGGAATCGTTTCACCTCGGGAGTTTCGTGTTGTCGTTCTCTGGGTGTTGGAATTTGTTGAGATTGAATTACATCCTTCACATGCTTGATATCCTGGTCGTTGTCCTGTTCCCGTGCTATTTCAACCACTTTGATTTGACTACAACTCGGATCGGAATTAAGGAAAGCTCCATCGTCACCTAACATCTGTTCTTTGGTGGTAAAGGAAGTTATCCAAATTGCTTCCCCATTACCGAGGGCTCGGATGGATGTAATAGATGCGTGAAGTTCTTCCTGTGATACTGTTTGGGTACAAGATGCTATATACTGTTCAAAGTGTCCGGGCAATCTGGATAAACTGTCAGCGTCTGTATTGCTTCGACCAGGTCGATACTTGATATCGAAGTTGAAGTCTGAGAGTTCACCCACCCATCGCAGTCCTGTGGCATTAAGCTTTGCTGTTGTTAGGACATAGGTGAGCGGGTTGTTATCAGTAAACACTGTGAATTTCGGAGAGTAATACACATAATCACGGAACTGTTCAGTCACCGCCCATTTCAGTGCCAGAAATTCAAGCTTTCCGGAATGAAGATGATAGTTCTTTTCTGCGGGGGTCAACGTTCTGGATGCATATGCAATGACTCTCAGGAGGCCAGATTGTCTTTGGTACAGCACAGCGCCAAGCCCATCTTGTGACGCATCGGTATGTATAATAAAAGGGTCACTGTATTGTGGGAAGGCTAGAATAGGTGGAGAAGTTATTCTTTCAATGAGAATTTCCAAGGCATTTGCATGTTCGTCTTTCCATTGTATTGGTGATTTAGATGGCATTTGACCGTTGACATTCTTGCTGGGATTGCTTTTGTTTGTTGTTACCTTCTTCTGTGACTTTTTGTCCCCATTCAACAGTTCATACAATGGCTTTGCAATCTTTGAAAAGTTCTCGATCGAGCGTCGATAAACACCGAGAAGACCCATTATCTGGCGAACTGCACCAACAGTCTGAGGTTTGACATCTTTAAGCTTTTGAACAGCCTCAGTCGCCTTGGGATCCATTTGGTACCCATTTGCTGAAATTATTCTACCTAGGAATGAAACTTCGTTCTTAAACAAGTTACATTTCTTTGGCTTAAGCTTGACACCGTGACTTTTCAGTCGTTGAAGAACTTGTTGTAGATGTTGCACATGTTCCGTGAATGTTTTTGAGAAGACAATAACATCATCCAAATATGGTATACAAATGGTATCTCTGAGGTCTCCCAAACAGTTCTCCATAAACCTCTGGAAATTGGCTGGCGCATTTGTTAATCCAAATGGTATCCTTATCCATTCGTATAATCCCCAGGGGGTTATGAAGGCTGTAAGGGGCTGACTGTCTCTGTCCATAAAACCTTGATGGTATGCCTTTCCTTGGTCGAGCACGCTAAACCAGTGGTTTCCTCCTAGATTATCCAGTGTCTCTTGGATACGGGGTATTGGATGGCGGTCAGGAACCGTTTTCTGATTCAAAGATCTGTAGTCTACACACAGTCTTAGTCCTCCATCTTTCTTCCGTACACAAACGACACTGCTGGAAAATGACGATTTCGATTTTCGAATAAAGTTCCTGTTCAACAGGTCCTCAATGTAAGACTTTACTTCTGGATACAAGGGTCTTGGAATCGATAGATAGTTCTTTTGTATTGGTTGATTATCAGTCAGATTAATGTTCATTTGAAGTTCCTCAATACATCCAATGTCTTCGTCATCCATAGCAAATGCATCTGCTTCCTCACACAACATCTCAATTGCCTCTTTTTGTTGGTCTGGAGTTAGCCCACTCAGATCTACTTCCGGTATTCTAGATTCACCGATTCCAGTAGATAATGGTTTTGCTAGAGTCTGTTCGTTCGGTTGCGATCCCGTTTCATAAGCGTCTAGATGCTCTTCAAAACCTTCACTCTTTAGTTTGACTTCAATTGGGGTTACCGAACGAACCAACTGTAGATGACCAAGTACCAATCGACTAGGTAAGACAATGTCATGCTGTGTTGTGTTGGATACTGGAATATCGATAATGCTAGATTTTCCTCGCTTTACCGTAGTCAGAGCCTCAAGAACTGTTAGACCTGTAGGCCAAGGTGATTGTTCGTCTGGTTCGAATAATGCAGGGCTGTTTCGTTGTATTGGTCCAGTGTTCGCACGGCATGAAATATTCACTGACTGACCGTTTGGGATAACCACTTTCTTTTTGGATGTTCTAACTGTGCAAAGGTTTTCGGTGACATCACCATCAATAAAGTTAACCAGAGCACTGGCATCTGTGTTGTTAAAACTCTTTGTTACAGCTGGTAGTGACTTTTCCGGGCCATTGTCCTTCACGAACAGTTCGATTACATTGTATCCAATTATAGGACAGTTAAGTTCTTCCTTCGTGACCAAAAATGGTACCATGATTTCTGTTGCAGAATTGTCCAGGAGCTTAAAATTTACTCCCACCCATCCATTGTATGGAATCTGAGTTCCATTAGCTGCTTCTAACTTAAGGTCTGACCCAACTTCCAAAAGTTCATGTATGTCTTTAACCACTATGGCTGGGAACTTGTCTCGCAAAATTCGCTCTGGTATTATTGAAACCTGGGCTCCTGTGTCCCAAAGTATCTCAGTTTCTTTACCATTGAGTTCACACATCACTTGACACTTTTCCCCAACAAGCTTGGCTATGGTAGTCCTCTGTTTTGGGGTGAGGTGACTAACAAACACATTTGTGTCAGCGGAATATCCCAAACCAGGTACTGTATCTGTAGGTGTTGAAAGGTTCTTGATAGCTGTACAGAGTGTCTTATGTTCACCCCAATGTTTCTTTTGACATTCCCTTGAACAGTATTGCACCATCTTGCATACCGAACATATCTTGAACTCGTCTGACCGTGTTTCTTTCTTTGAACAATAGTTACAATGGTGGGACTTCTCTTCTGTCGTTGTTTGGGCTACTCCCTGTCCCTTGGTGGCAGCCCTTTGTGGTTTCCCTGGTTCTTGTACTTAAGATTGCAATATCTGGCAATATGGTTGAAACCACCACAAAGAAAACAGTGGCGACATGTATCAGACATCCCTTTCTCTTCGCATTCTTTACATCCACGCTTCGGTTGACCCGCCCTTTTAGGTGTATCTTGCTTTTCATTCTCTGGTTCCTGCACCTTGTTAACTGCACCCCGAAGTATCTTCATCTCCGTTTGCATTGTTGCCATCTCAGATTGGACGACTTGAAGAGCAGCTAATACTCTTCCTTCCTCTCTCTTGTCCTTGACTTTGTTGTTGACCATCTCCAAGGCAGACACGCATGCACTTGCTGGGTTTTTTCTACCAGAGAAACTGAATTTATTTATTCTTTCTGTTTCAGCAGACATAGCCATGCTCATAGCTTCTATAAGGTCTTCATCAGCGACACCAGGATTCTTGAGGGTAAGGTCTCATCTTTGCTCGGATAGTCTCATCAATAAGTCCAGTCTCAAGTGCATGTAGAAATAATCCTTGCACTGAGCTCTCATCATAGGTTATGTTATTTTCAGACTCCTTCGAAGCAGAGATAATCTTCTGGCGAATGGTGAGTGCTCGGATAAGGAAGGATTGTGGATCCTCTTTTGGGTCTTGAGTAATGTTGGCCAGAGTTTGATACAGTTCAGTCGCACTCTTTTCGTGGAAGTGAAAGCGAATAATTTTTCTGAGCTTGGGCAGAGTTAGGTTGGAAACACTTTCCAAATAACTCCTTAGCTGAAGACCAGGTTGCACTGCTCTAACTACCGCATGAACAACTTCCAGTTCAGGATACTGCTTCCTTAAGCCGGCTTCGATTTGGGAAATTAACGACCGATACCCCAACTTGTCCTTCTGACCAGGCTCTCCTATTACACCCTGTATTTTGAAATCTCTGTGCAAGAGACTCTTCTCAAGACTAGCCAATGGTACTTTTAGGACATCCTCGGGTTGACTGCTAGTTTTCTTAGTATCACAAGTTCCCTTGCCAGCTTTCTTTTGTTCGACTCCAAATTTTGACTTGATTTCTTTCTGTTTACTTAACAATTTCTCAATCTCTTCTTGCAATTCTAATACTTGCTTTTCTTCCGGGGATCCCTCTTTATTTTCTGGCTCTTCATTGATTTCTTCCAGAGGGGGTGGGCTAAGAAAGGTTTTAATACTTTCTATATACCCCATAATTTCTGCTTTCTCATTTAAACTGTCCACTTTTTCTTCCATAGCTTGCCGGATACTCTTTAAAATCACAAATCTGCTCTTATCTTTAATACTGGCTTCGTTAAGTTTCATCTCCTGTGCTAACTCTAACACATCATCCATCTTTATGGTAAACATTTCTGACTCCAACTCTAATAACATCTCTTCGACCTCTGAGTCAGACATTTTGCCTTTTAAATGTCTCGCACCAGTATTTAAAATTCACACAATTCAAATAAGCATAACAAAGTACCTTCCGTATAAGTAGTTCCAGCTTTATGACCAGTAAATCCTCAGTAAAAATACAAGTATCTCGTCCACAAATACACCATTTAAGAGTACTGTAAAAGTTCTGTAGTATTCCTCTTTTGTAATCTTTATTTCGGCGGTTTTCGCTGTAGATTTCCCGCCTGAGCCCCCAAAATGTTACACGGGTTCTTGGTATTTCACATATTGTAATAATAAAGATAGAAGAACGTGGCTATTATCACTTTTATTTAGTTTTTAACGGGGAAATCTCGCCCGAATACAATATATTCTTTTCGCCTTTTTCAACAACATCCTCTTTTCTGCGCCTACGGTCGTTATGTCCGTAACCGATATACTTAGTGTTATCTACATAAAATATCTCATCTTACATTGACACTATTATGTGTGTTAGCTAGATCATTGTCGACAAGCAGACTAGGCATGGCATTCTGAATATAGGTTATAATATACAGTATTAATGTGCACGGTGATATAATTTAGATACTATGGTCACAATGCCATATATATGCTTTGTTACATGGCAAATATGGTATCTGCAATCTGCATTAGGCATGATTATTATTAGTAGTATTATTATTAATGCATTATTATTATTATTAGTATTAATAATAATAATAATAATAATACAATAATATTTATACAGGATAGCCCCTTCAATGCTAACACTGGTATCAATATATGGGGGTCTTGTTTTTTAACAAATTACAGTTGTTACAAATTTCAACACATATTCACAAATGTACAGTACATGCAATGTTACAAAAACTAATTTTAACTCAAAAGTTGTATATCCTTCACATATTGTCAATTAAGGCAATAGATAATGGTGCTATAACATGTATGAACAGATTAATTGAAACATGGAAAATAGCTCTTTACTGGTAGATATGATGTTAAAATGCCATAGAATTTCCAAACTAGCATTACACAATGTAACTTGCTTCTAATACAAGAGGTACAAAACTTGGGATTTCTATTAACCAATCAGTTTCAAGTCCCGACTTAGGAAAGATCAGTTTCCCTGACATGCATATAGAGACCTCTGATTATGACCATCAATATTTAGTTATCCATATTCCTGCCAGCTCCACATCACAGTAGTCCAATGTATATATAAAATACTGCATTGATTATTTCGTGAGTCATCAATATTGTGATAAAAGTAATTTCTTTCTTAGTGATTGATGGTTGAAACAGCAGTAGACCCCCCACTATTCTGTTGCTGCACTCAAAAATTAAAAAGTTTAATTGGGCTGCATGTATTTATTTTGATGTCCTATGAAACAATTAAATTCAGACAATACAAAGCTCAGAGATATTGTCCACTGAAAATTTATATACTGTAGTTTAGCAAATGAAGTGGCTATTATCTAATTCAAGTAATTTAGAACTAAAAGAAGTACTGTACTGTAAGTTTCAAACAGCAATTGGGCGAGGGGTTGTTGCGTATACGTATTTCTAGTAAGTATTTAAAGAGGGCAAAGCAACGCTAAAGCGAACGAGAATTTCCGTATAATTTGTGATGGAGAAGTTTACCTTATTGAAAATTTCAATAAAACCCAAAAAGACAACACTTTTATAGACATAGTCCACTAAGAGAACATGGAAATTCGAAAAGGTGTAAAATGTTTATTTTAGTTCTCGTCGGGCAGGATATTTACGAAGAAACCATTTATTTTGTTCCTGTAGCCAACAAAAAATCACCGAACAACACTTCGACAGTGAGAGAAAACCATTCAATAAAACCAAAAAAGACAACATTTTTATAAACATAGTCCACCAAGAGAACATGGAAAAGGTGTAAAATGTTTATTTTACTTCTCGTCGGGCAGCATATTCACGAAGAAACCATTCATTTTGTTCTTGTAGGCTAACAAAAAATCACCAAACAACACTTCGATAATGACAGAAAACCACAAAAAAGATTCTGTGTTGTAGAATATAAAGGCTAGGAAAACTCACAACATCACTTTACATCTGCAGCAATCCAACATAAAGTTAAATGGTATGTTAGCGTGATTAAATCGATCTGGAAATATCTTTTTCATCTTTCCAAGAGCTGTTTTCCTGATGTTTTTACCGATCAAGCTTATTTTCGGCTCTTTGCTGTCGTCAGCGTCAATAGAAAACTATCCATGATTGGCCGAATAGCTTAGATGAACATGAAAGACCTCCCCTGATTGGTAGTTGCATGGGTTTTGGGAGAATTGCAATGTTGATCTAATTATATTAATAACTTTTAGTGATATTTCTCTGTGGTTATTTTATAAAAGAAATACCTAATGGGCTTCCGTGTTTGGATAACGTGATCCAAACACTTGGGATGTTGCTCGACTTTCGAAAAGCTAAAAACACTCGCCTATCGGCTCGTGTTTTTTACGCTTTTCTCAAGTCTCGCAACATCCCGCGTGTTTGGATCACGTTATCCAAACACGGAAACCCATTAGGTATTTCTTAAATCCTGCACGGGAATTTACAGCGATTTTAATTAAGTGGCGTTTTCCATCTCATTCCGTTTATCGTTATAAGCTAAAACAAAACTCTCCAAAAAAAAACAGAATATAGTTTTGTATTGTGTGAAAACTATCACCGAGAAAACTGATCGTCTTATCCATTTTATGTTCAATAGCGAAGTTAAACAAAACAACGAGGTTTGAAAAGGGCATGTTTTGAAAGCAACAAACTCGCGAGAATAATATACTATTTAAATACCTTCCATTTTCTTGCCTGATGAACTCACTGGGAAAAGAACAATCTTTATCTATACGAAATAAAATACCCAACAGCTCTCGACTTAAAATCCAAAATCTTCCAGTGAAATTGTGAAAAAGACAGCGAAGACCTTTCCAGAGCAACAGTTGCTGGGCATGTTGTAAAACATGGACTGATAAAACATGGACTGGACTGGACTGATAAAACATTGACTGATAAAACATGGACTGATAAAACATGGACTGGTAAAACATGGACTGATAAAACATGGACTGATAAAACATGGACTGATAAAACATGGACTGGTAAAACATGGAGGGTTAGGATCTTTGTTGTTTTGGGGTTAGCGATTATTAAAACAACAAAGATCCTAACCCTCCATGTTTTACCAGTCCATGTTTTTCTGTCCATGTTTTATCAGTCCATGTTTTACCAGTCCATGTTTTATCAGTCCATGTTTTATCAGTCCATGTTTTATCAGTCCAGTCCAGTCCATGTTTTATCAGCCCATGTTTTGCAACATGCCCAGTTGCTGCCCATAATATCTGTCTGTTCGCTTTGAAACAACAAGCCAAACCCTGAGACTGCTGATTCCAGTGACGATAAAGCTTTTGCCTAAAACTAGTCCATTTTTTATATCCAAAGGCGAGGTTTTTACCCATGCATATTCTTCTCTTTAATTCTTGTCGGATTTGTCGGCAAAACAAATTTCAGCTTTCCGGCCTGCTCGTCTGCTGTTGGAGACGAATTATGATTGGTAGTTGATAATTCTTGGGAGAATTTGTATTCTCATATTATTTTTGGATAAAATTCGTTATTTCTCTGTCGTTATTTTATAAAATAAATACCAAATGGTTTTCCGTGCAGGATACTGTGATCCAAACACTTGGGATGTTGCTCGACTTCCGAAAAGCTAAAAAACACTCGCCTCACTAAGTCTCGCAACATCCGTGTTTGGTGCAAAGTGAGGTAAAAATGTCGCTTTGAGGTATGGGATACTAGGATTTCGCCTGCCTCCTGAAGCGAATTGCTTTCAAGAGTTTGCAGTTGAACCAAGAGTTGTTTAAAAGCGATTTTAGTGAAGATTCATCGACGGAGACAAGAAACCTATGTTGAGGTAAGACAACTTGTATACATGGATTTATAATTAAACTATTTACGTTGATCGGTTGATGGTAAAACGAGAAAATATCATGCGAATACATAGTCATCTTGGTGCATATTTTAAAGCTATGGCGGTGTTTTATGATGAGAAGTTTGGTAGACAACTACTGTCTTGGTGTTTAGCTTATTTAGATGAGAAGTTTGGTAGACAACCACTGTCTTGGTGTTTAGCTTATTTTGCCCATATGGCCATATATAGCTACGACATTTCTTTTCAAATGATATTTCCAAACTCTAAGTAAGAAGTTTTGATGAATTAAATTATCCAAAGATTGCTATCTTTATTAAACCAATAACTACCCAGTATTGCGTTGGTAAAAGCAAAGCAGGTCGTGCAGTAAGAAAACAATTTCCACTGCGTCTAGCAGCAGCTAAGACTCAGTACACAGATCTCAAGGAGATAATCAAACTGAAATTGTTGCCAATGTCAATACTGTAAGAAAAATTTCTCATATGCACTATGTTGCACTTAGTAGAGTTACTGCAATCGAAGTGCTATACAGTATGTTAATAACCTGTCTGAAAATAAAATTGCTGTTGAAAGAACAGAGAGGAGCTTGCAGCTTTGTTTTACTCCACTTTACAAAATAAATAAATTCGAATTGTAAGTTTGTTATTTAAACGCAATCACTACACAGACACATCGAGGATGTTAGAAAACAGGAATATTGCAACAGTAATTAATATATCAATATTTACAGAAACAAGATTCAGTCCATTCGATGATGATGAAATGTACAATATTAATGGTTTTCAACTATTCAGAAATGACAGAATGTTTAATCAACATGATAATAGACGACCACACAGTGGTACAGTAGTCTACAGCAAGATACCATTTGCTGAGGGCTATCCTTACAGTTACAATATGAATTGTATTGAATTTACTGTAATTAAAGTTACTGTAACAACCATCTAAACTTAACGGTAATTGGAGTATACTATATCGCTCTAAAAAAGCATCTCTTGGAAATCTATGCTCTGCATTAATGATTATTCTTGATGAGAATGCCTTACAAAAAGTTGTTTATTTGAGATGATTTTTACAATCTTTATAATCATCCAAGCCCTTGTGGGAAATATAAGGTATGTATGTAGTGCTATTTGTTTGTCCTTTGCCGGTTTTTTAATTAGCTTATCGTTCAACCCTTATTGTATTATAAAATGTTCAATGTCTTTATATCTACTATGTTTCTTTATTGTATTAATATCTTTTATTTTGTTATTATCTATTCTTTAGAAATGGCCTAAGACAAGAAAAAAAGAGATACATAAAAGTAATATGAAAAAACAAGAAGAACCTTAATTGAACAAAAGTATAACATGCAGTCGAAAAATTGTGATCAGTATCATATGGAACACTATAAATGAATTATGTAAACTCAGTACGGAGAGTAAAGACAAACAATACTAAAGAAGGAACTGTTCATCATATAGTGACTATTCTAAAGATAATTTCTGGAAGATTAAAACCAAACAGTACATGGAACTTCATAAATGCAACTGATGCAATACACTGTTGAAACAATTCTGCTAAATTTACTAAGGATTTCCATCAAATTTTGCTGAATCTGGAACAACTTAATGGAAGAAAGCAAATTCTACACCTTAACCAGAGTTATTCACATCCAGCAATCATCAATTCTGTTGCAAGGAGCAAAACCTACATGCTTTTGTCAATAAACATTGTGTTCCAGGACTTGGTTATCAAAAACAATATTCAATAGTTTCATATATTGAACAGAATTTTATCGTTTGAAACTAAGTGAACTGAAATCTTTACATGCTTCCAGAAATAGAAAACATCTGCATATGCATAAAATTGTATACTTATGTAATATTTTAAATTTTCGGATTCCGATTTGACATCTATAACAGACTTACAGACACACAAGCAAAAAGTATTTAATGTGGATTTAACAAATTAAATGGGCTGTTTCTTGTTTTATTGTATTCAGTATGTCACTGTGTTTTCTTTCTATTGCCCTTTTCTAATCGTCGTACTTTTCCCGTTTGAGACGAAGGTCAAACTGCCATTCCATGCAACACAGAACCTCTCAAATTTTATTCACCTGCAGTTAAATTTATTTTGGTTTCAAACGTTGCACTTCTGTTGCATTTATTTTTTTGAACTAAATTCGCTATAGAATTAAGAAGTACAACTTTTAAAACTGGTCTTATAATTTAAGTTAGAACTACTATCATCATCTTTATTCCCAAACCAGGCTCCGCATGTACGCACTGCGTACCTATTTTTAAAAGCGCAAATGAATTACGAAGAGTCGCGGCAATTTCGCGAGTGTCGGTAAGTTAAACTTTTGTTGTGGTGCTTTCAGACTTTTCAGTCACTTGAAAATGAATTGACCTTTTTGAAAGAGCATTTCTAAATATTGGTTGTGGTCGCGTGGCTCCAAACTTTATGTATACAGGTCGTATTAAAAGGAGAATTCGCGGCACAAGTTAAAATCAAGACTATGTATTGTATTATATGCATTGACAAAAAGACTGAGACTGACCAAAAGTGTCCTGTGACGCTGTAGATAATATATATGATAAAATATATGATAATATACTTGAAATGTCCCGAAGGTTATAGTTTGTCATCTCACTTTTATAAGTAAAATGATTAGTGAGTGACTCAGGACCCATTTTATTTAAAATTTTATACATCATTTTTGCTTTTGCCCTTTTTCTCACCATCTTAAGTGGCTCCCAGCCCAAGGCATGTAAAACAACAGAATGATCTATCATTGCTCATATTCGCGATAATTTGAGCAGCTCTATTTTGTAGTTTTTGAAGTCGTTTGATTGTTTTTCGCCAAACACATCCCACACTTCACAACAATAATCGAAGTATGGGCGAACAATAGCATTATTTATGGCAATAAGTGTATCTTTATCAACAAAAGGTTTGACATGACGGAGAGCAGAAATTCCTGCTGTTATTTTTTGCAAATATTTCCAGTATTACTCTTCAAAGATAAATGTTGGTCAACTGTTACTCCAAGAGTTTGCATTCATAAACTTGTTTAATTTGTTTATTTTCAATGAAAACATTTGGGTGAGAATTTGAAGTACTTTTTATCATTGGTTTTGAACCAATCAACATAAATTCAGTTTTAGCTACATTCAAGCTAAGTTTATTGGGCATCAACCATTTCCTACGGTTTTCTAAATCAGAGTTTGCTGCAACTTCAATATCAGTTATAGAGTCTCCAGAAGCCGTGAGATTTGTGTCATCAGCAAATAGCCGAGGTTTCATATTATTAATATACCAACAAATTCATGAGCACAATTAACTAGTATAATTATTTTTGACAGATATGCTTCAGTATGAACGTTTATTTTAGAAGGAGCTATTTTGTGCAAGGGGACGGGTCACGATATTTTTGGCTATTGCCAAGGGGAGAGTCACGCTATTTCATGCTCATCGTCGCGGGAGGTCACATTTTTTTAAACTTTTTACTTCGAACCTCCTTCCCCCTGGTAATTTATGACCAGTCCCTTAGACCCATGCGCGTTGCATAAATGGCTCGTTTGTACCCACGGTCGTTCCGTAAATGGGTTAGTTATACCCATTCACGTTGCATAAATTATGCGCACGTTATACACTTGCGCATTGCATAAAGGGGCTCGTTATACCCATGCTCGTTGAAGGGTGCATGCAGGTCGGACTACGGCGCATGCGTGTCCCAGTTTGTCAATTATCCACTCGATTGCAATTCGTATTCCGCTTTCCAAATCTTGATTAAATCCCGTAGCTCTGTAAGCTTGTCGATTGGGAGACGTGGGCTTTAAGCTCAACCGAATCGAGTTCGATACCAAAAACACCATGGGGCCAACGCATTTTCCAGGAGCGAGGGGAATCCGAAATTGGGCACAGGTATCCTTGATGGTTGCTAAGGATTGGCTATACATAGGTCCGAGTCGGGTGGACCGGTAGTGAAATAACCGTTTAAATAATGCAAAAGGTCAGGAATTCCATAGTTATTACGCAAAATCCACCCGAGCATGTCTGCCACACTGTTGAACATAAAGGGTGCCCAGCGAAGACCAAAGAGGAGCAAGTCATGATGATCTTTGGCGTTGACTGTGATGATGTGGTAGGCGCTATTAATGACAAACGTTGGCCACGAGGGACCCTTTACGCACGGTCATTATTATATTTATTGCGTCAACTCTTTATTCTTTTTAACCTATTCCAAGTATAAATTTGCATTTGACATTCTAAGGGTTTTTTAAGGGTTTTTAGGGTAGGATTTCTAAGGGTTGCCGAAACTATTTATAAAACAATGGTTGAACCGCTGATTATGTACTGTAGCACAGTTTTCCTTGGAGACCAATGGCAGTGTTGTAAAAAGACCGTGCCCATAAAATTGTTTTTGGTAACAAAATCAAAAAACAGTTGGATACCCCTTCAAATTCGAATTAAATGGAGCTATTGATGTATTTAAAAGTATTCATGAACTCTGTCCTGACGTTTTTAAGAATACATTCACAAAAATAAATCACCAGAAGGCCACTAGAGGAAATGGAATAAACCTTCTTGTTCCAAGATCCAAAACTGAGACAGGACGAAAAATGTTTGCTAACCAAGGAGCTTATTATTTAATAAACTTCCTGGTGATTTAAAGGAAGAACGTTCTTTACTTTTATTTAAGTCGAAAATGAGATTAAAACATTGTGATTTTTAAGATATCAACTATTTTTTATATACTATCAATTTTATGATGTTTGATTATGGTGTAAATAACTAATTACTGCTTTTTAAATACTGTTTTTAGATAATAATGTAGACAGGACCTCTATTTATAACAGCTTTTATTAGCTGAAAGAGGTAACCTGTATAAATAAAGATTATATTATTATTTTAATTGCTTCAAACAGGCTGTTTAATAATAAACTGACTTTCGAAACAGTTCAACTGCTTCTATCATCCAGATATCAGTCACTATTCAATATAAGTATTTCTGAAAAATTTATGTTCCATGAAATTATTCGTGCGACAAATGTCGCATTTGTCACACCGGTGGCTACGGCCCTGGTTGGTATTACTGTCCACGGCCCGCACAGTGCATATAGTTTTAAAGTGACCTCTATCGGGTCCGAATTGTGAATTCTAAGGCTCCGAAACGGCTATTTTCTGCGTTTTGAAGGACGTTTTAACAGTCTGAAAAGTTATAAACAACGACAAACCATTTTTTTAGTCCATATCGATCAAACCATACATTTTGAAGTTATAGTTATTAAATCCAATGCACAGCAAGCGCGATTCTACGTACGGCGTGGTTCATGAATAGCGTAAATCGACGACAGCCCAAAGTAAACAATTCAAAAGCTAAACACAACAATCGGCTTTTCTAAACAGATTATAAGTTAATAATAAAATACTGCCATATAAATACTGCATGCGTGCATATATAGGCTGTGGATGACTGATAAAAATATCCATTTCTATTAAAGGCTAGCTGTCACGATGCATGAAAGTCAGATTCTTTAACTTTTTAATTTAAAACTCTACATTTTTAATATTTTTAAAACTGGGGGCTGAAGCCTTCCCAGTCCTTCACCCTGCGCGGTCTCTGCTCTCTGGACTAAAGATTATTTATCTCTTTGTTTTGAATGGAGAAATCTTTTGTTTGAAGGACGTCGTCGTATAGATAAGCGGATTGTAAAACCTATTATTTTTAAGTCCCTAATGGCTGCTATGACGCACTACACCATCTATATTTTCATAGCAAACGTACTTGAAGATATCATTTTGTCTGAATAGAAGAAATACTGGTATATATTTCATTGATATCTATATAATAAACAAGACGCCTGCTCAGGCGTTCACTCCGCCTGCAGACAACGAAATATACACAAGGTGGCAAAATAAATGGGGGTTAATGGCACTGCTCAAGACTATAAAGTCCCTAAATGTCTATTGATGTCACTTGATGTACACAATTCACAAGGAAATTGTGCACGTGTACGTGCCAGTTTCTGACACCGACGACGAAAACAGACGCGGCCATTTTAAACCTCCGCGCTACCCTACGGGCAGACGGAGTAATAATTTCACATGGCATAACCTGGCTGTCTCTATGCACTAAACCCTTTAGATTATCACTCGCGCATTCTCAACAAGAACATTTTATTAATAACATCAGTCTGTTGAATATATGAGATTAAATTAAAAAAACTGAAGTTAGGTAATATAAAATGTATAAGGTGCTGCCTGGTACAAATCACTATTTTAAATTATATATCTATAGGCCTTATTAATAAATAAATTACTTAAAGGGGCAGTAAGACGCAAAAATCATTTATCCCAATTTGGGCTTTATCTAGAAGTGCATTCGAAATAAACAAGAATAGCGCTCTTACTTTGTCAATGTCTGATCTTGTTCCAGAGATATTTCAGTTTTTAAAAACTGTAAATGAGATACCTGATGACGTCATCTACTCCACTCAAATTCTAAAAATGAGGAATATATTTGGAGATAGCGGCTAGATTGTGCTGAAACGTTCCAGATGTATGCTACTAAAAATGGTACACTGCACTGTGTATAGTTAATGCTTTATACATTTTTCATTTTAAGGATTTCCTTTAGTTTAAATTTTGGAGTAGATGACGTCATAAGTTCATTTGCATCTTTCAAAAACGTCAATATCTCTGGAACAACATAAGATATTGACTAAGTAAGAACGCTATTCTTCCTCATTTTTTTAGTACTAATAGATAAAATAAAAATTGGATAGACGATTTTCGGTCTTACTACCCCTTTAATGTCAATTTAATGTAATGCATTAATATATATATTTGAATTAACCTTTCCAGACTCGCTTTGGGGCTGATTCGCAAGGGTTAATCAATGGTCAGGAGTGTGATAAATGATTTAATATTTAAGCCCAATAAATTTTTTAAAAAAATTTAAAAAATTGGAATGCCACGCGGCTGTTAGGCTTCACGGGCGATGTTGAATATTTTATCACGGTACGAATGGCCATTGATTAACCATCTTATAATTATCTCACCTACCATTACATTTTTTTGGTTAAATTTACTTGGAACGTTTAAACTAACTTTTTAACGTTTACTTTTAAACGTTCAGCGTTTCAATTCAATTAATAAAAAATCAAAACGTTCATTATTATATATCCGATAAGTAATGTTATAAGCTGGTTTACACACTCTTTGAATAGTTGAATGAAGGATTGAAAGTGCCTATCTCACGTTTGGGGATTTTACATATTCGTAATATTTGGGTGTTCCTGAGCAGAATCATAATATATCTTGTCAGCCGAAAATTTTTATATTATGCATCAGTTTGCTCAGAAAGACATAGATATTACGATATGTAAAATCCCCAAACGTGAGATAGGTGCACTTCAACGTTTCAGTTGAAAGAATGAATTGTGGGTGTGTCATGAGATATTATTCATTATTCATCATTTTAATTGCACGTTAAAGAAGAAGTTACAAAATAGTATTATAAAATCAATTAGAATGTAAAAGAAAAGAGAAAGTATTATAGTAAATGATCGTGCGCAGTGGACAAAGTAGCGTATAGCTTTCGAGTTGTCCACTACCTACAATGCTAATATTAAATATATAGACGAACAGAGTGTATATATAGTGTAATAACAAGTTTCATCTATTCATTAAATTACATTTGAGACAGGAGAAGCGTTTGCTTATAGTATTTTTTAAATACATAAGACGAGTTGGATTGTTTTATATTATAATCAACTGTTTGCCATATTTTTGATGAAGAAGATTGAAATGTAAATGTCCCATAATTAAATGAAATGTAAATGTCCCATAGATAAAAAACATTATCACGAATGAACGAAGTTGAAAAGTGTATTTAGTGTAAAAGGACGACGAATAGCGGTAAATAAACGGAGAGACAAAATAAAATGAATATTATATCACATATAAGAAAAAGAGAATACGATTAATTTACGCCAATGAATGATTGCCAGAATTTCGTGTCTCGAAAAAAGGCCGCCAGAGAGATTGTGAGCGCACAACGTATCACCCCCAGGTTTTAGCTTTCTATATAGATGACGCAACAATAGCTATAGTTGATTAATCTTTTTTTATTATATGGCTTGGCTCATGAGCGGTCTTAATGCAGCTTTGGTTGCTGAGCGGTCTTTACAAACCGATAAAGACCGGTTAACTGAAAAGACCGGTTAACAAAAAATTGAGGAAATGTGAGAGTCATATCGGTCTTTACAGAAAAATTATCCACCCCTTGGTGTTATATCCACAGACCTCGCCCCATCGTCACTCGGTCGGTACTGAAAGACTGTGGGCTGGATAATTTTGCCATAAAGACCTCCCGCTCAATACGTCTTTCTTATAGCTTTTAATTTGGTCCATTCGTGTCCGATATACTGTGTCTCACTTTAAACATGGCCGGTTGTATAAAAATAGGTTCGCGATACGAACATGTGAGTATCGCATAATTATATTTACTAGACAGATACAGTAAGTTACGTCTCGAGTAAAACTATATGGACTGAAAAAGCGAATATTATCATGCCCACGAAAGGCGCGAGTATTTGACGACGATTTCCAGCTTCGTAAACATTCGAAAGAAACTGCTTACCTTTGAAATAAAGAGCAGAAACCTCGACAGCTTGTAATTTTAGCACGAGGAAGTGGAAATGCTTCGATATTGTGCCCCACGAAGGGCGCGAGTACTTGACGAAGATTTCCGACAGTCTGAGTTGCACAGTTGTAATTTCATGATTGAATCCTCATGACTACACCAAAGTACCCACAAAAGGCGCATAGTAAAGGGCCTGGGATGAGCCACCTCGATCTGCCGTCATATCAGGTACACGCGTACATGTCACACACAACAAGTAAACAGTGTTCGCCATTACTTCGTTACTTTACTTAAGTAAAAAAAATCAGTATTTACTTGTAACGAAGTATATTTTTCAACAAATACTTTTTACTTGTAACGAAGTAAAAATTTTGTTAAATAATTACTTTTTAACTTCGTTACTTTTTGTTTTATCGGCAAAGTAAAATGAAATTCGGAACGCGGAGGCGCGAAATACTCGGTCCACTCTATCCATCCGCTGGAGATCTAGAGTGGAAAAATCGCGTGAAGTTGGTTTTGCATGTGCACGTGATTGTCAACTGTTGAGTTGGCGTCGCCAAACAGCGCCCAGATTAAAGTACAGTACCAGATTATCAATTGCATTTGTCATGTTGGTTAGTGGTTCGAGAATATATAGTTTGTTTCAGAAGTACTTTTCTGGAATATATTTTTGCCATACTTTTACTTTTACTTAAGTAAGATTTTCAGGCCATACTTTTACTTTTACTTAAGTAAAATTTTCAGGCCATACTTTTACTTTTACTTAAGTAATATTTTCAGGCCATACTTTTACTTTTACTTAATTATAAACTGAGGAGTTACTTTTTACTTTTACTTAAGTACAAAATAATAGTACTTTTCTGAACACTGCAGCAAGTAAAACAATAACATTGTCATTGTGAAAAGCACATTTCTGTGATGTGTGACAATGACAGATATCTCAGAGTTGGAGCGGCCTGGATAACAGTTTATTATTAACTATTACACTTGTTGACAGCTCACTCCCGCACTCTTGGATGGCAGTTTACTATTAACTATATTCTATCGGAAAAATCCATCGGAGAGCTCATGTTATGTCGGGTAGGTAGCAGACCCTTTGCAATTTGCGGAAATTTTTAGCGGGTATTCAAAATAGGGCTTTTTAGTGTTTCAAGGGAGATATATCGGAAACAAGTGGACCAAATCAAAAACTATAAAAGAAGTTATCAACTGCTTTGGCGTCCTCTATAGAGAAAACTAAAAACTGTGGAATGTTTATCATTACTTTGAAAACGAGAGTGACTTTGTAGAGACGAGGATTACTCGTCGCATACCTAAACATATTCATTCTAATTTGTCTTGTATGAAGACAAAGAAGTCTTGCTTCTTACCGCACTGGTTGTATTTGTGTAAGGTCCCTGATCAGACGGATAGAACGTCCAGTATGAATTAAATTTTTCAGAATTGTAAAATACGACGTTTGAAACTGACCTTGCAGTA
This sequence comes from Chrysogorgia sp. JL179-B06, assembly GCA_035772405.1. Classification (NCBI taxonomy): domain Eukaryota; kingdom Metazoa; phylum Cnidaria; class Anthozoa; order Scleralcyonacea; family Chrysogorgiidae; genus Chrysogorgia; species Chrysogorgia sp. JL179-B06. Next base: position 1,366,868 of record JAYKKM010000438.1, read on the forward strand.
TAAGCGCTTATCTACACTGCAACAGTGGAGTAAGCGCTATATATAATTGAATTACTTAAAAGAACACTCGTAGTTTAGCTAAACCTTCCAGCCTATACACCTGATCTGTTGATTACGAAGAAAATAATAGGTACTATTGAGGCTAGGACCATTAAAGCGGCAAGGAATTGTCCCCATCCTGGATACTCAAGGGCAGCTGTCCATTCTTTGGTTCCAGGATATTTTGTGCTGTAGGGATCCTAAATTGAAGAAAACGAGAACTTTTAAGCATGGATCTGTGAGATATTTCTTTCTCAAATCATTAATAATTCATAAACCAAAAACAATGAAAATCAACTGCGTGATGGAGGGTTTGAAAGGAGGAAGATTTTACATAAAGTTCGCCAACTTTCATAACGATTTTCTCTCAAAATACAGGTTCAAACACTCGTAAAGAGTTCTTCTTCAACACGTCGAAGATCGTTAAAAAACTACGGTTCGCCTCGTCTTTTCAACTTGCTTCTCGGTGTAGTAACGGACACCAGCTATTATGGACACCTCGCTACTTTGTTATCTTGCTTTTACGGACACTGGCCTCGCTACTTTGTTATCTTTGTTATCGGACACATCGCTATACGCTGCATACTAATAATAATAATAATAAAGACGTATTAGGAGCATTATACAATAGTCTCAATGCTCTTACAACAATATATATATATTCTTAAAGTTGCTTTTAAAACTAATTACAGTTTCATTATAAGATAAAGCCTACTACATATATTAACACTATGAACAATAACTATTAATTTTAAAAAAGAAAAGTCTTAACTGCAGACTTAAAATTACTTAACATTTCAAAGCTTCTAATTTCCTGTGGTAATGAATTCCACAGTTTTGGCGCTGCAACCGAGAATGCTCTGTCTCCATGAGTCACCGTTTTGGATTTTGGCTCGAGTAGCAGATTTTGGTCAGATGATCTCAAAGTACGAGTAGGTTTATATTTAGTTAGCAAATCAGTAATATAAACAGGCGCCTGGCCATGCAAAGCCTTGAAAGTAATTATTAGTATCTTAAAAACAATCCGTAATCTCACCGGCAACCAGTGAAGATTACGTAGCGCAGGGGAGATATGCTCCGATTTTTTAACCCCTGCAACAAGTCTAGCAGCTGTATTTTGAATTCGCTGTAACTTGCTCAATTCAGTATCTGGTAAGCCATATAGGATGCTATTACAGCTGTCAAGTTTTGATGTTATGAATGCATGCACCAACTTCTCACAGTCCTTTTTACTCAAATATTTCCTGATCTTGCCGATATTTCTGATAGCCAAAGTGGCCGATTTACAAATGTTATTTACATGAGTATTTAATGTTAAATGTCTATCAACAGCAACACCGAGATCACGTGCAACCGGAGCCGGTTGGATTATCACATCATTGACACATATTTCTGGCATTGGTTCGCAATGCATAAAACGTGATGATAGATGGACAATCTCGGTTTTACTTGGATTGCATATAAGACCATTCATAGTACACCAGATGGTGATGTCCTTAACACATAACTCAAGTTTAGCTAGAGCAGCAGGTCGATCACATGGAGATTTTATAGGCATATACAGCTGTGTGTCATCAGCGTACATTATGCAATCAAGGCCGTGGGCTTTGATCACATCTTCCAATGGCGCAAAGAAGAGTGAAAACAGAAGTGGACCCAGTACAGAACCCTGAGGTACACCATATTGCAATGGTTTATTTGAGGAATGCGTATTCTTCACCGTAACTGACTGTACCCGATCAGAAAGGTATGAGCGATACCAGGCTAGTACAGTTCCACTAAACCCATAACGATGTTTAAGTCTCTTCAATATAGAACAGTGTGGTCAATGGTGTCGAACGCAGATGATAAGTCCAACAGTACCAACACTACTTCCTGATTTTCATCAAGTGCATTAAGGATGTCATTGAAAACACGCAGAACTGCTGTCTCTGTGCTATGAAAGAGTCTATAAGCAGATTGCATTTTGCAAGGAGGTTATTCTCAATAAGATAGTCTGTTGTCTGTCTGGCAGCATTCCGCTCTAATACTTTTGACAAGAAAGCCACGTTAGTAATAGGTCTATAGTTAGGGAATTGCTCTTTATCACTAGTAGGTTTTTTAATAGATGGGCAGATGAGACCTTTCTTAAGTGACAGAGGAAATACTCCTGAGGTTAAAGATGAATTGATAATGTCAGTAATTGGGGCAGCTAACACGTCAAGAGATTCCTTTAGCAGATGTGTAGGTACAGGATCTAAGGCACAGGATTTAGACGAGTACTGTTTGATTGTGTTACAGACAAAGCTTTCAGACATGCCCGTAGGAAGCAGGGGGGCGCGGGGGGCCGCGGCCCCCTATTCGCCGGAGGAAGGGGGCCGAGCCCCCCTAAAATGTCAAAGTACGAGTTTTCCACAGACGTATGGCACAGACGCCGCAGAGGAATATCTGATCTTTCTTTGTCCCGGCTCCGCCGCAAGATACAGCGATTGAAGTTGGTTATAGTTAAAACATTCAATTCTAGCTAGAAAATCAAATAAGTAATTGCTGCTGATGCTTTAGACTGCACCAGAATTAACCTCGGAGCATATAGATTTCAAAACAATTGCAGGGGCGGGTGGCACTTGCTCCGCGTACACAAGTTTCATACTTTCACACAAAGACCAGTGCAACTACCGTATAGTTTCCAGAAAAGTCAGATATTGGCGAAGGAAGTAAAAGTAGACAAAAATTATCTTGTTTATGATCATAATATTTTGTTGTAAAACTGACATCAAAATGCAGGAAATCGTGTTTCAGAGTCGAAAAAAATAAATAAAAAAAGCCCCCTAACCGACGTGGAAAAATCACGCAGTAGCAAAGAAAATATGATATGAAATATTTTTCTATGGGATATATGAAATATTTTTCTTTGAATTACTATTTGCCCACTTATCGTATAGAAAAATTGTTATTTTATGACCTTTAGAATTGTCTTAAATCTCCCTCAGAATGCAGGAAATGCCATTTGAGAGACTCTAAAATTCAAAATTTTCAGGGGGAGCATGCCCCCGTACCCCCCTAAAAAACTCGCGCCGCCCGCGGCGCTCGGCATCCCACGTTTCAGCCCCCCTAACCCAAACCATCTTCCTACGGCCTTGCTTCAGATACAGTAGTAAATTCACTGAGAGAGTTTTTACAACAAGGTGAGTCAACTGCTATAGATAACTTCTTAACTGACCCATGTGTACTAGTAAGTTTATCTCGAAGTAACTGAATCTTAGTTGAAAAATAACAACTAAAAGCATCAGCCAGGTCATACGAAGAATCATGTGTGAAGAATCATGTGATGGCAATAAAGGAATAGATTTTACTCGGAACATCCCCTCAATCATGTGAAATAGCTGATTCTGATTAGAGTTAGATATCTTAGCCTTATAATAATCTGTTTTTGCAAAATCAATTGCCTTTGCGTATTTACGACATTGTTCCTTGTACAATTGATGATGAACCTGAAGGCGCGTAGAGAGAAATTTACGCTCAAACTGTCGTTTTTGTTTCTTCATTACTCTTAAGCTATCATTAAACCATGGAGCATTTGGGCGTAGGGTAATTGTGCGTGTACGCTTGGGTGCGTGTTTGTCCAAAAGCTCAGACAATACACAATTGAACTGTTCAGTAGCAGTGTTTACATCAGATACGGATGAACAAATTAATTGCGACTCAAGGATATCTTTTCGCCATGCCTGTAAGTCTATACGACGTAAATCACGATGATTAATAACTTTTTTAGAGGATTGGGGTCTCGGAAAATCCATGGTGCAAACAACAGCACTGTGATCTGAAGGTAAATCAGAGACGATCTCCATGGCAGTAGACAGCAAACTATCCTCCTGACGATCAATAATAAGGTCCAGTGTGTGACCACAACGATGAGTCGTACCAGTAACTCTTTGTTGTAAACCTGCTGAATCCAGGAGTTCCGTAAACCTAGTAGCATCGTCATCATTAACAACATCCATATGGAAATTGAAATCCTCAGCAATTAACAAATAACCCGGAACAACAACTAACTCTTCTAAAATCGTTGAAAAATCATTGAAGAACATGGATGTCGTAAGCTTGTTCTTACGAGATGGAGGAGGTCTATATACTGTGATGAGGCGAATATGCTTTTGAGACGATGATATGGAAAGATCCATATATTCCATTGACGCAAACGTTGAGACTTCATTTTTATTTACGGTGAAACCCTTGCGAAGGAATACCCCAACTCCACCTCCTTTCGAATGGGATCTTGGCAAATGAAGAAACTTGTAATCTTGTAAGGTATTGATAATTTCAGCTATAGTAGTATCTACTGCATTCTTGTTAGAAAGCCAGGTTTCAGTAACCGCAAGAACATCAATACTCTTTGAAATTTCTTGTTGATTGAATGTGCGTTCCTTACAGCAAAACGTAGACGTGGAAGACATTTCGTTTTCTGTTTATCAAATTTGATATTTATCAGGTTGCTTGAGTTTTTTGTAAGTTTTGTTACCTGCTTGACCGTAGGGCGTGAAGTAACTCTTACTGGGATAATCCCAGCTTTCAAAGTGGCTGGTTTACCAGTAGCATATTTTTCGACCCCAGCCTGGTAACTCACTGAGGGACGTGCTCCTTGTTTACCCGCGCGACGAGCAAGGCGGTATTTAGTATTGTTAAGTTGTATCATCATGAGTTTGTAGCAAAGTTTTACAGCTGGATGCCATTCCTAATACAAACCTGTTTTTGGGAGCAGGAACCCAGGTGTTTTATCGTGATACCATCACTAGAAAGATTATCAACCAAGTCTAAGAGCTCTTTCTACCCTTTCCCACAATCATAATGGAGGTTTATATTCAGAGTTTTCCTTCTCCTAGAAAGGTTGTCTTCACCACGGCTATAGGGCCCTTCCTAACCTTTTAACTATACCCATTTTGATGTATAAATTGTCAACCATATGACTTAATGAACATCCTAACTTTTAAACAGCACTTTTAATATAATAATGAAGCCATTAAATGCAATAGTCAGGGAAAGCCCGGACAAGCTTCAAGTTTAAATATTCATATAAAATCAAAAAGAAATGGCCCAACACAGCGAAAGTTAGCTAAGATGTGTATTAAAAGTCGAGCGATCGATATGAAATTATTGAGGAATCAGAAAACTTGCTGCAATACGCTATATAATGCGAAAAAGAGGCTGCGAGTTAATGTCTGACGAAGATCAACAAATCATTGATAATATTCGTGAGACGTCGCATACAAAAAAACAAAATAACTAAAAAACAAGAACAATCTAGCTTTGCAAATGAATATTTAACAATTAGTCACTGAAGTCGAGGTGACTATCGTTGAATATTTACCGAGTACTGGATAGAGGGAGACCTGGCGATTCCAATTATAAATGATTAACAATGAAAGAGGCATTATTCACAGAGAAAATTTCAATAATGTTGTTGCTAGGATACACAAAACAAAAGATATACAAAACAACTGCCAATATAAACGTTGAATTATTTAAAATGCCTATAACGTCTGTGGGGATTTAACATGTTTGTAAGCTATGGATTCTCCTGAGATAAATTGTAATATATCTTGTCAGCTGAATATTTCATCTTCATAGACTTTTTTGCTGTTAAAGTTAACGGAAATGACGTCAAATCGGGAATCTGTCTATATGAAAACCTCTTTACAGATGCCCGATTTGACGTCATTTCCGTCAACTTTAACAGCAAAAAGGTCTATGAAGATGAAATTTTCAGCTGACAAGATATATTACAATTTATCTCAGGAGAATTCATAGATTACAAATATGTTAAATCCCCACAGACGTTATAAGCACTTTAAAAGTTTACTCTACGAATAAGTGAAAAACTTGTATGACGCAAAAACGACGCTTCGAAACAGGTCAACTGCTTCTATCATCCAGATATCAGTCACTATTCAGTATAAGTATTTCTGAAAAATTTATGTTCCATGAAATTATTCGTGCGACAAATGTCGCACTTGTCGCACCGATGCATGGCTATACGGCCCTGGTTGGTACAGTGCATATACTTTTAAAGACAAGTGACCGGGTCCGAATTGTGAATCTAAGGCTCCGAAACGGCTATTTTCTGCGTTTTGAAGGAACGACAAACCATATTTTTAAGTCCATATCGGTCAAACCATTGGATTTAATAACTATAACTTCAAAATGTATGCACAGCAAGCGCGATTCTACGGCATGGTTCAATAGAGTAAATCGACAGCCCAAAGTAAACAATTCAATCGCTAAACACAACAATCGGCTTTTCTAAACAGATTCTAAGTTAACAATGCCATACAAATACTGCATGCGTGCATATGTAGGCTGTGGATGACTGTTAAAAATAACTAAGTCTATTAAAGGCTAGCTGTCACGATGCATGAAAGTCACTGAGATTCTTTAACTTTTTAATTTAAAGCTCTACATTTTTAATATTTTTATAACTGGGCAAAAAAACTGGGGGCTTAAGCCTTCCCAGTCCTTCACCCTGCGTGGTCTCTGCTCTCTGGACTAAAGATTATTTATTCTCTTTGTTTTGAATGGAGAAATATTTTGTTTGAAGGACGTCGTCGTATAGATAAGCGGATTGTAAAACCTATTATTTTTAAGTCCCTTAAAGCCTGGTTTCCATATGGTCGCTACGCTGTCTTTACGGTCGCGGAAGTGAAGCAGTGAAGCGTGTTTCTTTTGTCATAACAAAAGAAACACGCTTCACTGCTCCACTTCTGCGACCGTAAAGACAGCGCAGCGACCATATGGAAACCAGGCTTTAATGGCTGCTAGCCTGCTATGACGCACTACACCATCCATATTTTCATAGCAAACGTACATGAAGATATCATTTTGTCTGAATAGAAGAAATACTGGTATTTATTTCATTGATATCTATATAATATATATCTATATAATAAACAAGACGCCTGCTCAGGCGTTCACTCCGCCTGCAGGCAACGAAATATACACACGGTGGCAAAATAAATGGGGGTTAATGGAACTGCTGAAGACTATAAAGTCCCTAAATGTCTATTGATGTCACTTGATGTACACAATTCACAAGGAAATTGTGCACGTGTACGTGCCAGTTTCTGACACCGACGACGAAAACAGACGCGGCCATTTTAAACCTCCGCGCTACCCTACGGGCAGGCGGAGTAATAATTTCACATGGCATAACCTGCATGGCTGTCTCTATGCACTAAACCCTTTAGATTATCACTCGCGCATTCTCAACAAGAACATTTTATTAATAACATCAGTCTGTTGAATATATGAGATTAAATTAAAAAAACTGAAGTTAGGTAATATAAAATGTATAAGGTGCTGCCTGGTACAAATCACTATTTTAAATTATATATCTATAGGCCTTATTAATAAATAAATTACTTAAAGGGGCAGTAAGACGCAAAAATCATTTATCCCAATTTGGGCTTTATCTAGAAGTGCATTCGAAATAAGCAAGAATAGCGCTCTTACTTTGTCAATGTCTGATCTTGTTCCAGAGATATTTCAGTTTTTAAAAATTGTAAATGAGATACCTGATGACGTCATCTACTCCACTCAAATTCTAAAAATGAGGAATATCTTTGGAGATAGCGGCTAGATTGTGCTGAAACGTTCCAGATGTATGCTACTAAAAATGGTACACTGCACTGTGTATAGTTAATGCTTTATACATTTTTCATTTTAGGGATTTCCTTTAGTTTAAATTTTGGAGTAGATGACGTCATAAGTTCATTTGCATCTTTCAAAAACGTCAATATCTCTGGAACAACATAAGATATTGACTAAATAAGAACGCTATTCTTCCTCATTTTTTTAGTACTAATAGATAAAATAAAAATTGGATAGACGATTTTCGGTCTTACTACCCCTTTAATGTCAATTTAATGTAATGCATTAATATATATATTTGAATTAACCTTTCCAGACTCGCTTTGGGGCTGATTCGCAAGGGTTAATCAATGGTCAGGAGTGTGATAAATGATTTAATATTTAAGCCCAATAAATTTTTAAAAAAAATTTAAAAAATTGGAATGCTACGCGGCTGTTAGGCTTCACGGGCGATGTTGAATATTTTATCACGGTACGAATGGCCATTGATTAACCATCTTATAATTATCTCACCTACCATTACATTTTTTTGGTTAAATTTACTTGGAACGTTTAAACTAACTTTTAACGTTTACTTTTAAACGTTCAGCGTTTCAATTCAATTAATAAAAAATCAAAACGTTCATTATTATATATCCGATAAGTAATGTTATAAGCTGGTTTACACACTCTTTGAATAGTTGAATGAAGGATTGAAAGTGCCTATCTCACGTTTGGGGATTTTACATATTCGTAATATTTGGGTGTTCCTGAGCAGAATCATAATATATCTTATCAGCCGAAAATTTTTATATTATGCATCAGTTTGCTCAGAAAGACATAGATATTACGATATGTAAAATCCCCAAACGTGAGATAGGTGCACTTCAACGTTTCAGTTGAAAGAATGAATTGTGGGTGTGTCATGAGATATTATTCATTATTCATCATTTTAATTGCACGTTAAAGAAGAAGTTACAAAATAGTATTATAAAATTAATTAGAATGTAAAAGAAAAGAGAAAGTATTATAGTAAATGATCGTGCGCAGTGGACAAAGTAGCGTATAGCTTTCGATTACCTACAATGCTAATATTAAATATATAGACGAACAGAGTGTATATATAGTGTAATAACAAGTTTCATCTATTCATTAAATTACATTTGAGACAGAAGAAGCGTTTGCTTATAGTATTTTTTAAATACATATAAGACGAGTTGGATTGTTTTATATTATAATCAACTGTTTGCCATATTTTTGATGAAGAAGATTGAAATGTAAATGTCCCATAATTAAATGAAATGTAAATGTCCCATAGATAAAAAACATTATCACGAATGAACGAAGTTGAAAAGTGTATTTAGTGTAAAAGGACGACGAATAGCGGTAAATAAACGGAGAGACAAAATAAAATGAATATTATATCAGATATAAGAAAAAGAGAATACGATTAATTTACGCCAATGAATGATTGCCAGAATTTCGTGTCCCGCCAAAAAAGGCCGCCAGAGAGATTGTGAGCGCACAACGTATCATCCCCAGGTTTTAGCTTTCTATATAGATGACGCCACAATAGCTAGTTGATTAGTCTTTTTTATTATATGGCTTGGCTCATGAGCGGTCTTAATGCAGCTTTGGTTGCTGAGCGGTCTTTACAAACCGATAAAGACCGGTTAACTGAAAAGACCGGTTAACAAAAAATTGAGGAAATGTGAGAGCCATATCGGTCTTTACAGAAAAATTATCCACCCCTTGGTGTTATATCCACAGACCTCGCCCCATCGTCACTCGGTCGGTACTGAAAGACTGTGGGCTGGATAATTTTGCCATAAAGACCTCCCGCTCAATACGTCTTTCTTATAAGTTTTTAATTTGGTCCATTCGTATCCGATATATTGTGTCTCACTTTAAACATGGCCGGTTGTATAAAAAATAGGTTCGCGATACGAACATGTGGGTACCGCATAATTATATTTACTAGACAGATACAGTAAATTACGTCTCGAGTAAAACTATATGGACTGAAAAAGCGAATATTATCATGCCCACGAAAGGCGCGAGTATTTGACGACGATTTCCAGCTTCGTAAACATTCGAAAGAAACTGCTTACCTTTGAAATAAAGAGCAGAAACCTCGACAGCTTGTAATTTTAGCACGAGGAAGTGGAAATGCTTCGATATTGTTCCCCACGAAGGGCGCGAGTACTTGACGACGATTTCCGACAGTCTGGGTTCAGTCATGAAATTACAACTGCGCAACTCTTCATGACTACATGGGTACCGCTGACCAACAAAAAGCGCATAGTATAAAGGCATTGGGATGAGCCAGCTCGATCTGCCGTCATATCAGGTACACGCGTACATGTCACATGGATAACAGTTTATTATTAACTATTACACGTGTTGACTCAGCTCACTCCCGCACCCTTGGATGGCAGTTTACTATTAACTATATTCTATCGGAAAAATCCATCGGGGAGCTGATGTCATGTCAGGTAGGTAGCAGACCCTTTGCAATTTGCGGAAATTTTTAGCGGGTATTCAAAATAGCGCTTTATGGTGTTTCAAGGGAGATATATCGGAAACAAATGGACCAAATCAAAAACTATAAAAGAAGTTATCAACTGCTTTGGCGTCCTCTATAGAGAAAACTAAAAACTGTGGAATGTTTATCATTACTTTGAAAACGAGAGTGACTTTGTAGAGACGAGGATTACTCGTCGCATACCTAAACATATTCATTCTAATTTGTCTTGTATGAAGACAAAGAAGTCTTGCTTCTTACCGCACTGGTTGTATTTGTGTAAGGTCCCTGATGAGACGGATAGAACGTCCAGTATGAATTAAATTTTTCAGAATTGTAAAATACGACGTTGAAACTGGCCTTGAGATGATGCAGTATAAGCGCTTATCTACACTGCAACAGTGGAGTAAGCGCTTATATAATTGAATTACTTAAAAGAACACTCGTATAGTTTAGCTAAACCTTCCAGCCTATACACCTGATCTGTAGATTAGGAAGAAAATAATAGGTACAATTGAGGCTAGGACCATTAAAGCGGCAAGGAATTGTCCCCATCCTGGATACTCAAGAGCAGCTGTCCATTCTTTGGTTCCGGGATATTTTGTGCTGTAGGGATCCTAAATTGAAGAAAACGAGAACTTTTAAGCATGGATCTGTGAGATATTTCTTTCTCAAATCATTAATAATTCATAAACCAAAAACAATGAAAATCAACTGCGTGATGGAGGGTTTGAAAGGAGGAAGATTTTACACAAAGTTCGCCAACTTTCATAACGATTTTCTCTCAAAATACAGGTTCAAACACTCGTAAAGAATTCTTCCTCAACACGTCGAAGATCGTTAAAAAACCTCGGTTCGCCTCGTCTTTTCAACTTGCTTCTCGGTGTAGTAACGGACACCAGCTATTATGGACACCTCGCTACTTTGTTATCTTGCTTTTACGGACACAGACAATCACACATTGCTATACGCTGCATGCTAACAGAGCTGTTACACTGTGTAATGTTTCTTAGGATTTGTCTCGCAACGGCTCAATCTGTTACGCTCCAGTTGAATGAAAGGGAGTGTTACACTAGGCAACGTTACATGCAACTTCATTCGTTAAATTTGGACATCTTTGTGTTTGTGAGAAGGAACGCATGCGCACCGAGCAGTCAAATATAGCTACTTAATTGCTACTTAAGCTTTAACGCAAATCAGAAAATATTTAATTCTGAGTCCCATACGGGAATAGAACCCGCAACCTTCTGATCTTTTCGAGTGTTTGATTTAGCTTCTCAAATGAATAAGTAATTCAAGAGAAAATCAAGACGAAAGTAGGATTAGTTTAGGTGAGGGAAGTATTTAGGTGAGTTCTCACACATCCAAAGCTCTCTCTCGATACTGATTGCCTTTGCTATTCATCTTGCGAATAGCGCTCCGTCGAGATGACGTCAGTACCGATGTTTGTCCGCTTTTACCCATAATTATTGCGGCCATAACAAAAGAGATAGCTCATTTGCAATCATTTGTGAGTCAAATTTGGTTTGTTTGTGCGCTTTTTGAGCTATTAATAGCACCCAGACTCTACGCTATTGTGTAAACGAGTTAAGATTAATGGTTGATAGCCTACAGATATTTTCCGGTATTTTTGAACCGACAGAAATATACTACTTGCTGGATCGAAAATAAACAGAACAGAACAGGATTTCCCAAATTTAAGAAGACAGCACTTTATAACAGGACTTAGAAGTAAAGGTTTCTTGCCAATTTGTCGCATATTTCACAGTAATTCCGAAACCAATAAGGGGTTAATTCGGTGATTCCCAGGTAAAGGCTATTTCAGATACAGTGCAGCACCTCGCAAAAAAGTTCGCTTGCAGGTACAGGTGCTTCGAGTGTTGGGTTGTGATGCGGAATGATTTTGCTTCGAGTCCCTTTAGGACGACATTTTATTATTTTTGTTATTTCTTTTTTATTCCTTGTTATTTTTTTCTTTGCTTTGTTAGGATTAGGGTTAGTATTAAAATTAGGGTTATTTTCAGTAGTAAACGTTTAATGTGGGCTAGTGTTAGTAAAATGTTTCATTACTTAGTTCCAGCCTTTATACTGACCGCGATGTGCTCCACTGTATCTGAAATAAGCTTCACCGTGACTCGATATGTTTGGATACTAGCTATTCGATACTAGAATACTTGTGGCAAATTGGATACATACAGTATGTTAATGGCATATAGTACCAATCGAGTCTGTTCATGAAACTAGAAGGATAGTTCGTTTTACCGGAAATTAGCAATGAGATATTTGTAAACTGCATTGCGGTGAACTATAACTCTATGAATTTACTTGCCTGTTCACAGCCCACAAATGCACTATATGTGGCCGTCCCTTCCGTCAAGTCGTAAATAGTAGCAACCAAGACAATGAATAATGCCAGAGGAGATATGTACTTCCAACAAATCCTCCAACCGATCCAAGGTCTTTTACCGGTCATTTCTTCTATGTCATCAGCAAATCTGAAATTGTTTTGGTAATATATAAGGACTTATTAACTGAGTGCGAGGTCTGTATGGGAAAGTGCCTGAGGTTTTCGTACAGACCGCGAAGTGAAGGCAAATACTTTCCTTTACACAGACCGAGCAAACGAGGTCCCAGGAAACTGTTGAACTACGATTTTTAAATTTATAAAGCCGAAGTAACAACCACCGACATGCAACGCCCAAAATAAAGAATATACTAGGATGACAACGAACGAATTTAAATAACGGTACAGAAAAGTCTTTCCGAGACAATGTATACAAAACGAAATTCGACTTTCGAAATGTGTCTGGAAGTCTGAAAAAGAACGGACGTAATTTTAGTGGCTACACTACCTGTCATTTCCATAAATCCATGAAACACCAATGCACTGTAAAAAGGCAATCACCAACAGCGGAATAGTTGCGCAGTAATCGTCAAAAATTTGGAACACGTAGAAACCATTTCCGGCTATTAAGGCTAGCCCAATAAGTAACAGAACAACTGCAACAATGGCTATTTTAAATAAAACAAAATAAAATAGAATATTTGAGAAAGGATATACAGTATATGAAATAAAAAGAAAACAAAAGGAAGAAGAGCAAGATTATCTTAAATTAAATGTATTAATTATTTTATCCATGCATTGAAATTCAATTGACGACCACTTATTTATCCAATTAATTTATGCCTATCGTAACTAAGCAATTTTATTCAAAATTACTCAAGTTGTCCAACCTGAGTCGATTTCGAGATGAGTTATTGAATCGATCAGACATTGAAATGACTTGATTCAACTTGTAACTCGGCCATCATTCGACACTTAACAACACTTTCTTAGATTATGGTTTTAATTTATGCTACGAACGTTAAAGGGACACTCCGGCCCAAATACAAATGCAGTTCATATGAAAGATCTTACTGACTTTAGTTTATTGCCAAAGTTTCAGCATTCCTATCAATTTAGTTGAGAAGATATTGCTAGTTGAAGTTGAAAATTTGTGGATTTTGACGCCATATTGGTTTTGAAAATATGACGTCATGGAGTGATTCTTTATCGTCAGTGGAGTTGTTTTGATGGCAATCACATAGTGATAGTTATTGTGAATGGTCTTTGGACGAAAATTAGTCGAAATAAACTATTTAGTTCATCATGCAGGAAAGTAGAGGAGCTTCTTAGGCATAATACGAGATCACGTCACTCAGTGACGTCATATTTGAGAAACAATCTCCAACTTCAACTAGCCACATCTTCTTAACTAAATTGATAGGAATGCTGAAACTTTGGAAATAATCTAAAGTCAGTAAGATCTTTCATATGAACTACATTTGTATTTGGGCCGGAGTGTCCCTTTAAGTAACACCATCTGTCACACAATGTACTAGATGTGTAATGTAATATATTAGATGTGTAATGTAATATATTAGATGTGTAATGTAATATATTAGATGTGTATGTTGTTGTAACAACATACGTGTAGCCCACAAACCTATTACTACTTTGCGACATATACTAACTAACGTGACAGACAAAGAACAGCCTCACGAAAGACAGGGTGCAGTTTACAAGATCAAATGCGCCGACTGCCAGGACACTTATGTTGATGAAACCGGCAGAAACCTAAAAATCAGACTAGCTGAACACAAACGAGCTACTAGAAACGGGGACAGGACTAATCACATGGCTGAACACCACGTACAAACAAAACACGATATTGACTGGGACTCGGCTGAATGTATCGCCTTGAACACAAACTACAAACAGCGACTTACATTAGAAAGTTGGTATACCAACTTGGAACATAAACCACTTAACAGATTACAACAATTACCAACACCATACACAAAAGACTTCTTCGTACGCACTAACGAACAATGGACCTACCGACAAGCAATATACCCATTGACACAAACAACCGACGAGGAACAATATTGGCCCACTCTTAATGCATGACGCAACACCACTCACACTAATTATGACACAAACAAACTATGACGTAATGAACCAGACGTATATATAGGCAAACCTGACAAACACGCTTTAGTTGACTCTGAAGATGACCGCCGCTGAGGCCATCGAAAAGTCAGTCACCAACAACAGTCTTTCTCAAGATTACAACAACCTGGACGATCAACTTCACACATATAATGATACTTCTAGGTTCAAACCATTTACTTTAATGTAATATATAAAGTACAATTTATGTAGTTTAAGCAAATATTTGCATATTATTGTTAATATTGTTATTATTGCATATTATTATACAATATAAGCATATGATTACATATAAGCATAATCTTTTTTTGTTTCTGTGGATGTGACAGTATGGGACTGATTTGAAACAACAAGGATCGAGTTGCCTGACCTGTGCAAATTTCTTTTCTCATCTTCTTAGGGAACACTCCGAGCTCCATGAGCGGCCCTATTACTGCTTCAAGTGTACCAAACTCGCTGTCGATCCCAAGCAATATCAACATTAGGAAAAATAAAATGGCCCAAAATGGTGATATATCCAATTGAAGGATAGCGTCGGAAAATGCCATGAAGGCCAAGCCAGGACCACTTCCAACCTGCGAATAATTACACATGCTAAGCAACATTAATCATTGAAAAAATTGTATCTCGCACTTTATTCTCCTCTCTCTGTTATCCCCTCGTCCGGCGCGGAAGACTACATCGTCTTGTTTTGTTTATTGCAGCTATATATGTGCGTACATTGAGATCCGCGTACGGAACTATCTACGGAACCATTGTATTTCCACTGATCAACACTTCGGTTCAGCGCCATTCGTTGAGAAATTGTTTATAGAAATATACGATGAAAGCAGGATGTAAACTTCATACATCCTGCTTTCATCCTATTGGTTAGTTAATTACTAAGCACAACGTGAATCGTCAATTTAAACAGGAAGTTACTGTAGCAATTACGAACCAATTTCAGGAAGTTGCCTACATTTTGAGGAGGTTCTCAACAATTTCGAGGATTCATTAAATGAATTGGTTGAAGTAAGGAAAACAATTGCTCAACTTTTTTCGGAACGCTTCTATTGCAACAACTGTAAGAATATATAGTAAATTGTTTCCTACTCAAGCTTTAACGTAAACTCAAAACATGTTTCTGAGCCCCAAACGGGAATCGAACCCGTAACCTTCTGATCTCTCTGGTATACGTTGTGTCATACTATAGTTCGTACGTGCGGCATACGTACTGACGAAATGTCTTTAGCTTCATGACTAAATATACATCAGTGTAACTTGCAGCTTGGTTATTTCAATATAGTAAATTGTTTGCTACTCAAGCTTTAACGCAAACTCAGAAACATTTTCGAGCGTCTAACCGGAGATCATGAAGGTTGCCGGTTTGATTCCCAGTCTGGGGCTCAGAAACATTTTTCCGAGTTTGCGTTAAACTTGAGTAGTAAAAATATTGAAATAACTAAGCCGCAAGTCACATTTAATGTATGACTGTAAGAATGTGCTAACTCAGGTTGCTTGAATAAAGGGTGAAAATCGTGATAAAAAAGTGTTTATGACGATCTTGGGTAGTTTACTAAATAGAGAAAAGCAACAATACGGAGTTTATTTGCAACAATATGCCATTTAAACTCATCTCTCTTTACTCTGTTACGCTTCCTTAGCTTCGATTCAAACGCTTAACATACAGTACATTGAATTGTCATGCCGTAAATAAAAGATAAAAAACTGTTTGTGTCATCTATTCTATTTCTACCATCTACATTGTTTCTAATCCTTCACGCCAATGGAAAATTTGCGCTAATGGTTTGAAATTCTGCAATGTTGGAGAAACGTTTGAATATCATTAAGCAATAATGAATATATATTATTAATTAGCTGAGCTCGCAACAGTTTGACTACACATCATTAGTGAGTGACTTAATGTTGCTATGTAGCTATCAAAAGAAGAAGAATCGAGTCCTGGTAATATTGTGTGTAAATAAACCTTTGAAAACTGACATTACTGTTACAATTGGTGGAGGATGCAATTGTTTTTACAATGACTACACCTGAAGAGTTACTTGGATTCATCAAAGGCCTTGGAGAAGCCGTGCAAGATCAGATAAAAGTCCACAGTGAATCGCAAGCTGAGTTGCATGAACTCACACACGCCATTGGAACTCTTATCTTATCATATGCTCACCATGAATCTACGCCACAGAACTTATCTTCGTCCAGTACAAGCCTCCGTTTACCACACGTTACCGGTCTACAAGGGACAGCCGAGCGAAATCCTGCATCGTTTTGCGACAATTTTAACTTCTCTTCTTAAGTCACCTGGCGTTCCGAGTAGCCATTGGACTACGTACCTTAAACAAAAACGACGCTCGTGCCTATGACATCGCCGATATACCCGAACAGGAACGCTTACATTTACTCGCCGAAAATCCACAGGATGCTTCTTCACACAGTACAGATTACGGCCAAATTTCGCTAAATTACGGCAAATGTTTAACCTCGATTTTTCGCAAAATATGGTTTCGTTTGAGAAGCAAGTTCTAACACTCGTAATTGTTCATCCTCTGTTTTCTAAATAGGACAAACCGGTTAAAAAACTCGGCTTCGCCTCTGAAGTTGCATGACTGCGGACTGAACAAACATCACTGTAATATAATTATGTAAGTTCTAAATTTGAGGGAATAATTGAACCCTGTGCATGAAAACATGTCAATGCTCGGTGGGTGTAAAACATGGCATGGCATATGGCATGGCATGATTTTTTTTATTTGATTTAATTAATTGACTCCCATCAAGTAGGGATGGGCCGATACCAAATATTCGATACTCGATACTGGCGAGAAATATCGATTGTTTCGATAGCGCTGAGCCTGCGGTCTTTTGCCTTTTGGTCAGCGGACTCAGCACAAACTAACAAGTGTTAACCAGGAGTGTTAACCTTTCATGTTACTCCATCAAATAACCGCTAACCTCAAAACAACTTAGATCCTAACCCTAACCCCCCACCTAATGAGTTTTCTAACCCTAACCCCCCGCTTTAAGTGTCTTCCTAACCCTCCCACCTCGATTCCCTTGATGTTATCCGGTGATGTTTATATTGGTGATCGAGTAACATGAAAGGTTATCCCTAACAAGGCGTATTTACATTGGTTTTACTGGTTTATCAAAACATGAACGAAGGTAATGACGATTCATTTGCAATTTTGATCTCCTTAATTAGATATTCATTTCCTGCATTGTCTAAAGAGTGACCTACTCATGACCTATGATACTTTGTTCATTAATAGAAAGTTATATAAAGGCAATATCGAACCAGTATCGTATCGAATTAAAAAAGCTGGTATCGCCCATCACTACCATCAAGAATCACAAAATAGGCTAGTACTAGAAATTGCAGAGACGTGAAATAAAATTTGGCGGGTGAAGGGACTGGTAACGAAAGTTTTGTTCGCCATTCTGCCCGTTCGCGAATTAAAATATGGAGGAATCCGAGGAAAACGCACTAGGTAAGGCCAATCTTTCCACATTGACTCCCATCAAGAATCACAAAATAGGCTAGTATTAGAAATTGCAGAGACGTGAAATAAAATTTGGCGGGTGAAGGGACTGGTAACAAAAGTTTTGATTGGCAGAATGGCGAACAAAACTTTCGTTACCAGTCCCTTCACCCGCCAAATTTTATTTTGTGATTGATGGGCGATACCAGCTTTTTTAATTCGATACGATACTGGTTCGATATTGCCCTTTTTTTCGATATCGATATCGATATTTTAGGCGACATAACTTTCTATTAATAAACAAAGTATCATGGGTCAGTAGGTCACTCTTTAGACAATGCAGGAAATTAATATCTAAGGAGATCAAAATTGCAAATGAATCGTCATTACCTTCGTTCATGTTTCGATAAACCAATAAAACCAATGTAAATACGCCTTGTTAGGGATAACCTTTCATGTTACTCTATCACCAATATAAACATCACCGGGTAACATCAAGGGAATCGAGTGGGAGGGTTAGGAAGATACTTAAGGCGGGGGTTAGAAAATTCATTAGGTGGGGGGTTAGGGTTAGGATCTAAGTTGTTTTGGGGTTAGCGGTTATTTGATGGAGTAACATGAAAGGTTAACACTCCTGGTTAACACTTGTTAGTTTGTGCTGAGTCCGCTGACCAAAAGGCAAAAGACCGCACGCTCAGCGCTATCGAAACAATCGATATTTCTCGCCAGTATCGATACTTTTCTTGCAGACCTTGGTATCGATGGTATCGAATATTTGGTATCGACCCATCCCTACTTGATGGGGGTCAATTAATTAAATCAAATTAAAAAAAAATCATGCCATGCCATATGCCATGCCATATGCCATGCCATATGCCATGCCATATGCCATGCCATATGCCATGCCATATGCCATGCCATATGCCATGCCATATGCCATGCCATGCCATGCCATATGCCATGCCATATGCCATGCCATATGCCATGCCATATGCCATGCCATATGCCATGCCATATGCCATGCCATATGCCATGCCATATGCCATGCCATATGCCATGCCATATGCCATGCCATATGCCATGCCATATGCCATGCCATATGCCATGCCATATGCCATGCCATATGCCATGCCATATGCCATGCCATATGCCATGCCATATGCCATGCCATATGCCATGCCATATGCCATGCCATATGCCATGCCATATGCCATGCCATATGCCATGCCATATGCCATGCCATATGCCATGCCATATGCCATACCATATGCCATGCCATATGCCATGCCATATTTACACCCACCGGTCAATGCTGCAGTGTCAAATAAACATTGACATAACATATCACATAATAGTTGAAAAAATTGTAAAAACAATCATTACCTCACTAGCCTTAATCCCTGTCTTCAGCTCTCTGTAGCCAAGAATGGAGAATACGACAACTCCAGCGAATATCGAGGTAGCACAGTTGATGATAACTACAGTATATGCGTCGTTCATGCACTGATTCTTGGGCGGCATGTAGCTAGCGAACGCGATCAGAGCTCCGAATCCCAAACTGAGGGTAAAAAACATCTGAGTGGCTGCATCCCTCCAGACTTTTACGTCTTTAAGTCGATCCCACTAGAATAAGGCAATCGGTATCAAAAATATTACTAGAAACTAGAAATTGCATTATGAAAGCGACTGTTGGCGATTTTCATCGCACGATTTAATGACCAATGGACAAAACTGAAGACCATATTATTTAAAGGACATTGGCAACAAAAATTAAGTTTGCCTAATATGAAAGAACTCGTAAAATGATAGAGAAACCCTTTAACAACTTTTCCGTATTTTACTTCGTTTATGAAATATTTCAGTTTGTTTGATATGTAAATGAGATGGTCTCTGACGTCAGGGAAGGGTAGAGAATTTTCACACATTAAAAGATAGTTACATCTTCAAGTTTGTTCCACAAATTTACTTGAAAATGTGCGTATAATAACTCCTCATGATAATCAGAACGTTATAAACCTAACAATCACTGAGATATAAGACTTTTTTAATGTGTGAAAATTCTCTACCCATCTCATTTACATCAAACAAACTAAAATATTTCAAAAACGAAGTAAAATACGGAAAATTTGTAAAAGGTGTTACTCTATCATTTTACGAGTTCTTTCATATTAGACAAACTCAATTTTTGTTGCCAATGTCTTTTAACAATTAGATTATGAGTAGAAATTTCTATGAAATGATAGCTATCGAGGGCGAAACCCGAGTTAACTATCGCCTCATAGAAATTCAGAGCGAATAATAATCTAATTGTTTTAGTAAAAACAAACCTTCAAAATTATTTCAACAAACGAGACGCGTTGTTTTTTGGCGAAAAACTCGACCTTACCACGTCACTTGTCGCTTAAAGCGTAAGTACTAAAATTTAGAACGACGTATCGAAGCGTGTTAGATTATAACCTAAACAACCTGGCGCATCCCAAGCATTTTGTCTTGCATTAATTTACAAGCTGTACTGAAATCCTAAGGAGTGGTGACAAGATTTCGCATGGTACATATGCGACAAGATTTCGCATGGTGCATACGACGGGATTGTATCTGCAACATGTCTCCGCTACACGTTCCCGCGATTTATCGCCTGGTGTGCCCTCTTCACACACGAGGCGTCAAATCGTCAAATTTCCCCTGTTGAGGACACACGAGGGGACATTTCAGAGAAGGAAAAGGAAAATAAAATAACGTTCTTTGATTGGTATTTGTCGCCGCTACAAGACTTCGCATGGTGCATACGACGGGATTTGTCCCTGCAACATGTCCCCGCGACAAGTTCCCGCGATTTGTTGCCTCGTGTGTCCCAACCTTAAGCGCTTTAGAACTGGTTACTCGTTATATATTTAACAATTAAACAATTCGCCCTCGTTGTCTATTTAACAATTAGACAGCCAAGTGGAGGTGACTATCGCGTTGAATATTTACCGAGCGGCGAGGTAAATATAACGATATTCACCGAGACTGAGGTGACTAATTGTTTTAGTATAATTTCAGGCTTGAAGTGAATATTCAATTGAGAAGTTTTAAACAGACAGTTTGAACTGTGTTATGCTCGATGTTTTCTTCACGCTTGACAGCTTTCAAAAACACACAAAACGGACGTAAAAATACAAATAATTATACGATAAACAACTTCCTTATCCCTTAGACTGTTCTATCTTGAGAGAAATCTGATATATACAATGTCTTTATGCTACGTTTTTGAGCCTTTTCGACGATTTTTTCGTTATAATATTTTTTATTATATTTTGCACTACGCGGTGACTATCGTCTCAGATTTACTGGCCAGTCAGTCAATCAGAACTCGTTTAAAAAGCTCAGAAATTATACTAAAAGCAGATACGGTAACGAGGGCTAGTATCAACGATAAACAACCCGGCATTCTTTAACGTAAAAATGTCTTATCAAACATTATTGCACATTTTGAGATATAGTTTCACCTTTTTGTCTGTAGAAGTCTCCCCATTCAAAATGTAGAGCTGTAGCTAGATGGCACATGTCATGATAAACACTAATCGCTCACAAAAGACGAGATTGTAATTACTTTGCTTTAAATTTGGTGTAGATATATTCCATATATAGGCATAAGCGAATTCATTTTCTTATTCGAAAATTTCAAACTGAACAATTTTTCATTACTTTCGGGCCTATATTTTCATGATTTCATCACTCGACACTAGCTCGTATATAAATTTTAGTCGACGCCATGTTTGCATGACTAGATTTCAGGTTTTGCTTGCAGCATGAATATGTCGTGGCTTCTGGTTTGTCAGGATAGGAATATTCCAGTTATAAGAAGATTTTGTTTGTGATTGGATAACGAACAGTGAAATATTTCTTTAGAATTTATACACTCTCAAGTTTATGTTTTTAAAATGCTAATGAGTGTGACGTCATCCCAGAAATTTGGCTTTTTTCCCACTTCCTTCTTGTACTGCATCTGAATACAGGGTAACATGCACTCGTACACCTATATTCGTATTTAGCCATGGGTACGGGTGTATATTTTAACCAGACAGCATAGTGTATAGAGTGGTTACTACACCATGCTGGGTGGGACCCAAACTCAGGGTCGACGTCTTGAGGAGAAAGTGCTGCCTTTGCAATAACATCATCATCATTTTCAATAAAGTTATTGTCGTCTGGATAAAGACGTTGAATCGTAGGTCTTCGGAGCCTTAGTATTTAATTGGACATTCAAGTCTGTGGTGTCCGTTCACCTACCAGACTATTAGTCCAGCGCCGCAGACTATTAGTCCATTAAAAACATGAGCCTCTGGCTTTCATGAAAAGGGTAACCTTATAATCCTGCGTTATCAACTTTAAATAAATTATACTGATGCTGAAGGGAATGTTTTAAATTATGTATATTATTTCTTACGTCTGGTGTGATAAAGGTTTCCAGACCATTCTTAGCTCCATCGAGGGTTACTCCACGGATGCACAGTATGATAAGAATGATATAAGGGAAAGTGGCCGTGAAGTACACCACCTAAATAATAGAACATACTAGGTGAGTCACGATAACAGGAACTTTTTGCTGTGCTTATATCACCCCACGGGGCTGTTTAGTATACATGTTTAATTTAGCTAATTTAATGGCTTAATATGCCATATACAAAATAAAGGGCAGGGGACACCACAACAGTATACACCAATTACTAAAACAAGAAAAGAAAAAACGATAAAACAACTAAAAAGAACAAGAACAACATGGGAGGCTGGACGGGACAAGTATAAGCGGGACGGGACATTTTTCATCCCAAGTATATATATATATATATATATATATATATATATATATATATATATATATATATACGTGTAGGTTTTGGTCTACGAAATGCAAAGAGTGCTCAACAACATATAGTTAGAGAAAATAATAGATTTTCGCTTACCTCAAAACTGGTCTGCTACAACTTGTTTCATCTGTAAAATGAAACAGATGAAACAAGTTGTAGCAGACCAGTTTTGAGGTAAGCGAAAATCTATATATATATATATATATATATATATATATATATATATATATATATATATATATATATATATATGAGTTTGATATCTCAACTGTAAATTGGCCAATTAGAGAGTTAGGTTGTAACACGTGGCCAGTCAATTTATCATACAGTTACCCCCACTTCGTGGTATTCGAGCACAAATACCTGCACGCTAGCTCGAGTACCCCGCTGTGGCGTGGTATATTTTAGTGAGATCTCCAGTGTGTGTGTGTGGGGGGGAGCGATTCGAGCTCGAATACCACGCGCGTAAATCAAATACCGTGCTCGTAAACCAATCGGGTGAAGTTTCATTTAAATCCCGAAATGGCGTCACATAGACTATCGGTAGTAAAATTCGAAATTAGGAATTCGAAGTAAAATTCGAAATTCAGGTTAGGATTAAGGTAAGGTTTATGTTTTGAATTCGGAATTCGTATATGTGTACGTTTATGTTTAATAAAGGTTTGTTTGTCTGAAATGCTAGTGCGTGTGACGTCAAATCAGATATTTGGCGTTCTTTTCTTCTTTCTGTGTGATACTGATACACTGGTTGAGTGAAAAAGTTGATAAAATCTCTAGTATGGCGTTCAAGTATATCATCAACGTTGAATTAGGTTAAATTTCTCTAGCAGCAGAATATCGTATCCAAAATCATGACTGATTTAACGTCGCACTAATTAGCATTTCGAACAAACAAACCTGTCTAGAACATAAACGAAAGCTCAAATCATAAACATTTTGACATTCAACTATTCACTTAGAATATACATTCAACTATTCACTAATTTCACTTACAATGTACATTCAACTATTCACTTAGAATGTACATTCAACTATTCACTTAGAATGTACATTCAACTATTCACTTAGAATGTATATTCAACTATTCACTTAGAATGTACATTCAAGTATTCACTTAGAATGTACATTCAAGTATTCACTTAGAATGTACATTCAACTATTCACTTAGAATGTACATTCAACTATTCACTTAGAATGTATATTCAACCATTCACTTAGAATGTACATTCAAGTATTCACTTAGAATGTACATTCAACTATCACTTAGAAATTAGAATATACATTCAACTATTCACTTAGAATGTACATTCAACTATTCACTTACAATGTACATTCAACTATTCACTTAGAATATATATTCAACTATTCACTTAGAACGTACATTCAACTATTCACTAATTTCACTTAGAATATACATTCAACTATTCACATAGAATGTACATTCAACTATTCACTTAGAATGTACATTCAACTATTCACTTAGAATGTACATTCAACTATTCACTTAGAATGTACATTCAACTATTCACTTAGAATGTACATTCAACTATTCACTTAGAATGTACATTCAACTATTCACTTAGAATGTACATTCAAGTATTCACTTAGAATATACATTCAACTATTCACTTAGAATGTACATTCAACTATCACTTAGAAATTAGAATATACATTCAACTATTCACTTACAATGTACATTCAACTATTCACTTAGAATATATATTCAACTATTCACTTAGAACGTACATTCAACTATTCACTAATTTCACTAAGAATATACATTCAACTATTCACATAGAATGTACATTCAACTATTCACTTAGAATGTACATTCAACTATTCACTTAGAATGTAGATTCAACTATTCACTTAGAATGTACATTCAAATATTCACTTAGAATGTACATTCAACTATTTACTTGGAATGTACATTCAACTATTCACTTAGAATGTACATTCAAGTATTCACTTAGAAATTAGAATATACATTCAACTATTCACTTAGAATGTACATTCAACTATTCACTTACAATGTACATTCAACTATTCACTCAGAATATATATTCAACTATTCACTTAGAACGTACATTCAACTATTCACTAATTTCACTTAGAATATGCATTCAACTATTCACATAGAATGTACATTCAACTATTCACTTAGAATGTACATTCAACTATTCACTTAGAATGTACATTCAACTATTCACTTAGAATGCACATTCAACTATTCACTTAGAATGTATATTCAACTATTCACTTAGAATGTACATTCAACTATTCACTTAGAATGTACATTCAACTATTCACTTAGAATGTACATTCAACTATTCACGTAGAATGTACATTCAACTATTCACTTAGAATGTACATTCAACTATTCACTTAGAATGTACATTCAACTATTCACTTAGAATGTACATTCAACTGTTCACTTAGAATGTACATTCAACTATTCACTTAGAATGTACATTCAACTGTTCACTTAGAATGTACATTCAACTATTCACTAATTTCACTTACAATGTACATTCAACTATTCACTTAGAATGTACATTCAACTATTCACTTAGAATGTACATTCAACTGTTCACTTAGAATGTACATTCAACTATTCACTTAGAATGTACATTCAACTGTTCACTTAGAATGTACATTGAACTATTCACTAATTTCACTTACAATGTACATTCAACTATTCACTTAGAATGTACATTCAACTATTCACTTAGAATGTACATTCAACTATTTACTTAGAATGTACATTCCACTATTTACTTAGAATGTACATTAAAATGTTCAGTTATAATGTACATTCAACTATTCACTTAGAATGTACATTCGACTATTCACTTAGAATGTACATTCAACTGTTCACTTAGAATGTATATTCAACTATTCACTAATTTCACTTACAATGTACATTCAACTATTCACTTAGAATGTACATTCAACTATTCACTTAGAATGTACATTCAACTGTTCACTTAGAATGTACATTCAACTATTCACTTAGAATGTACATTCAACTGTTCACTTAGAATGTACATTGAACTATTCACTAATTTCACTTACAATGTACATTCAACTATTCACTTAGAATGTACATTCAACTATTCACTTAGAATGTACATTCAACTATTTACTTAGAATGTACATTCCACTATTTACTTAGAATGTACATTAAAATGTTCAGTTATAATGTACATTCAACTATTCACTTAGAATGTACATTCGACTATTCACTTAGAATGTACATTCAACTATTCACTTATAATGTACATTCAACTATTCACTTAGAATGTACATGCAACTATTCACTTAGAATGTACATTCAACTATTCACTTTAAATTAGAATATGTACATTCAACTATTCACTAATTTCACTTAGAATGTACATTCAACTATTCACTTAGAATGTACATTCAACTATTCACTTAGAATGTACATTCAACTATATTCACTTAGAATGTACATTAAACTATTCACTTAGAATGTACATTCAACTATTCACTTAGAATGTATATTCAACTATTCACTTAGAATGTATATTCAACTGTTCAGTTAGAATGTACATTCAACTATTCACTTAGAATGTACATTCGACTATTCACTTAGAATGTACATTCAACTATTCACTTAGAATGTACATTCAACTATTCACTTAGAATGTACATTCAACTATTCACTTAGAATGTACATTCAACTATTCACTGAGAATATGTACATTCAACTATTTACTTAGAATGTACATTCCACTATTCACTTAGAATGTACATTCAACTATTTACTTAGAATGTACATTCAACTATTCACTTAGAATGTACATTCAACTATTTACTTAGAATGTACATTCCACTATTCACTTAGAATGTACATTCCACTATTCGCTTAGAATGTACATTCAACTATTCACTTAGAATGTACATTCCACTATTCACTTAGAATGTACATTCAACTATTCACTGAGAATATGTACATTCAACTATTTACTTAGAATGTACATTCCACTATTCACTTAGAATGTACATTCAACTATTTACTTAGAATGTACATTCAACTATTCACTTAGAATGTACATTCCACTATTTACTTAGAATGTACATTCCACTATTCACTTAGAATGTACATTCCACTATTCACTTAGAATGTACATTCAACTATTTACTTAGAATGTATATTCAACTATTCACTTAGAATGTACATTCAACTATTCACTTAGAATGTACATTCAACTATTCACTTAGAATGTACATTCAACTATTTATTTAGAATGTACATTCAACTATTCACTTAGAATGTACATTCAACTATTCACTAATTTCACTTAGAATGTACATTCAACTATTCACTTAGAATGTACATTCAACTATTTACTTAGAATGTACATTCAACTATTCACTTAGAATGTACATTCAACTATTTACTTAGAATGTACATTCCACTATTCGCTTAGAATGTACATTCAACTATTCACTTAGAATGTACATTCAACTATTTACTTAGAATGTACATTCAACTATTCACTTAGAATGTACATTCAACTATTCACTAATTTCACTTAGAATGTACATTCAACTATTCACTTAGAATGTATATTCAACTATTCACTTAGAATGTACATTCAACTATTCACTTAGAATGTACATTCAACTATTCACTTAGAATGTACATTCAACTATTCACGTAGAATGTACATTCAACTATTCACTTAGAATGTACATTCAACTATTCACTTAGAATGTACATTCAACTATTCACTTAGAATGTACATTCAACTGTTCACTTAGAATGTACATTCAACTATTCACTTAGAATGTACATTCAACTGTTCACTTAGAATGCACATTCAACTATTCACTAATTTCACTTACAATGTACATTCAACTATTCACTTAGAATGTACATTCAACTATTCACTTAGAATGTACATTCAACTGTTCACTTAGAATGTACATTCAACTATTCACTTAGAATGTACATTCAACTGTTCACTTAGAATGTACATTGAACTATTCACTAATTTCACTTACAATGTACATTCAACTATTCACTTAGAATGTACATTCAACTATTCACTTAGAATGTACATTCAACTATTTACTTAGAATGTACATTCCACTATTTACTTAGAATGTACATTAAAATGTTCAGTTATAATGTACATTCAACTATTCACTTAGAATGTACATTCAACTATTCACTTAGAATGTACATTCAACTATTCACTTAGAATGTACATTCAACTATTCACTTAGAATGTACATTCAACTATTCACTTAGAATGTACATTCAACTGTTCACTTAGAATGTACATTCAACTATTCACTTAGAATGTACATTCAACTATTCACTTAGAATGTACATTCAACTATTCACTAATTTCACTTACAATGTACATTCAACTATTCACTTAGAATGTACATTCAACTATTCACTTAGAATGTACATTCAACTATTCACTTAGAATGTACATTCAACTATTCACTTAGAATGTACATTCAACTGTTCACTTAGAATGTACATTGAACTATTCACTAATTTCACTTACAATGTACATTCAACTATTCACTTAGAATGTACATTCAACTATTCACTTAGAATGTACATTCAACTATTTACTTAGAATGTACATTCCACTATTTACTTAGAATGTACATTAAAATGTTCAGTTATAATGTACATTCAACTATTCACTTAGAATGTACATTCAACTATTTACTTAGAATGTACATTCAACTATTCACTTAGAATGTACATTCCACTATTTACTTAGAATGTACATTCCACTATTCACTTAGAATGTACATTCCACTATTCACTTAGAATGTACATTCAACTATTTACTTAGAATGTATATTCAACTATTCACTTAGAATGTACATTCAACTATTCACTTAGAATGTACATTCAACTATTCACTTAGAATGTACATTCAACTATTTACTTAGAATGTACATTCAACTATTCACTTAGAATGTACATTCAACTATTCACTAATTTCACTTAGAATGTACATTCAACTATTCACTTAGAATGTACATTCAACTATTTACTTAGAATGTACATTCAACTATTCACTTAGAATGTACATTCAACTATTTACTTAGAATGTACATTCCACTATTCGCTTAGAATGTACATTCAACTATTCACTTAGAATGTACATTCAACTATTTACTTAGAATGTACATTCAACTATTCACTTAGAATGTACATTCAACTATTCACTAATTTCACTTAGAATGTACATTCAACTATTCACTTAGAATGTATATTCAACTATTCACTTAGAATGTACATTCAACTATTCACTTAGAATGTACATTCAACTATTCACTTAGAATGTACATTCAACTATTCACGTAGAATGTACATTCAACTATTCACTTAGAATGTACATTCAACTATTCACTTAGAATGTACATTCAACTATTCACTTAGAATGTACATTCAACTGTTCACTTAGAATGTACATTCAACTATTCACTTAGAATGTACATTCAACTGTTCACTTAGAATGCACATTCAACTATTCACTAATTTCACTTACAATGTACATTCAACTATTCACTTAGAATGTACATTCAACTATTCACTTAGAATGTACATTCAACTGTTCACTTAGAATGTACATTCAACTATTCACTTAGAATGTACATTCAACTGTTCACTTAGAATGTACATTGAACTATTCACTAATTTCACTTACAATGTACATTCAACTATTCACTTAGAATGTACATTCAACTATTCACTTAGAATGTACATTCAACTATTTACTTAGAATGTACATTCCACTATTTACTTAGAATGTACATTAAAATGTTCAGTTATAATGTACATTCAACTATTCACTTAGAATGTACATTCGACTATTCACTTAGAATGTACATTCAACTGTTCACTTAGAATGTATATTCAACTATTCACTAATTTCACTTACAATGTACATTCAACTATTCACTTAGAATGTACATTCAACTATTCACTTAGAATGTACATTCAACTGTTCACTTAGAATGTACATTCAACTATTCACTTAGAATGTACATTCAACTGTTCACTTAGAATGTACATTGAACTATTCACTAATTTCACTTACAATGTACATTCAACTATTCACTTAGAATGTACATTCAACTATTCACTTAGAATGTACATTCAACTATTTACTTAGAATGTACATTCCACTATTTACTTAGAATGTACATTAAAATGTTCAGTTATAATGTACATTCAACTATTCACTTAGAATGTACATTCGACTATTCACTTAGAATGTACATTCAACTATTCACTTATAATGTACATTCAACTATTCACTTAGAATGTACATGCAACTATTCACTTAGAATGTACATTCAACTATTCACTTTAAATTAGAATATGTACATTCAACTATTCACTAATTTCACTTAGAATGTACATTCAACTATTCACTTAGAATGTACATTCAACTATTCACTTAGAATGTACATTCAACTATATTCACTTAGAATGTACATTAAACTATTCACTTAGAATGTACATTCAACTATTCACTTAGAATGTATATTCAACTATTCACTTAGAATGTATATTCAACTGTTCAGTTAGAATGTACATTCAACTATTCACTTAGAATGTACATTCGACTATTCACTTAGAATGTACATTCAACTATTCACTTAGAATGTACATTCAACTATTCACTTAGAATGTACATTCAACTATTCACTTAGAATGTACATTCAACTATTCACTGAGAATATGTACATTCAACTATTTACTTAGAATGTACATTCCACTATTCACTTAGAATGTACATTCAACTATTTACTTAGAATGTACATTCAACTATTCACTTAGAATGTACATTCAACTATTTACTTAGAATGTACATTCCACTATTCACTTAGAATGTACATTCCACTATTCGCTTATAATGTACATTCAACTATTCACTTAGAATGTACATTCCACTATTCGCTTAGAATGTACATTCAACTATTCACTTAGAATGTACATTCGACTATTCACTTAGAATGTACATTCAACTATTCACTTAGAATGTACATTCAACTATTCACTTAGAATGTACATTCAACTATTCACTTAGAATGTACATTCAACTATTCACTGAGAATATGTACATTCAACTATTTACTTAGAATGTACATTCCACTATTCACTTAGAATGTACATTCAACTATTTACTTAGAATGTACATTCAACTATTCACTTAGAATGTACATTCCACTATTTACTTAGAATGTACATTCCACTATTCACTTAGAATGTACATTCCACTATTCACTTAGAATGTACATTCAACTATTTACTTAGAATGTATATTCAACTATTCACTTAGAATGTACATTCAACTATTCACTTAGAATGTACATTCAACTATTCACTTAGAATGTACATTCAACTATTTACTTAGAATGTACATTCAACTATTCACTTAGAATGTACATTCAACTATTCACTAATTTCACTTAGAATGTACATTCAACTATTCACTTAGAATGTACATTCAACTATTTACTTAGAATGTACATTCAACTATTCACTTAGAATGTACATTCAACTATTTACTTAGAATGTACATTCCACTATTCGCTTAGAATGTACATTCAACTATACACTTAGAATGTACATTCAACTATTCACTTAGAATGTACATTCAACTATTCACTAATTTCACTTAGAATGTACATTCAACTATTCACTTAGAATGTACATTCAACTATTTACTTAGAATGTACTTTCAACTATTCACTTAGAATGTACATTCAACTATTTACTTAGAATGTACATTCCACTATTCACTTAGAATGTACATTCCACTATTCGCTTAGAATGTACATTCAACTATTCACTTACAATGTACATTCAACTATTTACTTAGAATGTACATTCAACTATTCACTTACAATGTACATTCAACTATTCACTAATTTCACTTAGAATGTACATTCAACTATTCACTTAGAATGTACATTCAACTATTTACTTAGAATGTACATTCAACTATTCACTTAGAATGTACATTCAACTATTTACTTAGAATGTACATTCCACTATTGACTTAGTATGTACATTCCACTATTCGCTTAGAATGTACATTCAACTATTCACTTAGAATGTACATTCAACTATTTACTTAGAATGTACATTCCACTATTCACTTAGAATGTACATTCAACTATTCACTAATTTCACTTAGAATGTACATTCAACTATTCACTTATAATGTACATTCAACTATTCACTTAGAATATACATTCAACTATTCACTTAGAATGTACATTCAACTATTTACTTAGAATGTACATTCAACTATTCACTTAGAATGTACATTCAACTATTCACTTAGAATGTATATTCAACTATTCACTTAGAATGTAGATTCAACTATTCACTTAGAAATTCAACTATTCACTTAGAATGTACATTCAACTATTCACTTATAATGTACATTCAACTATTCACGTAGAATGTACATTCAACTATTCACTTAGAATGTACATTCAACTATTCACTTAGAATGTACATTCAACTATTCACTTAGAATGTATATTCAACTATTCACTTAGAATGTACATTCAACTATTCACTTAGAATATACATTCAACTATTCACTTAGAATGTATATTCAACTATTCACTTAGAATGTACATTCAACTATTCACTTAGAAATTCAACTATTCACTTAGAATGTACATTCGACTATTCACTTAGAATGTACATTCAACTATTCACTTAGAATGTATATTCAACTATTCACTTAGAATGTACATTCAACTATTCACTTAGAATGTACATTCAACTATTTACTTAGAATGTATATTCAACTATTCACTTAGAATGTACATTCAACTATTCACTTAGAATGTACATTCAACTATTCACTTAGAATGTACATTCAACTATTCACTTAGAATGTACATTCAACTATTCACTGAGAATATGTACATTCAACTATTTACTTAGAATGTACATTCCACAATTCACTCAGAATGTACATTCAACTATTTACTTAGAATGTACATTCAACTATTCACTTAGAATGTACATTCAACTATTTACTTAGAATGTACATTCCACTATTCACTTAGAATGTACATTCCACTATTCGCTTAGAATGTACATTAAACTATTCACTTATAATGTACATTCAACTATTTACTTAGAATGTACATTCAACTATTCACTTAGAATGTACATTCAACTATTCACTTAGAATGTATATTCAACTATTCACTTAGAATGTACATTCAAGTATTCACTTAGAATGTACATTCAAGTATTCACTTAGAATGTACATTCAACTATTCACTTAGAATGTACATTCAACTATTCACTTAGAATGTATATTCAACCATTCACTTAGAATGTACATTCAAGTATTCACTTAGAATGTACATTCAACTATCACTTAGAAATTAGAATATACATTCAACTATTCACTTAGAATGTACATTCAACTATTCACTTACAATGTACATTCAACTATTCACTTAGAATATATATTCAACTATTCACTTAGAACGTACATTCAACTATTCACTAATTTCACTTAGAATATACATTCAACTATTCACATAGAATGTACATTCAACTATTCACTTAGAATGTACATTCAACTATTCACTTAGAATGTACATTCAACTATTCACTTAGAATGTACATTCAACTATTCACTTAGAATGTACATTCAACTATTCACTTAGAATGTACATTCAACTATTCACTTAGAATGTACATTCAAGTATTCACTTAGAATATACATTCAACTATTCACTTAGAATGTACATTCAACTATCACTTAGAAATTAGAATATACATTCAACTATTCACTTACAATGTACATTCAACTATTCACTTAGAATATATATTCAACTATTCACTTAGAACGTACATTCAACTATTCACTAATTTCACTAAGAATATACATTCAACTATTCACATAGAATGTACATTCAACTATTCACTTAGAATGTACATTCAACTATTCACTTAGAATGTAGATTCAACTATTCACTTAGAATGTACATTCAAATATTCACTTAGAATGTACATTCAACTATTTACTTGGAATGTACATTCAACTATTCACTTAGAATGTACATTCAAGTATTCACTTAGAAATTAGAATATACATTCAACTATTCACTTAGAATGTACATTCAACTATTCACTTACAATGTACATTCAACTATTCACTCAGAATATATATTCAACTATTCACTTAGAACGTACATTCAACTATTCACTAATTTCACTTAGAATATGCATTCAACTATTCACATAGAATGTACATTCAACTATTCACTTAGAATGTACATTCAACTATTCACTTAGAATGTACATTCAACTATTCACTTAGAATGCACATTCAACTATTCACTTAGAATGTATATTCAACTATTCACTTAGAATGTACATTCAACTATTCACTTAGAATGTACATTCAACTATTCACTTAGAATGTACATTCAACTATTCACGTAGAATGTACATTCAACTATTCACTTAGAATGTACATTCAACTATTCACTTAGAATGTACATTCAACTATTCACTTAGAATGTACATTCAACTGTTCACTTAGAATGTACATTCAACTATTCACTTAGAATGTACATTCAACTGTTCACTTAGAATGTACATTCAACTATTCACTAATTTCACTTACAATGTACATTCAACTATTCACTTAGAATGTACATTCAACTATTCACTTAGAATGTACATTCAACTGTTCACTTAGAATGTACATTCAACTATTCACTTAGAATGTACATTCAACTGTTCACTTAGAATGTACATTGAACTATTCACTAATTTCACTTACAATGTACATTCAACTATTCACTTAGAATGTACATTCAACTATTCACTTAGAATGTACATTCAACTATTTACTTAGAATGTACATTCCACTATTTACTTAGAATGTACATTAAAATGTTCAGTTATAATGTACATTCAACTATTCACTTAGAATGTACATTCGACTATTCACTTAGAATGTACATTCAACTGTTCACTTAGAATGTATATTCAACTATTCACTAATTTCACTTACAATGTACATTCAACTATTCACTTAGAATGTACATTCAACTATTCACTTAGAATGTACATTCAACTGTTCACTTAGAATGTACATTCAACTATTCACTTAGAATGTACATTCAACTGTTCACTTAGAATGTACATTGAACTATTCACTAATTTCACTTACAATGTACATTCAACTATTCACTTAGAATGTACATTCAACTATTCACTTAGAATGTACATTCAACTATTTACTTAGAATGTACATTCCACTATTTACTTAGAATGTACATTAAAATGTTCAGTTATAATGTACATTCAACTATTCACTTAGAATGTACATTCGACTATTCACTTAGAATGTACATTCAACTATTCACTTATAATGTACATTCAACTATTCACTTAGAATGTACATGCAACTATTCACTTAGAATGTACATTCAACTATTCACTTTAAATTAGAATATGTACATTCAACTATTCACTAATTTCACTTAGAATGTACATTCAACTATTCACTTAGAATGTACATTCAACTATTCACTTAGAATGTACATTCAACTATATTCACTTAGAATGTACATTAAACTATTCACTTAGAATGTACATTCAACTATTCACTTAGAATGTATATTCAACTATTCACTTAGAATGTATATTCAACTGTTCAGTTAGAATGTACATTCAACTATTCACTTAGAATGTACATTCGACTATTCACTTAGAATGTACATTCAACTATTCACTTAGAATGTACATTCAACTATTCACTTAGAATGTACATTCAACTATTCACTTAGAATGTACATTCAACTATTCACTGAGAATATGTACATTCAACTATTTACTTAGAATGTACATTCCACTATTCACTTAGAATGTACATTCAACTATTTACTTAGAATGTACATTCAACTATTCACTTAGAATGTACATTCAACTATTTACTTAGAATGTACATTCCACTATTCACTTAGAATGTACATTCCACTATTCGCTTAGAATGTACATTCAACTATTCACTTAGAATGTACATTCCACTATTCGCTTAGAATGTACATTCAACTATTCACTTAGAATGTACATTCGACTATTCACTTAGAATGTACATTCAACTATTCACTTAGAATGTACATTCAACTATTCACTTAGAATGTACATTCAACTATTCACTTAGAATGTACATTCAACTATTCACTGAGAATATGTACATTCAACTATTTACTTAGAATGTACATTCCACTATTCACTTAGAATGTACATTCAACTATTTACTTAGAATGTACATTCAACTATTCACTTAGAATGTACATTCAACTATTTACTTAGAATGTACATTCCACTATTCACTTAGAATGTACATTCCACTATTCACTTAGAATGTACATTCAACTATTTACTTAGAATGTATATTCAACTATTCACTTAGAATGTACATTCAACTATTCACTTAGAATGTACATTCAACTATTCACTTAGAATGTACATTCAACTATTTACTTAGAATGTACATTCAACTATTCACTTAGAATGTACATTCAACTATTCACTAATTTCACTTAGAATGTACATTCAACTATTCACTTAGAATGTACATTCAACTATTTACTTAGAATGTACATTAAACTATTCACTTAGAATGTACATTCAACTATTTACTTAGAATGTACATTCCACTATTCGCTTAGAATGTACATTCAACTATTCACTTAGAATGTACATTCAACTATTTACTTAGAATGTACATTCAACTATTCACTTAGAATGTACATTCAACTATTCACTAATTTCACTTAGAATGTACATTCAACTATTCACTTAGAATGTACATTCAACTATTTACTTAGAATGTACTTTCAACTATTCACTTAGAATGTACATTCAACTATTTACTTAGAATGTACATTCCACTATTCACTTAGAATGTACATTCCACTATTCGCTTAGAATGTACATTCAACTATTCACTTACAATGTACATTCAACTATTTACTTAGAATGTACATTCAACTATTCACTTACAATGTACATTCAACTATTCACTAATTTCACTTAGAATGTACATTCAACTATTCACTTAGAATGTACATTCAACTATTTACTTAGAATGTACATTCAACTATTCACTTAGAATGTACATTCAACTATTTACTTTGAATGTACATTCAACTATTTACTTAGAATGTACATTCAACTATTCACTTAGAATGTACATTCAACTATTTACTTAGAATGTACATTCCACTATTGACTTAGTATGTACATTCCACTATTCGCTTAGAATGTACATTCCACTATTCACTTAGAATGTACATTCAACTATTTACTTAGAATGTACATTCCACTATTCACTTAGAATGTACATTCAACTATTCACTAATTTCACTTAGAATGTACATTCAACTATTCACTTATAATGTACATTCAACTATTCACTTAGAATGTACATTCAACTATTCACTTAGAATGTACATTCAACTATTTAGTTAGAATGTACATTCAACTATTCACTTAGAATGTACATTCAACTATTCACTTAGAATGTATATTCAACTATTCACTTAGAATGTAGATTCAACCATTCACTTAGAAATTCAACTATTCACTTAGAATGTACATTCAACTATTCACTTATAATGTACATTCAACTATTCACGTAGAATGTACATTCAACTATTCACTTAGAATGTACATTCAACTATTCACTTAGAATGTAAGAATGTACATTCAACTATTCACTTAGAATATACATTCAACTATTCACTTAGAATGTATATTCAACTATTCACTTAGAATGTACATTCAACTATTCACTTAGAAATTCAACTATTCACTTAGAATGTACATTCGACTATTCACTTAGAATGTACATTCAACTATTCACTTAGAATGTATATTCAACTATTCACTTAGAATGTATATTCAACTATTCACTTAGAATGTACATTCAACTATTCACTAATTTCACTTAGAATGTACATTCAACTATTCACTTATAATGTACATTCAACTATTCACTTAGAATGTACATTCAACTATTCACTTATAATGTACATTCAACTATTCACGTAGAATGTACATTCAACTATTCACTTAGAATGTACATTCAACTATTCACTTAGAATGTACATTCAACTATTCACTTAGAATGTATATTCAACTATTCACTTAGAATGTACATTCAACTATTCACTTAGAATATACATTCAACTATTCACTTAGAATGTATATTCAACTATTCACTTAGAATGTACATTCAACTATTCACTTAGAAATTCAACTATTCACTTAGAATGTACATTCGACTATTCACTTAGAATGTACATTCAACTATTCACTTAGAATGTATATTCAACTATTCACTTAGAATGTACATTCAACTATTCACTTAGAATGTACATTCAACTATTTACTTAGAATGTATATTCAACTATTCACTTAGAATGTACATTCAACTATTCACTTAGAATGTACATTCAACTATTCACTTAGAATGTACATTCAACCATTCACTTAGAATGTACATTCAACTATTCACTGAGAATATGTACATTCAACTATTTACTTAGAATGTACATTCCACAATTCACTTAGAATGTACATTCAACTATTTACTTAGAATGTACATTCAACTATTCACTTAGAATGTACATTCAACTATTTACTTAGAATGTACATTCCACTATTCACTTAGAATGTACATTCCACTATTCGCTTAGAATGTACATTAAACTATTCACTTAGAATGTACATTCAACTATTTACTTAGAATGTACATTCAACTATTCACTTAGAATGTACATTCAACTATTCACTAATTTCACTTAGAATGTACATTCAACTATTCACTTAGAATGTACATTCAACTATTTACTTAGAATGTACATTCAACTATTCACTTAGAATGTACATTCAACTATTTACTTAGAATGTACATTCCACTATTCGCTTAGAATGTACATTCAACTATTCACTTAGAATGTACATTCAACTATTTACTTAGAATGTACATTCAACTATTCACTTAGAATGTACATTCAACTATTCACTAATTTCACTTAGAATGTACATTCAACTATTCACTTAAAATGTACATTCAACTATTTACTTAGAATGTACATTCAACTATTCACTTAGAATGTACATTCAACTATTTACTTAGAATGTACATTCCACTATTCACTTAGAATGTACATTCCACTATTCGCTTAGAATGTACATTCAACTATTCACTTACAATGTACATTCAACTATTTACTTAGAATGTACATTCAACTATTCACTTAGAATGTACATTCAACTATTCACTAATTTCACTTAGAATGTACATTCAACTATTCACTTAGAATGTACATTCAACTATTTACTTAGAATGTACATTCAACTATTCACTTAGAATGTACATTCAACTATTTACTTAGAATGTACATTCCACTATTGACTTAGTATGTACATTCCACTATTCGCTTAGAATGTACATTCCACTATTCACTTAGAATGTACATTCAACTATTTACTTAGAATGTACATTCCACTATTCACTTAGAATGTACATTCAACTATTCACTAATTTCACTTAGAATGTACATTCAACTATTCACTTATAATGTACATTCAACTATTCACTTAGAATGTACATTCAACTATTCACTTAGAATGTACATTCAACTATTTAGTTAGAATGTACATTCAACTATTCACTTAGAATGTACATTCAACTATTCACTTAGAATGTATATTCAACTATTCACTTAGAATGTAGATTCAACCATTCACTTAGAAATTCAACTATTCACTTAGAATGTACATTCAACTATTCACTTATAATGTACATTCAACTATTCACGTAGAATGTACATTCAACTATTCACTTAGAATGTACATTCAACTATTCACTTAGAATGTAAGAATGTACATTCAACTATTCACTTAGAAGATACATTCAACTATTCACTTAGAATGTATATTCAACTATTCACTTAGTATGTACATTCAACTATTCACTTAGAAATTCAACTATTCACTTAGAATGTACATTCGACTATTCACTTAGAATGTACATTCAACTATTCACTTAGAATGTATATTCAACTATTCACTTAGAATGTACATTCAACTATTCACTTAGAATGTACATTCAACTATTTACTTAGAATGTATATTCAACTATTCACTTAGAATGTACATTCAACTATTCACTTAGAATGTACATTCAACTATTCACTTAGAATGTACATTCAACTATTCACTTAGAATGTACATTCAACTATTTACTTAGAATGTATATTCAACTATTCACTTAGAATGTACATTCAACTATTCACGTAGAATGTACATTCAACTATTCACTTAGAATGTACATTCAACTATTCACTTAGAATGTACATTCAACTATTCACTTAGAATGTATATTCAACTATTCACTTAAAATGTACATTCAACTATTCACTTAGAAATTCAACTATTCACATAGAATGTACATTCCACTATTCACTTAGAATGTACATTCAACTATTCACTTAGAATGTACATTCAACTATTCACTTAGAATGTACATTCAAGTATTCACTTAGAAATTAGAATATACATTCAACTATTCACTTGGAATGTACATTCAACTATTCACTTAGAATGTACATTCAACTATTCACTTAGAATGTACATTCAACTATTCACTTAGAATGTACATTCAACTATTCACTTAGAATGTACATTCAACTGTTCACTTAGAATGTATATTCAACTATTCACTTAGAATGTACATTCAACTATTCACTTAGAAATTCAACTATTCACTTAGAATGTACATTCAACTATTCACTTAGAATATACATTCAACTATTCACTTAGAATGTATATTCAACTATTCACTTAGAATGTACATTCAACTATTCACTTAGAAATTCAACTATTCACTTAGAATGTACATTCGACTATTCACTTAGAATGTACATTCAACTATTCACTTAGAATGTATATTCAACTATTCACTTAGAATATACATTCAACTATGTCAATAATATCGTATTTGAGGTGTTAGACACTTTAATGTCGAAAATCAAATTTCTACATCTTAGTTTAAAGTGCCCCTACCCTTAATTTATTTTCGTTGGATTAATTTTTGTGTTTTCCTGATAGTATCTTTGCACAAATTATTTTTGATTTGATCAAGTGTGGTGATGAAATACGCACATTCTAGATAAAATCGCCGCCATTTTCGACCTGGCCGAGTTTCAAGGGGAATGGGTCTACCTATTTTGACAAAGTTGCAGAACTCAGGTTATCAGTTCTACAGTATTTTTTCACTTATTTGATTGAGAGAAATTGTTATTCTACTCAAGAAGTGCGAAGAAATCATAAGAAGGAGAAAATATAAGCAACGCTAGCGCTTTGTTGTGAAATTACGTCACAGCCCTCTCTTTCTCCCCAGGACTCCTTTTTGCGTTAATTTATCAGGCAAAAAAAATCGAGGATTTAATGAAATCAAAAATCTACAGTAGAAGTACAAATGAGCATTTTAAAAACGCCATTTGGAAACATGCATGTCACTGCTGAGCGACTTCAAACTGACCTTTCCGCTTGACTTGATCCCTTTCACAACGCAAAGATAAACGATTATCCAAGCCAAGATCAAACATCCGACGAGTTTCCCGTTCAGACCGTTGCTGTAGTCTTCAATGTCCGTGGAGATGTCCAATACTTTAGTGTAAAAGTACCACTGCGGTGGATCAATAACACAGCAGTCGCTAAAGT
Organism: Chrysogorgia sp. JL179-B06; assembly: GCA_035772405.1. Lineage (NCBI taxonomy): Eukaryota > Metazoa > Cnidaria > Anthozoa > Scleralcyonacea > Chrysogorgiidae > Chrysogorgia > Chrysogorgia sp. JL179-B06. The sequence goes on from JAYKKM010000438.1 coordinate 1,408,659, forward strand.
TACTTATTGCGCGCATTGCTGACTGGTACATGCTTTTAGAATGCATTAGGGAAGAATTATCTGTTGTGTTTTTATAATACGTGTAGTTGTTCTGCCAGTACTCCGCATTCTCCTGCAAGGCATGGTACTCGGGATACTTGGTACATAACTCGTCTATCTTCCACGGTAAATTCTTTTGCATGGAGACGAACAAATAGAACAGGCACCATGTTATGACAATGACGTAATATATGCAGAGAAGTAGCGAAACGACTATGCATCCAATACCAACACCGAACAGAGCAGGGTGGATTTTCTTCCACAATCCTACAGCAGTCATTCGCATTTTCTGGCCAATGGCGAACTCCAGTAGCATTAATGGTATGCCTTCGATCAACATGAAAATCACGTAAGGAATAAGGAAAGCCCCTGAAATTGAGAGATGAATGTTGTGAGTCAAATCGAAGTAGACATATGGAAGACACACTATAGGAAACTATAAACCGGCAGATATATCTACACGTTTTGCGGTAATTACCTGGTAATTGAACTAATATTGTTGCAACTTATACGCAAGCTAAGACGGCGACGGCGGTAAATAAACAATCTAAATTTTAGTATTAAAGTTCCCCTGCAACGAAATATCACATTACGTTTCCTTGCATTTTTTGTTATAAAACATCGTTTTAGGTTAATAAATGTTCGAATTTGCCAAAAAATTAACAACAAACATTCTATCACAAGAAATTTAACCTCCAAAGTCGCCCAAATTTTGTCCGCCATTGCTCAAAACTTGTTCCAGACGAGCCCGCGATTCCACAGCAGAGTATGTGATTGTGACGTCAGAGACTAAACACGTGACAAAGCTTTATGGAAATTATACGGCAAGTTAGAATAGAAAGTTTTCCCCAAGTACCTTTATATTTATACACAACTAGCCACGTGTTTAGTCTTTGACGTCACTTCCTCTAATCGCAACCTAAAGCCTGGTTTCCATATGATCGCTACGATCGATACGATCGCTGCGATCGATACGATCGCTGCGATCGCTCAATTTTAAAACCGGCGATCGTAGCGATCATATGGAAACAACACGCTCAGCGATTCTGGCGCTCGCAGCGATCGTAGCGATCGTAGCGATCGCGATCGCCGAGATAGAAAATGATAGAAAACCCCCCTGAAAAAACCTCCGGAATTTTTCGCAACAATGCGACAGCTTTACACAGTTTTTCCGTATATATTAGTAAAAAATTCCGGGGGTTAGGATTCAGGGGTATCGGGGTCATTGTTTAGGATGGCAAAGACCGTTCGAGATGGCAAAGACCGTTTACGAAAGGGAAAACTGCCTCGGCGATCGCAGCGATCGTAGCGATTATATGGAAACACTGGTTCAGCGATCCTGGCGATCTCAGCGATCTGTACGGTACCCCAGCGACATTCGGCTATATATCTATAAAACACATTACTGTGGTAAGATTAAACGGTTCCTTCATTGTATACATCACGCAAATTTAGATGAATCAGTGAAACTAAAGCATTTTATGTAAATATTTTATGTAAATATCTGTAAAAGAATTATCTGTCACGTAGCTGTGCCCGAAACTGTGGGACGAGAGTGTGAAAAGCTCCAAGCTCCTTCTCTCATTCGAAATATCTGTCGAACCCAAAAACGATGTTTCCTTGGCGCAAGTTCGTCCAAACAAACTGGGACGAGATTAAGGCAGCACTTTTAAAATGCAATCCGAACGAGTTCTTTTTACGGGAGGCCGATTATACGTTAGACACATGATAAATTCGATGTTTGAAACCGACGTCGAATTTTGTCGAACCTAATGTGTATTAGATTCGACACATGATAAATTCGACGTTTGAAGTAGGCCTTACTGATAAGAGCAACTAGAATAAAATGCTGTGCTTGCGATAGTAAAAGAAAGTTGTCTTTGTTTACTTCGTCCATAACGATCGCTTCAATCGCCACGATCGCTACGATCGCCGGTTTTAAAATTGAGCGATCGTAGCGATTATATGGAAACATGACGATCGCCGCGATCGCTACGATCGCCGGTTTTAAAATTGAGCGATCGTAGCGATCGTAGCGATCGTAGCGATCATATGGAAACCAGGCTTAAGCGTCCGGAACATGTTCGAGTAATGGCGGCCATATAATCTCGTATAAAAACAGCCTGAAAAGGCGACTTCCCATGCTCTTTACAAAGATGTAAAAATTCGGGATACCAAAGATTGGGGCACTTTAAGAAACAACGGACACTTACATAATTTACACTTTGTGACGTCCAAAAAAGTTCAATGTTTCTAATTAAAGTATCAGGCTCTTTTTAAGTCTTAACTTTAGAACGAGCATAAAAAGTGGCATAACCAAGGGGGCGGTCGGTCGCCCACCTCGTGAAAAGTTTAAATCTGTTGAGAAACTTGTGGGAAGGTGGGGGTTATGCTCCCTTCATGGTCAAGTGAGTTGACCAGTCAAATTGTTATACATGTAGCTTCTAACCAATTATTGACTAAATCTAAAGGTGGGATGGTGGGCTGATATTTTTATTCGATTCAGCTCACGAGACTTGCGTCTGACTGCTCAATCATTCTTCTCTTTGCATTAAAGTGCATACGCAATGTAAAATTCAGTTTGCAATAAATCTTAGTTTAAAAAGATCTCGAAATTATAAATATTGGCGTTTAGGACTCTTCCATGTCTCACTTCGCTCTTGAGATATGAAGATTTGTTTCATGGTTTGATATGTAGAGATCACACTGCATACGTCACACTGCATTAGCCCTATGTACGACACGTAGCTTTTACTTCTTTCGAACAATGGCAGAAGCTAGTCCCTCCAGTATACCTTTCAACTTAGGAACTTGAAAGGGATGTAAGAGATCACGTAATTCAAAAACGACTTTGCCAGCCAAAACGAATATAAATATCATTTTTACCTTCCTAAAAGAGCGGATCCTATAGTACTACTACAGTAGTCTCACATTGCAGGAAATGCCATTTCAGAGGCTTCAACATTTTCCGCAAAAGCATAGTCTTTGACCCCTTACGAGTATCAGTACCCTAATGAAAATCATTTTGGAAAACTGTTTTATTTTCGCTGGGGCCGGTCAACATTAAAACTGTTGCCCCTATAGCTAAACCAATGCATATGAAAATGCAGAGTAAGCAATGGTTAACAATGGTTCTGATAATGAAATTTCACTAAATGGAGTTCCCATGTACGTTGAAGCTTCCTATTCGTTTGTTGCTGAAACTGGGGCAAAACAAGTAATTGAAAATTATTATTATTATTATTATTACGTCATACCAACATGAAAGCTCTAAATCAGGGCTTACTTATATTCAACAAGACGCCTGCTCAGGCGTTCACTTGGGCTACTGATTTGGGGGCAAGGCATGCAAGCGAATATGAAGCGAGTTCGGACTTTCGTTTTATTGCCAATGAATCGCTGTTGGAAAAGTTTACCGAGACCTGTAAACCTGCAAACCATTGCAAAGATTCTCTCCAAGATGAGAGAAACACAGATGAGAGATCTTCAGATCAATCATGAAGACGGAAAGAACAGCCAAGGACAAACATATTATTACTCGGGCCTCCCCCCCTTGGGGGGAGAGCACGAGTCTTAGAAAGGGCTCTGTTTATTTTTTTTATTTTGGCAATGTCGCGAAATGGCAATTATTGCATCATTGTTGACTAAATTAGTAGACTAGTGAGCGAGACTATGAATGTGGGATTACTACATATGCGCAGTGAAGTTATCCCCAAAACAATTTTGCCCCCCGCAGTCGTTTTCATCATCCCGATCAACCTCTTACCCAGGCTTTCCACCTTTGCGAAACTGAAAACACTGCGTATATTTCTGATTTATTTACTCATCTGATCTGACACCTTTCTTCGAGTGCTCTTCACTGAAAATCTTTGATGTGGCTGGCAAGTATCTTGATCTTATATACGCTCACAATCCAGATCGCTTTTGAAACGGGTTGGTCTACGATTTCGAGAACCTGTACTCGATCAAATTATATGTTTCCATTACCGATTACGCTTTTTGTCTACTAAATGTTTAATAATTTAATATGAGACTCAACATATGAATGCTTGCATATGAATGCTGTATGGAAATATGTTAACTGTTCTGAGGTAGCTGTAATATTTTTATAAGCTTTGTTGCCTGTATTGTTTATTGTTATGTAATTATACAAAATAAAGTCGATGCTACAGTTTATTGTTTCATATTATACCAAGTAGAAGTACTATTATTAAAGTATGCAATGTTGCTATATATCGAATTAATTACCCTGTTTCACTTGATATTGTACCAGTAAGCTTAAATGGGGCTCCAAAATGTTCTGGGTTATCAGTAAGTTTGTATCGATTGTTCATATTATATGCGAATGCTTACAAATGAACGTACAGTATATAAATCTCTGACACTCATTGTTGCCATTGACTTGAGTAACCCTGTTTCACTCGATATTTTACCTGTAAGCTTAAATGGGGCTCCAAAATGTTCTGGGTTATCAGTAAGTTTGTATCGATTGTTCATACATGTATTATTATACACAAATGCTTACAAATGAACACACAGTATATAAATCTCTGACACCCATACCAACTATCAAGATCAAGGAGTAAAGAGTTTGTTGTTGTTTGACCTTGCTACTGCCAGCTAAATGCATGGTTTGATTTACTGCCATGCCTTATACACTGAGAAAAAGATTAACTGATTTAATGCTTGCTCAAACTGAACCTGTTTGCCGGACTGACCATATGAATTCTTATTACATGAGCACAGGCCGGCTCGCTTGCCAGGCTGACCCTGTTGACTAGAACTGGATTAGGTCAGCAAATAGGATGGCTCATTTGGTGGGGCAGACTTCTCAGTAAGCCAGCTTGGATACTGAGCCAACTCACCTTCATATAATCAAAGCCATTGGCCAACACTATGTTATGGGTTTGTAATGATGGAAAATTTAACCACCCCTGCACTGACAGCTGTATCATTACATGTACCATTGTACCTACAACTATAGATTTGTGTATATTGAATTCAAATCACTGAATTTGCCTACAATGTCTTTCAACAAGCCACAACCTCAAGTAGCCCGAGTTAACGCCTAGCGGGCGTCTTGTTATTATTATACTGTGTTGACATTTATCCCGTGAAACTCTGTAATATTAATCATGAAATATTGTGTTTTTGTCCGATTTAAATCAATTCTATATCGAAATGATCACTTGAATCTGGCGAATCGAACGCTGTAGGTTTCGTCTACTTAAAATGTGAAGATCAGATGTTATATGAGAAAATGCGTATTAGCGATTAAAGCGAGACTCGTCTCTAAAATCAAAGGACATGGCTTCAAGATCTATTCGTTGTTTACCCGATGATTTAATGCTCTTATGTCCATTAAACCGATGTAATTTCGTAACAGATATGTTTCGTATGCCTTGCCGTTGTTTTTTATATAAATTTTGACACACGAAGACCTTCAATCGAACAGATATTAGAAAAAATAACATTGCCGCGTCGGGTATAATATATCACAACAGCATCAGCATGTTTTATAGTGCCTGTCACTTCATTTATCACTTCATCAATGTTCTTCATTCTTCCATTTACAGCAATTGAGCAACATATTTCAGTACAATTTAGCAGCATATTAGTAGATAACCCCCCCCATATGGTGGTATATTTAATGAGGTAGGATGGCATATATAATTAGGCAGGATGCCGTCCTTATGGTGGTATATTTAATGAGGCAGGATGCCGTCCTTATGGTGGTATATTTAATTAGGTAGGATACTGCATAATTAAATATTCAATCGTTATTAACGTCTTAGGCCTCTTACACCTTCACGACCCCAATATTGAGGTAGGATGGCATATATAATTAGGCAGGATGCCGTCCTTATGGTGGTATATTTAATGAGGCAGGATGCCGTCCTTATGGTGGTATATTTAATTAGGTAGGATACCGTATCATTAAATATATTATATAATTATTAACGTCAAGGGTCTTGTTTAAAGTTTTATATACGATAGCTTCGTATTTATACACTTGATATCTATCCATGTGGTCAGACTCATTGTGGAACAGTAGGCATCCCGAAAGCAGCGCATCACAATGGATATTATTTGGGACGAATTGAGGAGAAATAACGTAAACATCGATAAAGATACGCTATCGTTCCATATCAATACATGTCTTAATGAACACAGAGACTTGTACGAATGTTTTAGCGTTCAACTTAATCCAGAATCTTTTCATCTTGTTTACGAAGAAATGAATGTGGATAATTTTGGCCGAGTTATCGCCTATCTTACATTCGTATACCGGTTATGCGATTCCTGCGATGTACTGAAATAGTCCGAGAAGCCGTAAGAAGAACGATCGAAGATTTCAAACTGATAGACATCAAGGAATATGAACGTAAATCGGTTGGAAATTGTGGCATGAAAGTAATGCTAGCGAAACTGTTTCTAAAGGCAGTATTTTCATATTTCCGTGTGCAAAGACATCTCCCTCTTCTTCGCGCGTTTTTTATCCGAGCCAAGAGCGTTGCGTACAAAAAGTAATTAGTATTGTTAGCGTGACGAACGCGTAGCACATGTGAGGGACGGAAGTAATTTCGACTCCTTGACTCTCATTGGGAGTCGTGCGATTACCTAAGCGTTCGTTTGAACCTATATGTCTTCGTTCGAATGAACCTGTGTTTTCACCGCATCTATACAAAGAGATGAACCCTAATAATTTTGGCCGTATTATGGCTTATCTCGTTTTAGTGTACACAATTCCTATGATGAAGAAACACTTCGGGAAACAGTTCGAAGAACTGTTCAAGATCTCAAACATATTGAAAAAATATAAAGTTAATCGTCTTGGTTAAACTGGATGACTCGGCTATTTTATGACGCCGTTGTCATGATGTATATTCACGTTGTTAAGGTTAAGATTGGCCGAATTATCGCTAATATTCTCGCGTTAGTGTACGGGATTCCAATGGGGGAAGAAACCCTTCGGGAAACAGTGTGAAGAACTGTTCAAGATCTCAAACGCATCGACATAGTTAGTTTTGGCGTAAAGTATTGAAGAAACCATTCGCAAAATGATCAGGAATTACAAAATAAGGTTTCCTGGCAGAAGAAGTATTATATCTAAGAGTTTTAAATTGGTTGAACGGCTTTACTTCATAGAGAACGACGGAGCGAGGAGTTAGAACGAGGATATAAAGCGGACTACCTCTAGCAGCTTGAATAAATTTGTCCACCAGATCTTATAGATAAAAGCGTGGGAGCCATTAAGTGTAATTAAAGGATTACATGCATGTTTGATAGCATAAGCGTTCAAATTGGCAGAAATAACTTACCGAGTAATAATTTCGGGGGAATTATCACTTATCGAACCTTCGTTTATCGATTAAGCGATTCCTGTGTCGAAGAAACACTTTGGGAAGCAGTGTGAACAACTGTTGGCATTGCTTTCAAAGCGTTGCTAGGCCAACTATCCTACGGCCGATATTTGCATATTTCGCCTGAAAGCATGTGTTTACAAGGGCACTTATGGAGATATACAAAACCTTATTAATACGTGACACAAATATAGAGTTAAAAAATATTTATATCAGTTACATACGTATACATGTTTTTCAACGTTTACTTTAACGGGGCATACCTAACAGAAACTAATTAGTATTTTTCGCCTTTCACCTTTACAAGCTTTGGGACCCCCCATGGTATTGTATTAGGCCCGTTTAGGCCCTATCTGGCCTTCTTTGGCCCGATAAGGCCTTTTGGCCCGTTCGTAGGAGGGAGTTTATACGGTCATCACGCTCCCATCTCTTGTCCTCGTGAAAGGTTCGAAAGTTTTCTTCGAAATGTAGGCATGAAGATTTGTAAGTCCGTAAGAATAGTGATTATAAATGATTGATTTGAACAAATAACGTTCGAAACTAATAAAGTCCCTGTACAAGAACAAAAACCCTAACCATAACCATAACCCAAATAAAAACTCTAGTCCTAGCCCTGAAATAAAGGAATACTAACCCTACTTTTAAACAAAAGATTTCAATTATGTAATACACGAAGTAAGAGCCCCATTTTGACTATTTGCGATATTCACCTATTTGCGTATAATATAGCATTTGAGGAAATTTCTAGCGGGGAATTCAAAATAGGGCTTTTTGGCAATGTTTAAAGACAGATATCTCGGACACGAATGGACAAAATCGAAAACCGTAAAAGAACTAATCAGCTATTTTTGCGTCCTCTATACAGAGAGAACTAAAATTTATGGAGGGATTATATGATCGAGCTTTAAATTTGGCTGACTCAGTTCATTTTCAAAGTTATTGTGTACCTAAAAACCTGTGTAGAGGGACATCAAAGATTGTTCAACGGTATAAGTGTCCAAATAGATGGATTAAATCTTTAACGCGTTTATGATGAAATGAAACCTAGCGACTTTAACGTATAACCTAAGGGATTCTCTTGACGAAGAGAAGCCGTACGAAGAACGAATTTTGAATTGTCAAACGAAGCGATGGTTGAGTGCTCGGACACGAATGGACAAAATCGAAAACCGTAAAAGAACTAATCAGCTATTTTTGCGTCCTCTATACAGAGAGAACTAAAATTTATGGAGGGTTTATATGATCGAGCTTTAAATTTGGCTGACTCAGTTCATTTTCAAAGTTATTGTGTACCTAAAAACCTGTGTAGAGGGACATCAAAGATTGTTCAACGGTATAAGTGTCCAAATAGATGGATTAAATCTTTAACGCGTTTATGATGAAATGAAACCTAGCGACTTTAACGTATAACCTAAGGGATTCTCTTGACGAAGAGAAGCCGTTCGAAGAACGAATTTTGAATTGTCAAACGAAGCGATGGTTGAGTGCTCACTTGGACAATAGCCCGTGGGTCGTTAAGAGGCATTAGTGGTGCAACTCACAAATATTTGCATGTCTTGGGAATATTTAATTGTTTTGAGGGTACACACTAGGATATTTATGGGTAAACCGGCATTAGTCAATATGGGATAATTAGGGATATTTATCATCCATGACTTCGATGTGAGGCGTTCTTAACACTAATTAAGTATTCCCTCGTAGACTCCTAACTCCAACCTCTTCAAAGCATTCATTTGCCTGCAAGCGAAATAAAACTTTATCAATATTGCTTTTCTGGATGCAATCGAAATACTGAGAACTTTAACGTGGTTGCTAAGCTTTATTTGGCTGAATCAGACCATTCGAGAAGCCAAAGCTAGGCGGTTCTCAGTGTTGCGAACGAAAGTAATTAGCGTTAAGAACGCCTCACATCCCGTGTAGACTCCTAACCCTATTCCACGTTCATAACTCTAAATTTAATTATATTTGGAATATCACCGATTCCAATTCCGACTCCTTGACTCTCATCAGGAGTTGTGCGATTGCTTAAGTCTTCGACTGCACCTATATGTCTGTCTCCGCGTTCGACTGAACCTAGTGTGTTTTCGCCACATCTATACAAAGAGATGAACCCTAATAATGTTTTGCCGTATTATGGCTTATCTCGCTTTAGTGTACACAATTCCTATGATGAAGAAACACTTCGGGAAACAGTGCGAAGAACTGTTCAAGATCTCACACATATTGACTTGGAAAAAATATAAATTTAAACGGCATTGCGTTACAGCGTTGTTATGCTAATGCTTATTGAGATTAGCAAACCATTTGTCGGACTTTCACCAACTACCCTCGGAAGAAAGGCAATCTATAATTGTCAGGCGAGTGATGAAAATACATTTTAATTTCATTTTATTCCCTAATACACATTACGTGTTGTTACAGCAGTCACTAAAATTAATATGCATGGTAAGAATGTTTAGTCCCTAATTCCATATAGCAAGTCCCTCGACTGTTCGAATAATAACGCTACAAAATCATCGGCTTCTCTGTCAAACATTAATTCGCTTTTCCTTCTTTTTTTCTCTCGCTGCATATTGGCGTAGCTGGTTAACCAATATGATATCTTGTCGTTATGATAGGAACTGCGTTTCTCATTAGGATTCCAAGGCTGTATCGTTTCTTCTTTAGCTTTTGTAACCATTTTCTGCAGTGTTTTTCTTGCCTTTAGTTTTAGGATTGTGTGTGCCCGAAGTAATTGCGTGTTTAAATCGTCGTCTTTTCGGTTCTCCACAAGTTGATGATCTCGTATATAAAGTCGAAGGTTCATTGCCCGTCTCCATTCTTTATTTTCTCCGTCACAGAACCAAAATGTGCCATTCTTCGTTGTTGATGTAGAAGCGGGTTTTCCACGAAGACACTTCATTGCGGTGATGTTACGCTGAAGAGAATCAGTACTCGAATGGAACGACGCTGTATTTACTCTACGGTTACAGAACTGTTAATCGCCCCATATGCCCCACAAAACACACCAAATGGCCCGGAGGGCCTTTTTCGCGGCCCTGTGGCCCGTTTGAGAAATATACCCACTATCCCCGCTCTAAAGCAAAGTTAAATGTTAAAGTAATGTTAAAAGTTAAAAGTTAATGTAAAGTTAAAAGTAAAATTAAAAGTTAAAGGCAGGGTCGATCATCACTTGACCGTTCGCTAACAGTTTCTTGACAAACGTTTTTCATGTTTTGTGCAATGAAAAATTTGATCCTGTGTCAGGGGTGAGCGGAGATAGTAGGTATATTTCTCAAACGGGCCACAGGGCCACGAAAAAGGCCCCCAGGGCCATTTTGAAGGATTTATCCCCAGAGAAAGGGCCACGAAAAAGGCCCTCCGTGCAATTTTGTAAACTTATCAATATAAATGTTATGCAGTGAACTAAACTATTCAGTTGACATCATTAAAGTAAAGTTAAAAGTTTAAGTAAAAAGTTAAAGTAAATTTAAAGTTAAAGTTTAAAGTTTAAACTGCTACGGCTGCTACCTCTAGAGGACTGCCACCTCTGTCCTACTGGCACGAGTACATGGACTTAGTATACCTTTTTAAAGCATTAGTTGGTTCATGTGACTCTTACATTTATATTAATTCCTCCAGCCGTGTACCATCCGTACAAACCGATCAAATCAATTGGTTTTAAATATCCCTAAAGTGAATAGCGTAACTTTTCAGAACAGTTTCTACTGTAGAACGCCTAGGATATTCAACTCTCTGCCATCACATCTGCGAGACGTTAACCTTTCTATCAAGAAACTGTTAGCGAACGCTCAAGTGATGATCGACCCTGCATTTAACTTTTAATTTTACTTTTAACTTTACATTAACTTTTAACATTACTTTAACATTTAAATTTGCTGTAACTTTATGTTGCTTTAACTTTAACTTTTAACTTTAACTTTTAACTTTACTGTAACTTTTAACTTTACTGTAACTTTTAACTTTACTTTAACTTTTAACTTTAACTTTGCGTTGACTTTTAACTTTAACTTTTAACTTTACTTTAACTTTGCTTTAACTTTTAAACATTAACTTTGCGTTGACTTTTAACTTTACATTAACTTTTAACTTTACTTTAACATTTAACTTTGCTTTAACTTTTAACTTTACTTTAACTTTATGTTTACTCTAACTTTTAACTTTACTTTAACTTTATGTTCACTTTAACTTTAACTTTGCTTTAACTTTTAACTTTAACTTTGCGTTGACTTTTAACTTTACTTTAACTTTTAACTTTAACTTTTAACTTTAACTTTACTTTAACTTTGCTTTAACTTTTAACTTTTAAATCTACTTTAACTTCGCATGCAGCGGGTCACAATTTCGGCTATATGGCGATTTGAGGGGTGAATTGTGAGGGAGAGGTATTCTGACTTTTAACTTTACATTAACTTTTAACTTTACTTTAACATTTAACTTTGCTTTAACTTTTAACTTTACTTTAACTTTTAACTTTACTTGAATTTAACTTTACTTTAATTTTTAAATTTAACTTTAATTTTTAAATTTAACTTTAATTTAACTTTACTTTAACTTTTAACTTTGCTGTAACTTTATGTTGCTTTAACTTTAACTTTTAACTTTAACTTTTAACTTTACTGTAACTTTTAACTTTACTGTAACTTTTTACTTTAACTTTTAACTTTAACTTTGCGTTGACTTTTAACTTTAACTTTTAACTTTACTTTAACTTTGCTTTAACTTTTAAACATTAACTTTGCGTTGACTTTTAACTTTACATTAACTTTTAACTTTACTTTAACATTTAACTTTGCTTTAACTTTTAACTTTACTTTAACTTTTAACTTTACTTTAACTTTTAACTTTACTTGAATTTAACTTTACTTTAATTTTTAAATTTAACTTTAATTTTTAAATTTAACTTTAATTTAACTTTACTTTAACTTTTAACTTTGCTGTAACTTTATGTTGCTTTAACTTTAACTTTTAACTTTAACTTTTAACTTTACTGTAACTTTTAACTTTACTGTAACTTTTAACTTTACTTTAACTTTTAACTTTAACTTTGCGTTGACTTTTAACTTTAACTTTTAACTTTACTTTAACTTTGCTTTAACTTTTAAACATTAACTTTGCGTTGACTTTTAACTTTACATTAACTTTTAACTTTACTTTAACATTTAACTTTGCTTTAACTTTTAACTTTACTTTAACTTTATGTTTACTCTAACTTTTAACTTTACTTTAACTTTATGTTCACTTTAACTTTAACTTTGCTTTAACTTTTAACTTTAACTTTGCGTTGACTTTTAACTTTTAACTTTACTTTAACTTTTAACTTTTAACTTTAACTTTACTTTAACTTTGCTTTAACTTTTAACTTTTAAATCTACTTTAACTTCGCATGCAGCGGGTCACAATTTCGGCTATATGGCGATTTGAGGGGTGAATTGTGAGGGAGAGGTATTCATGGAGGTGAGCGGGGATAGTGGGTATATTTCTCAAACGGGCCACAGGGCCGCGAAAAAGGCCCTCCGGGCCATTTGGTGTGTTTTGTGGGGCATATGGGGCGATTAACAGTTCTGTAACCGTAGAGTAAATACAGCGTCGTTCCATTCGAGTACTGATTCTCTTCAGCGTAACATCACCGCAATGAAGTGTCTTCGTGGAAAACCCGCTTCTACATCAACAACGAAGAATGGCACATTTTGGTTCTGTGACGGAGAAAATAAAGAATGGAGACGGGCAATGAACCTTCGACTTTATATACGAGATCATCAACTTGTGGAGAACCGAAAAGACGACGATTTAAACACGCAATTACTTCGGGCACACACAATCCTAAAACTAAAGGCAAGAAAAACACTGCAGAAAATGGTTACAAAAGCTAAAGAAGAAACGATACAGCCTTGGAATCCTAATGAGAAACGCAGTTCCTATCATAACGACAAGATATCATATTGGTTAACCAGCTACGCCAATATGCAGCGAGAGAAAAAAAGAAGGAAAAGCGAATTAATGTTTGACAGAGAAGCCGATGATTTTGTAGCGTTATTATTCGAACAGTCGAGGGACTTGCTATATGGAATTAGGGACTAAACATTCTTACCATGCATATTAATTTTAGTGACTGCTGTAACAACACGTAATGTGTATTAGGGAATAAAATGAAATTAAAATGTATTTTCATCACTCGCCTGACAATTATAGATTGCCTTTCTTCCGAGGGTAGTTGGTGAAAGTCCGACAAATGGTTTGCTAATCTCAATAAGCATTAGCATAACAACGCTGTAACGCAATGCCGTTTAAATTTATATTTTTTCCAAGTCAATATGTGTGAGATCTTGAACAGTTCTTCGCACTGTTTCCCGAAGTGTTTCTTCATCATAGGAATTGTGTACACTAAAGCGAGATAAGCCATAATACGGCAAAACATTATTAGGGTTCATCTCTTTGTATAGATGTGGCGAAAACACACTAGGTTCAGTCGAACGCGGAGACAGACATATAGGTGCAGTCGAAGACTTAAGCAATCGCACAACTCCTGATGAGAGTCAAGGAGTCGGAATTGGAATCGGTGATATTCCAAATATAATTAAATTTAGAGTTATGAACGTGGAATAGGGTTAGGAGTCTACACGGGATGTGAGGCGTTCTTAACGCTAATTACTTTCGTTCGCAACACTGAGAACCGCCTAGCTTTGGCTTCTCGAATGGTCTGATTCAGCCAAATAAAGCTTAGCAACCACGTTAAAGTTCTCAGTATTTCGATTGCATCCAGAAAAGCAATATTGATAAAGTTTTATTTCGCTTGCAGGCAAATGAATGCTTTGAAGAGGTTAGAGTTAGGAGTCTACGAGGGAATACTTAATTAGTGTTAAGAACGCCTCACATCGAAGTCATGGATGATAAATATCCCTAATTATCCCATATTGACTAATGCCGGTTTACCCATAAATATCCTAGTGTGTACCCTCAAAACAATTAAATATTCCCAAGACATGCAAATATTTGTGAGTTGCACCACTAATGCCTCTTAACGACCCACGGGCTATTGTCCAAGTGAGCACTCAACCATCGCTTCGTTTGACAATTCAAAATTCGTTCTTTCGTCAAGAGAATCCCTTAGGTTATACGTTAAAGTCGCTAGGTTTCATTTCATCATAAACGCGTTAAAGATTTAATCCATCTATTTGGACACTTATACCGTTGAACAATCTTTGATGTCCCTCTACACAGGTTTTTAGGTACACAATAACTTTGAAAATGAACTGAGTCAGCCAAATTTAAAGCTCGATCATATAAACCCTCCATAAATTTTAGTTCTCTCTGTATAGAGGACGCAAAAATAGCTGATTAGTTCTTTTACGGTTTTCGATTTTGTCCATTCGTGTCCGAGATATCTGTCTTTAAACATTGCCAAAAAGCCCTATTTTGAATTCCCCGCTAGAAATTTCCTCAAATGCTATATTATACGCAAATAGGTGAATATCGCAAATAGTCAAAATGGGGCTCTTACTTCGTGTATTACATAATTGAAATCTTTTGTTCAAAAGTAGGGTTAGTATTCCTTTATTTCAGGGCTAGGACTAGAGTTTTTATTTGGGTTATGGTTATGGTTAGGGTTTTTGTTCTTGTACAGGGACTTTATTAGTTTCGAACGTTATTTGTTCAAATCAATCATTTATAATCACTATTCTTACGGACTTACAAATCTTCATGCCTACATTTCGAAGAAAACTTTCGAACCTTTCACGAGGACAAGAGATGGGAGCGTGATGACCGTATAAACTCCCTCCTACGAACGGGCCAAAAGGCCTTATCGGGCCTAATACAATACCATGGGGGGTCCCAAAGCTTGTAAAGGTGAAAGGCGAAAAATACTAATTAGTTTCTGTTAGGTATGCCCCGTTAAAGTAAACGTTGAAAAACATGTATACGTATGTAACTGATATAAATATTTTTTAACTCTATATTTGTGTCACGTATTAATAAGGTTTTGTATATCTCCATAAGTGCCCTTGTAAACACATGCTTTCAGGCGAAATATGCAAATATCGGCCGTAGGATAGTTGGCCTAGCAACGCTTTGAAAGCAATGCCAACAGTTGTTCACACTGCTTCCCAAAGTGTTTCTTCGACACAGGAATCGCTTAATCGATAAACGAAGGTTCGATAAGTGATAATTCCCCCGAAATTATTACTCGGTAAGTTATTTCTGCCAATTTGAACGCTTATGCTATCAAACATGCATGTAATCCTTTAATTACACTTAATGGCTCCCACGCTTTTATCTATAAGATCTGGTGGACAAATTTATTCAAGCTGCTAGAGGTAGTCCGCTTTATATCCTCGTTCTAACTCCTCGCTCCGTCGTTCTCTATGAAGTAAAGCCGTTCAACCAATTTAAAACTCTTAGATATAATACTTCTTCTGCCAGGAAACCTTATTTTGTAATTCCTGATCATTTTGCGAATGGTTTCTTCAATACTTTACGCCAAAACTAACTATGTCGATGCGTTTGAGATCTTGAACAGTTCTTCACACTGTTTCCCGAAGGGTTTCTTCCCCCATTGGAATCCCGTACACTAACGCGAGAATATTAGCGATAATTCGGCCAATCTTAACCTTAACAACGTGAATATACATCATGACAACGGCGTCATAAAATAGCCGAGTCATCCAGTTTAACCAAGACGATTAACTTTATATTTTTTCAATATGTTTGAGATCTTGAACAGTTCTTCGAACTGTTTCCCGAAGTGTTTCTTCATCATAGGAATTGTGTACACTAAAACGAGATAAGCCATAATACGGCCAAAATTATTAGGGTTCATCTCTTTGTATAGATGCGGTGAAAACACAGGTTCATTCGAACGAAGACATATAGGTTCAAACGAACGCTTAGGTAATCGCACGACTCCCAATGAGAGTCAAGGAGTCGAAATTACTTCCGTCCCTCACATGTGCTACGCGTTCGTCACGCTAACAATACTAATTACTTTTTGTACGCAACGCTCTTGGCTCGGATGAAAAACGCGCGAAGAAGAGGGAGATGTCTTTGCACACGGAAATATGAAAATACTGCCTTTAGAAACAGTTTCGCTAGCATTACTTTCATGCCACAATTTCCAAGCGATTTACGTTCATATTCCTTGATGTCTATCAGTTTGAAATCTTCGATCGTTCTTCTTACGGCTTCTCGGACTATTTCTACATCGCAGGAATCGCATAACCGGTATACGAATGTAAGATAGGCGATAACTCGGCCAAAATTATCCACATTCATTTCTTCGTAAACAAGATGAAAAGATTCTGGATTAAGTTGAACGCTAAAACATTCGTACAAGTCTCTGTGTTCATTAAGACATGCATTGATATGGAACGATAGCGTATCTTTATCGATGTTTACGTTATTTCTCCTCAATTCGTCCCAAATAATATCCCCATTGTACATGCGCTGCTTTCGGGATGCCTACTGTTCCACAATGAGTCTGACCACATGGATAGATATCAAGTGTATAAATACGAAGCTATCGTATATAAAACTTTAAACAAGACCCTTGACGTTAATAATGATATAATATATTTAATGATACGGTATCCTACCTAATTAAATATACCACCATAAGGACGGCATCCTGCCTCATTAAATATACCACCATAAGGACGGCATCCTGCCTAATTATATATGCCATCCTACCTCATTAAATATACCACCATATGGGGGGGGGTTATCTACTCACATTTAAACAGTTTGATCGATTCAATAAAACATGTAAACATAGATTTGATCGAGTCGGAACAACCTGTTTCGAAATCGCTCATCTTTTACTTTTAGTGTAGGTCTACCGCTATCGGTGTCTGCGATTGTAAGTAGTGTGAGCATGTTTATTATTAATATACTTGCCAGCCACATTCCTTATCAATCTTATCACAAATTTGCTAGAGTCTTGAAGTTGATCAATGGCAATGGCGACCAAAGAAGCGTGGATGAATATAAGGTCAGCGCTCGTTTTCATCACTGAAACAGTCATGACGTCATGAGAATAAACACTGAAACAGTCATGACGTCATGAGAATAAAGAAAACGAAATAAGATCACGTCAGTTTGATAGATGGGAATTAGTTGCATTTTGTTGACCAGAAAAATAAAAATAAAAATAATAAAAATAAAAATAATACAGAAGTGCAGCCCGTTTTAAGACTTGGTGCTACCCCACAGGGGGTAGCCCAAGTAATTATTTTTAAAAGTTGGTTTGGTGTCATACAATCGACGAGGAAATGGAACAAGGCTCGAATAACAATATTTTAGAAAAAATGGATTTTAACTAGCTACGATTATGGCCGAACGTGGACACTAATTTATAAATATTTCGAATTCACTGGTTTCCCTTCCCGGCCCCTTTCAATGTTGTAATGTTGTTCCTATTTGTCCATAATATATAAGGACCTGCATTCAACTACATCCTACATACGTATTCAACATTGAATAGGCGTGTCGGGGAGAACTTATGACGTATCCTGATATATACAAATAGAATAAAATTAAGGAAAACATGAAACATGTCCCTGATACGTTATGAAAAACGAGTATTACAAACTGGCAATGTTCAACACGTGTCTCACGTCATACCAACATATGAAAACTTTAACTCGCCGTATGCACTTCAGTCATGAATGGCGTACATATATTCATATAAAACTTTTTAAAATTGGTTTGGTACGAATAACATCATTTTAAATTTTCGTGCGGCAAAACTTATTTTAGCTCTATAACTGGCTTACTTGGTCATGGAACTATATCTTCCAGATACGTCCTGAAATGCGAACCCAATTGAACATTGTAAATGTTGTAAATGATATAGATCTTTAGCTTGATATATTCGCTAAAATGTCTATGAAGTGAAAAATGCCTATGATCTCATATTTTCCAATAAAATCAAATTTGATCATCTAAATAACAAATTTCAAAAAAATGAAATAAATGCTGTACGATCAATCAGTACGAGCACAATCACAAATTTCACACAACGTTTCACAATCAACTTCGTGTCGTACCAGACCCAGCTGATGCCATCGGTGTCGCTTCATTCACTGTTTCATCAAGCACAGTCGAACTTAATCCCAAATTTTATATGTTGTTTCACAATCGACTTCATATCGTATCAAACCCAGCTGGTGCTATCGGTGTCGCTTCAACGACTGTTTCAAAACATTAGACTTCGCGGCAAAGTTTGATGGATCCATCATGAAATGTTCCTGTCGCATTATGTTATGCAAATAAAAACGTTGAAAACCAAAATTACCACGCGTGGTAAAATAGCCACCGTTGGTATGCAGGTATGCAAATCAGTCCGTCGCCACTTCTAATTGACATAACACATTGCCACCTGTTATGCAAATAGAGTGTCTTACGCGTCAGACACTTTTCCATGAGAAACAAAAGTGTCTCACGCGTAATAAAGAGCCACGAGAAACAACGAAACCGTTGAAATGAGAACACGGGAACAACGTGTTATGCAAATAAAGTGTCTTACGCATCAGACACTTTTCCATGAGAAATCGAACCAAAAGTGCCATCTGTTATGCAAATAGAGTGTCTGACGCGTAGGACACTTCCATGAGAAATCGAAACAACAAATCGTTCAAGCTTTTAACATCCCTCGTTGTGTTTCTTTTAAAGTAATAATCACACACCCGACAATAAACCCAAGAAAGGTATGTATGGTTTGAGTCCACTCGTTTGTTAACTATTTTGTGGGATACTCTTGTGGCCATACGCATAAGACTCAACACCGTCTTCCAAAAGATAACGTTTGTCGTCGAAGCAGGAAAGCGACACCTAATTGTTTATTTCGTAACTCCCGAGCTCATGTCTGACGCTTCTGATGCTTTTCATTGTGTGGCGCAACTGCTCTTGTTCAAGCAACACTTTTTTGTAATCTTCATGCTTAATCACATTCTTAATAATGTTTTTTCTAACTCCCTTAGTGGTCTTCCCACCCCCGCCAGACTCTTTCAAATAACTATACATTACATCTTACTGCGTAATCCAATGAACTCAACAATTGGCGTCCCTGCACACTCGTCTTTCATTTTCCCAATCACTTTCTTATTCTCTTACGTGACGTACAACAATCGCGATGTCACGTTTATTAACAATGATGAAGGTTTTGCTGTTAAGGTAGCAAGATCCCTCTTCATACATTTTTAATACCATACAATATAACAATTAACCCTTACAACCATTTGATAGAACATATGACAAATAATATTTCCACATAAAAAGTTTGCATAAATTATGCTAATTAGCTGACGAAATGGCCGCCGATTGGTCAAAATCGGGATATACTTCAAACAAATTTGCCATTTTCCAAACACTATTTCTCCCTCATTTTATTATTTATTTATATACATTTTATTACTCCCATATATTTCAATAAAATTTTCACCATAGCCTCCTAACAGGAATATCTAGGGAATGGTGGTAGGAATTTTGAATCTGATTCATACTTATTGAATTATCTGACATAATTAATATAATTTACACTGTACAGTAGGTGGCGGAAATTGAAAAAAAAAGAAAAAGCATGTCAGAAAATAGCTGAAAGTTTATATTGAAAATGCTACAACCAGAATATGCCTTAGTATATAAGCTATAAACTCAGAAACTTTCAGGACCTTATCTCTAAAACTGCCTGAGAAATCTTGTTTGAAGTATATCCCGATTTTGACCAATCGGCGGCCATTTCGTCAGCTAATTAGCATAATTTATGCAAACTTTTTGTGTGGAAATATTATTTGTCATATGTTCTATCAAATGGTTGTAAGCGTTAATTGTTATATTGTATGGTATTAAAAATGTATTCAGAGGGATCTTGCTACCTTAAAGTAAGCAGTTTTGTACGTCGTCAAATCGTGTTCTAACGCTTTCTCGAAAGTGACTTTAACTGTTTCACTACCTTCATCCCATGGGTTTCTCGCAATTCACGTTTCAAAAGATCACTATCTGCGGTTCTACTTAGACTCAATTGGCTAATGTCGGTGTCGTGCACTACTTCCATTGCGTAAGACCTTGTGTACCATTTCAACGCTCTGTCTAACAACCTGATTGACCACTACACCCCGTTGTCTGATTCCACGTCAATTGTGGGTTGTCGTTCCTCCTGACTATGAATAACATCACTTCTAACGAGACGTTTGTACACCCGTCCACCAACTTTGACTCGTCTTTTTGTTAATGGATTTTCCACGGTACTATTCATGGCTTCTATACTTAAACCGTAGATATCTTGCTAAACCACTCACTGTAATACTCATCGCTGGTGTCGCACCATCCCAACTTTGGATACACTACTCCGAACAGATTATCGTCAAACTTTTGCTTCGCCTTTCCGTTTTTAAGGTCTGACACCACCTCAAGCATCTCGAATCGTCTTCTATGACACAACCTTATATGATATATAGTATCCGTATCTGCTGACGTTTTTACCCTTTATCAACCCACATGATTCTAACACATTAACGACTTTCATGAAGTCTTCTTTTATCAGCTCTATTTGCTCACACTTCACAATGGCACGTAGTTTCCTCCCCATCCACCAAGACCGCTTGTGAACACTTTTTGATCGCATCACTTTCGCGTCACTATAACTCACAATTTGGACACACATACCCACCACACTTAGTCCTCACTTTCTTTTTCTTACAATCCCTACAATAATAAAGCTCGAAGGTACCCCCACATTTAACTCGATCACGGTTCGCAATTTCGTCAATTGTGTAGCCATAACTCATTAGTCTCATAAGTTCGTCCATCGCTTATAATAAGTGAACATTTTTTATCGGGCAACGCGCGCACCACCATTCCACTGGTGAGACCCACCATACCAATGAACAACAATTGGTATTCCTTCATTTCCGCACTCTCATGATAGTAATCTGCAAACTTCGGTTTCTCAGTAAACACTCGACCATCGTATACTGAATGGTCATTACGCCTCTCAGCTGATCCAACGCGCGGTTTGTGTCATTGATGTCCGCATTAGCATCTGAAATCATTTGTCGCAAACGCTGGATTTTGTCTTTTTTAGCGACTAGCTCATTTTCGTACCATGCTTCTTTTGAACTTGTTAATTGTTCCAACGCGCGGTTAAGCTTCGAAAACAGAAAGCCAGCACCTGCGAAGGCTATCGCATTGAAAATCCCTCCACCCACAACACTCACCATTAACTTACGTTGATTTTAGTGGGTCTGTTGGTATCCACTTTTTCGATTGCAACCATTTTACTAACAGCGTTCCTGCACCAACTGCCACATGTTTTATTCACTCATCAAATGTGCAGGTACCACAACTGACGTACTTTCCTGCACTTTCACACCTTTGTGCGTATACCACAACGCAGAGGTGGCGCCAATGGGGGGCAGGGTGGCTACAGCCCCCGGGGACCTTAGCCCCTGCGTCGGGGAGTTCCTGGCGCCTGGCGCCACCCCTGCCACAACGACACAGCACCAACCAATAATGTAACCATAGTCCCACGTTGATTCTTCATGAATTATCATTTCACGCATTAACCCTAAGTTAGCTCAATTTGACGATGGAATGGAATTCTACAACGTTGGGGTGAAAAGTTTGTTGAAAGAACGTGGCATTGAGTACTTTAGCACTAACAGTGATAACAAAGCTGCTGTCGTTGAACGTTTTAACAGAAGCCTTAAAACTATTATGTGGAAGTATTTTTATGCACGTGGAATGTACAAATGGATTGACATTTTAGACCAGCTTGTGGGAAATTACAATGGTAATGTGAATCGAAGTATTATGATGAAACCAAAGGATGTTAACCATGCAAACGAAAATGAAGTATGGACCACTTTGTTTGGCCACCAATTTGCAGACACTCCGTTACCAAAGTTCAAAGGCGAATTGGTGAGGATTAGTAAGTACAAAAGTGTATTCACAAAGCGCTATGAAACTAACTTTACTGAAGAGCTGTTTAAAGTGACACATGTTATTCGTGGTGACCCGCGGACTGTGTACGAAATTGAGGACAACACCGGTGAACAGATCATTGGGAAATTCTATGAACAGGAATTATCGCTGGTTAATAAGAGAGATGATGTGTACAGAGTTGAAAAGGTATTAAAAAGAAAGAAAGTCAGGGGAAAGAAAATGGTGTTGGTTAAATGGTTGGGCTATGACAGTAAACATGTAATTCATGGATACCAGAAAGTGACGTGGTCAAAATGTGAGTTAATGTAATGGCTGAAGGTGGAGAAGGTTTCGATGACTTTGAGATGAAAGACCTCAACTAGTACGAAGACGCTACTAACGAGCAATTAAACGAGGAGCTCGCTGAGACTGAAGGGTGGCTCAAAGAAATAGACACCAAGTACGTCGAAAAGGATATGCCGAGACGCGTCCGTGTTAGTTACGACGACAATCGCGACATTGTAAGTAAGATAAAAAACGAGCTATAGCTAGAAGGCAAGGTGAGCAAGAAGAAACGTCATTTAACGACACCGATGGTGCTGGTCCCACTTATTGTCACCGTTTTACCACGGAAGTCCCAACAGTTGTTGTTGATCCACCATTGAATCCTGAGAACCGACCTTTGCCAAGCATACAAAAGTTCGTTAGTAGTGACATTGAAAGTGGGTTTAAGTTCAACGAACATGACCCTGACGTATTGGCACTGCGAAACAGAGTGCCAATGAGCAAGGGAAACAGCGTGTTATTCAAACCCAGAAAGAACAATAACGAATTCGGTAAAGAACAAATAGTTCTCATCAAACGTGAAAAAGATGGTGTTGTGAGGTATATATAGTGACACTAAGATAGCACAACGGAGTGTCGATCAATTTAAAGAGCTAATAAACAGAATCTTAGACAACGCAAAAGACCGTGAAAACGTTGCAAGGAGGGTATACCATTGTTAGCCACACCACCACACACGCGGAATACGTAGAAGGGTTGACACCAAACGAGAACCGTGAACTGAGTGGTGTGCTTAATCTAAGTGCAGGGAGTGCGTTGCGTGATTCTCGAATAGGTGACGATGGTGCACTGCAGGTCCAAGCAGACCACTTCCAAGACACGATAAATAGGACAATGGACGAATTAAACGATGAGGACGACGAAAACATTAGTTCTAGGTTAAAGGATCGTATCGCAGAGCTTGAAGAAGCGCGAGACAAAACTATTGAACAGTGCATGGGAACTTGAACAAGTTAGAGAACAACAAGAAGTCAACATCGACAGGCTGCAGAAGTTCAAGAAGTGGGCTAAAGAAAATATGGTTGGGTTGAGTGCTGTAGTGATTTCAGTGACTGGAATTATAACAACTATTATCATCGCTGGGAGGTCTGCTGTTTTTAAGGGTGCTCAAGCTTCAAGGTCGTTCGCACAGGCTGTTAAGAACGCGATAATGAAGTTAGGTCCATGGGCTATTGGATTGGCTAACTTTTTGTATAATGTAATGTCAGCAGGTGCAAAGGGTCTTGCTTGGCTGGCTCAAAATCTGTGGGTACTTATGGTGATACTTGCGTGCTGGTTGTACGACTTGTGGAAACAAAATAAATAAAATGTGTGCACCATTATATGAACGCCACTGCAGGGGAATTGTCTCCCAGCTAGTTTTAGACGAGCACGAATGGGGGCTATAAAAGGGACAAGAACGCAGCATGTCATCACGTTGAATCCTAACAAAGTCAACCCTGGTGAGGAACTTTACATTGACGTACCTAAGCTCAAGGGTATAGTAGCTGTTTAGTGTCTGGTTCGTTGGGTTTGTTGTTTGACTTTAAGAATGCGAACGACAAAACTACAAAAGTCGGTTCTTGAACAATGTGAGTAAGTTACTTTGTGAAAGGATTATTGTGAGATTGGCTGTGGAAATCATGTGTACGACAACGCTGGGGAGAGTTACATTAGTGTTTTCCACGACCAGTTTGGGAAAGACCAAATGATCAAATTATCGATTATGGTATGGCGGTGAAAACTTGAGAAAGTTGATCTCTATAAGGACGACAGTGGTGCGACGAGTGGGGACGCTGCTAAGGTTATAGCGATGCATTGATGTTTAGTGTTATTGGAACGAAACAGCGGATAAACTTGGTAAGATCATGGACGACCATGGTTGTACGCTCCTTTTAGTATGAACAACAACTTGCAATACGCCATTATACACTTCCTAAGGCTACAGACATAATTATGGTGGCGCAATCCAATGAAAGTCTTGAGTATACGAAACGATTGATAACCAGGAACATTCCGATGAAATAACGTCATTGTACGAAAGTGGTCGGAGTTTGTCGTATGAACACATTACGTTGATGAAAAGTGTTGAATGGGGCAAAGACACGACCATTGTAAACGAGAACATTAATCTACCGAGAAAGAGTATGAAGGCAAGTGTGTTGTTATTTACGAACAAGACACGAACGGACAGTGAGGAATTTGTTTATCCGAATATTGAAAGTGTTAGAGTCACAATTGAGGGTGTGCCAAATGCGTGTACTCACAAGGCTTTCCAAAATCGAAGTTCTGTGCAGAAGCGAAACGGCTGTTTGGGTTGGGTGATCGTGACATGTTCAAGACAACCACAACGCGGCCACTGGTAAAAAGATTGTAAACACGTAATCCGGTGTGTTTCTTGAAATCACTAAGAAAGCGACGACAGCTTGTGGTAAGACACATTACCTGCTTGACACACTGGAATCTGAGTACAAACGTAAGTTCGATTACATTGTGTTGATTTGTCCTACTTGGAAATACATACACGACCCTGACGTGTTAGCGATAGACTGTGCACAAGACAATGTCGATGCTGTTCTCAAGTACGTAATGTTACAATATACTTTTAGTATAGCCAACCACCCTACATATAATTAGCATCACGTGACCTAACGTGAGCACATTGTAAATAGGCAAACGAAGGAGCAGGTTTTATGAATGAATCAGAGCCATTAAAGTGAACTTGAAACACGTAACAGAAGCTTTAAGGACTAATTTACACACCAACGGGTGTTATTTACCATACACTAAACTGAGTTTAGTGGGTTTTTTCGCGTGTGAAATTTGCACTCTATAAAGCGACACCGATGGCACCAGATGGGTTTGATATACGATATGAAGTCGATTGTGAAACAACATATAAAATTTGGGATTAAGTTCGACTGTGCTTGATGAAACAGTGAATGAAGCAACACCGATGGCATCAGCTGGGTCTGACATGACACGAAGTTGATTGTGAAACGTTGTGTGAAATTTGTGACCGTGAAGTGAATGCGCTAGACTGTGCTCGTTGAAACAGTGAATAGTGAAGCGACACCTATGGCATCAGCTGGGTCTGGTACGACACGAAGTTGATTGTGAAACGTTGTGTGAAATTGTGATTGTGCTCGGTCGTTGAAACAGTTTACGTGTCTCTCCTTGAAGTGCGCTTGAGTAGTATAGCATATGGGGTTACCGGTGCATTTTTGTAATTTATACGATGGCCTGAGACCAACCCAGTTTTGAGCTGGTGATGGTAGTGTGGCGGGTCGAAATGTTGTACGAAGCGACATCGATAACATCAGCTGGTGACCAAAGTTGCGAATGTTCTCCTCGAGATGACATACCAGATGGGGGTGCCAGCACACTCTCAAAATTCGCACAACAGCTTGAAACGAACCCCACGTTTACGACCGAGTTTAACGTCTTGAGATAACTTCTCAAGCCACATTTCTCGTTCTCTAATGTCTCCTGTCTAAAGCTGCACTACCGTACTCAGCTGGGCTTGGCGGAACGCTGGGTTAGTCTCAGGCCATCGTATAAATTACAAAAATGCACCGGTACCCCCATATGCTATACTACGCATTCTCAGTAAAACATGACATTGCACTAGAAGTTGAAAATTACCTATGCAGAGGAACGTGATGAGCTAGGAACGGAGCAAGCCTGGTATCAATGAACGAGAAGGACACGGCAAAGAAATGAAGTGTTTTCCTATCGTTGTTCACGACAGCGAACTGGGGAAACAAAAGTATTTTTGTGGTAACTATCTATTCAGTAAATATACTCTCAATTTTTATTTTGGAGATAATTGATAGTTGTGCGGTGATTATGATACTATAATGAATATTCTAATATCAGAGTAAGTGTTGTGTGTTTATTTTGTGATTATATAACCAGCCTCGTGCGCACGTCACGTAGCAAAATAAACCCCTGGGTACGAGGCAGGTTGTTAACTAGTTACAATACTAACATTAACGAAAATAACTGGTTAATATTTAAATAGTTGAAAATAAAGGAACGTTGTTATATATAAAAAAGTAGAGTGCTGCGTAGACAGTGTTTTGAATATATAAGTGAAAAGGTGGTAAACTGCCAAGAATTTAGTGATAGATA
Organism: Chrysogorgia sp. JL179-B06; assembly: GCA_035772405.1. Taxonomy (NCBI): domain Eukaryota; kingdom Metazoa; phylum Cnidaria; class Anthozoa; order Scleralcyonacea; family Chrysogorgiidae; genus Chrysogorgia; species Chrysogorgia sp. JL179-B06. Next base: position 1,435,436 of record JAYKKM010000438.1, read on the forward strand.
CTGACGTTTCGAGCGGAGCCCTTCATCAGAGTAAGACGAGATGAAATAAAATAAATAGGGCTTACATATATGCATGCCAAAAGGATGTCACAAGTAGAAAGTAGCCAATCAAATGCACGGGAGATAAACAAACTAATAATTGATGAGATGCGAAAAGTTAAATCATATGCTATTTTTACAGTTGATCAGCAAACAGACTGAGGGGGAGGGAGAAATGACAGGTCCAATATCCAAGGGGATTAGGCGATAATATATTAGCAGTAAGAAACAAAAACTTGAACTTGAAATTGGCAACAGGTTTGTCTACATCATTGTTCCTCACGGAACGAAGATGTTCAGCAAACCTGTTGAAAGGCGTCGCCCAGTTTCACCAATGTAGATTTTAGGGCATTTATCGCAAGAAATGCAATAAATTATGTTGGTGGACGTTCATGAAAAAGTATGGCGGATTGTGTGGTCGAATTTGGGGACAGTAATAACTGTAGTGGGATTGAGAAAAGGGCATGTGTTGCAGCGGGAACGGCCGCAAGAAATTGTTCCCACTGGTACCCTACCGGCGGTATTTTGTTTAAGGGCACTATGTACTAAGGAGTCACGAATGTTTTTATTACGGCGAAAGGATACCAAAGGGTTGTCGGTGAAAATGGCTGACGTCTCAGGATCATTTTGTAAAATGTGAAAATTCCGATTGATAATATTTTTAACTTTAAAATTGAAAGGACGAAATATTAGAACTAAAGGAATTTTATTGTTTGAAACTTGTTCCAAAGCTTGTTCAAGGGCGTCTAAACGGGGTACGAGAAAAGCTTTCTGAACGGCGAGGTCTAGAAGGTTGGTAGGGTAACCACGTTGAACAAAAAAAGATCTCATTTCTATTGATTTGGCTTGAAAATCTTGGTCGTAGCTACATAAGCGGCGAAGACGCAAGAATTGAGAGTAAGGGATAGATTGCTTATAGTGTGGTTGGGATGAGAGGATGAAAATAGAAGATAACTATGGGAGTCAGTAAGCTTGTACGAGACCGACATTTTCAGCGAATCAGCATCAATTGAAATTAAAATATCAAGGAACGACACAGAGGTCTCGCTGATTTCCCACGTGAACTTCAGAGCAGGATGAAAATCATCAACAAAGTTGATCATCAACAAAGTTGATGAACTGCTCTAAAAGGACACGTGAACACGACGCTGTTCCTAAACAGTCATCGATAAATCTGCCGAAAAAATCAGGCAAGGGACCCGTGTATTGTTCAAAGATCTGTTTTTCAACATAACCAACAAATAAGTTAGCATAGCTTGGACCCATTTTGGTGCCCATCGCAACACCACTTATTTGTTGATAATGTTCACCATCAAACGAAAAATTGTTAAGGGTACTAGTTCTGCTAAACGAAGTAATGTGGATGTGGAGGGTTCTAACTGAGTTCGCTGACCAAAGAAAAACTTCAGAGCTTCAAGGCCATCACAATGGGGAATGACGGTGTATAAGGACTTGACGTCCATGGTGAAAATAAATTTATCGGAACTACTGAAACGTAACTGGTCGAAAATTTGCAAGGCATGTTTTGTATCTTTGATATAAGAAGGCAACTTCTTAACCAAAGGATACATAACGTTGTCTAGAAAACTGGAAATGAGCTCGGTGGGGCAACTACAAGCGGAAACAATCGGCCTGCCAAGATTGTTAGGTTTATGAATTATAGGTAGGAAATATATGACAGGCGGTTGTTAATATAAGGTTAGATGAGGCAGGCAATTCGCCGGCTTGGATGAAATTCTTGATGGTAGTTTTGACGGATTTTTGGTTATATTGAGTGGGATCGGAATTCAACTTAGTATGAAAGATGGGGTCACTGAGTTGGCGAAGAGCCTCTTGTCGATACAAGTCCGCTCTCCAGACAACAACAGCGCCACCTTTGTCCGCAGGTTTTATGACAACGTCATCTCGACATCGCAATGACTTTAAAGCTAGAAGCTCTTCTTTGTTAAGGTTATGAACTTGTTTTCTGCGCGGAGGGTGCAATTTATCAATGTCATGGCGGCATTGTCTTACGAAAAGATCAAGGGAGAAAAAATCGCCTTCGGGTGGAGACCAAGACGATTTCTTGGGGTTGAGTTCTTCAAAAATATCCTTATTGTTATTATCTGCATAGCAGCGGATTATATCATAGCAGCGGATTATATACTGGTTATATAGCACGATCTTTTAAATGATTTATATAACCTTGCTGTAGTTCATTCAGCTCCGCAGTCAATCCCCCTGGGTATTCAAATTCCGCCGCCCCCCACTTTTTATGATGCTAATATAAATATTGGGGATATTAGCGGATTTAGCTATACTGTATACATCCCGCGGTAGATCAAAGAAAACCAATTACGAGTTTCCAGCTAGATCTGATGAGTGCAACATCATGTGCACGAAACTGAACAGTAATTAAAAATGCTTAAGTGAAAACCTTCGTCTCCTTTACTTTTATCTTATAATGCTCTGGACTAGTTTCATTGAGCACTCTGCCAAATATATATATATATATATATATATATATATATATATATATATATATATAAAAGTAGAGTGCTGCGTAGACAGTGTTTTGAATATATAGCAAAGTGAAAAGGTGGTAAACTGCCAAGAATTTAGTGACGAGATACTGACGTTTCGAGCGGAGCCCTTCATCAGAGTAAGACGAGAAGATACAGATATTTATTAAAATATATTTGTTTGACACTGACTAAAATGTTGGTACAAAGACGTTTCGACTAGAAAACTCTAGTCTTCCTCAGTTAAAAATGTTTTGAAGGCCGAAATATAGGCGTATATATATATAATATATATATATAATATAAGTATATTTACATAACTGTCAAGATAAAAAACTAAATTAGCATAATGTCATTATTAAAGAATAGTCATCAGGGATTTATACATAGATGGAATTTTTAATTGAGGAAGACTAGAGTTTTCTAGTCGAAACGTCTTTGTACCAACATTTTAGTCAGTATCAAACAAATATATTTTAATAAATATCTGTATCTTATATGAATCCTGACTGCCATTTTAACATTTATATATATATATTATATATATATATATATATATATATATATATATATATAATATATATATATATATATATATATATATATATATATATATATATATATATATATATATATATATATATATATATATATATATATATAAAGGCCGAAACGGTACAGTCTGTAGTTAGATATCGCTCTATGACCTTTAGGTCATATTGAGCACTCTAACAGGATGAAAACCATTGTCGCTTATGCATTGTGCGCACGCTCACTGCTTGCAGTTTGAGCACTCTGGCATGGTTTTTGATGTCCCACATTTGTGTGGCATCAAGGGTGACTGTAAATAGCAGTTACCTTCATCCTGCTCATCAGCACTACACTGATGAGGCCCAAAAGGCCGAAACGGTACCGTCTGTAGTTATATATATATATATATATATATATATATATATATATATATATAATATATATATATATATATATATATATATATATATATATATTTATATATATATATATGAAGAAGGGGCTGCGCCCCGAAACGTAAATGAAAATAAAGATTTTAAATGTTCCTACTGTTAGACTTGTTAATATTCTGGAACTTTGACGAAGGTTGGCTCCTTGACATCAAAGAGTATCGACTGGAAGAACTAATATATAGATATTAACCCTCTCGCAGGTTGAGTGTAATTTAGTGAGCCCGAGGAATTTTCACAAAATTACTCGAATCGTAAGGTGTTTTATTCGGATAGATTTTATTGCTATTAAACATAAGTTCAACACAGGACTATTTTCGGCATGATTCTCCTTGTCTCAGATAAAAATGTTTCTGTTCAAGTGTTTGATACGTTTTCCTTAACGTTGTCGTTCTGTTTTCCGAACTTTCTAATGATTAGAGCACGCGAGAATGTCCAGCTATATAAGGTTCCAAATCCGGTAGATGCATGTTCCTGCATGGCTTCTGAGCTTTCGTCGTTACCATGACGACAACATGTTCCATACTAACAAGTCGAGTTTTAACAATCTTAACAGCTTTCAATAACCCAGTTTAAAAACTACTGTTGACAATTTTATACATAATAATTGCACTCAAGGTTGAGAATTAATTGTATCAGTTACACTTATCAACTTCTGCATGCTTCTGTTGGCGCGAATTGCTTTGCAAGTTTTTGATCTTTTTCAAAAACTTTCTGAGTGCTTCGACAACGTTAAAATTTATCGGGTCTATTTCTTATTCTAATGCATTTGATGAAGTGGAGATTTACTCATGAGAGTATTGGGAAATTTACTCGCGAATTTCAAGGTCAGTAATTGACCAGAGTAATCGCACGTACCTAAGATGCCAAGACAGTGTACATTTACATTCCCAGGCAACGTCATTGCGACTATAGAAATCGGCGATCGATAAATTGACGAGTGTAACCCAGCAACTTTAGGCAGGCGCCATCATTGCAAAATGGGAAATATGGATAAGTGATCACACTTCGTTCGCTAGTTTGAAGCGTTTTTGACGTTTTGACTGCCAATCATTATTATATGTGGATGGCATAATTAAACGTGCGGCAAAGCAGCCGCCATGAATGAATGTATCCAAGTAACCGTGCATCCGTTACGTTGACGTTTCGCCAAGCAGCGAGTTTTGAACGACAAGATCTTAAAGTGCTTTGCACTCCGATAGTTCAATTTCATATCTACTAAAATACGCTAAAAATACACTGCAAAAGGAAATTGTACACAAAGAGGAAGGGAAATCCACTCCGAGGATCGTCGAGAATAACTTATACATGGTATGCACACTTGTGAAATTTCCATTGTTTGTATGAACGCCCCATCGCTATTTAACAGCAAAAATACTTATCAATATAATCTTATTTACTTCGTATACTGTGATATTATTTTACTGGGCAGTTTGTGCTGACTTGACACGAATGTCAATTAGAGATACGAAACCTCGGGGTGCAAAACATAAGTATACATAAAAAGCCAGAAAACTAATATCAGATTTCTTCAGTCAGGACTAATGTTACCATGGATATGGTAGTTTTTGGAGTATTTGATGACAAGCTGATCTTGTTGCCTCTAGAGATATCCTTTATCTATATGTTTGCCCATCTAATTTGCAAAATCTATTTTTCAGTAACAGTTGACTGCATTATTTGCGAGTCACTATTGTATTGTACATACTTAATTCAATCGGCATTTTTAGGGTTACCTCAGAAAAAATATAAGATTTAGACCAAAAACATTAAGTAGTTCAACAAGAGTATACGCGCCGCTAAATATATGAAAACAATTGTTTTTTAATTAAAATACCAATATAATTGGATAATAAAATATCAATAAATATAATTGTATAAATTTGCATTTTACTAATTTATTCCTACACAAGTACAACAACAATTAACGACAATAAACTGCTCGTTTACAAAACGTTTTAAATACCGAAATGGCTAACTCACCACCACCGTTTCGCTGACATAGATAAGGAAAACGCCAGACATTTCCCAAACCAACCGCAAGTCCAATAGAGGCCAAAATAAATTCTGCTTTATTCCCCCATGTATCACGATTCCCTTCGATAACATCAGATTTGTCAATTGTCTCCGTTGACATTTCCTCGGACACGTCCTTTCCTGGTACATCTTTCAGCTCAACCGCTATATGAAACCATCGAGGAATATTATTACTAAAAATTCCATTTTAGTATTTGTTCAAACTCATTATAGAACTTGAATAGTAAAATTTGTTTTGTTGCAATTCGCGATTTCAAAATTATTATATAGAGTTATATTTGTTAAGGCAGGCTATTCGTCTTGTTTTGCTATTTTTTAATCTTTTTTGTTTAATATTCATTGTTGCGTTTCAGTATTGGCAACGCCGTTTCAATGTCCAATATGATTATTGTATGGTCAAGTCGAATTGATGCACGTAGACAAGAAATATGTCACAATGTCCTTTCCAGTGCACAGTTTTTGCTAATACGATTGTTTTTTTCTGGGAACTGAATAGTCAGTGTAACTGAGGGAAATTGATTTCGTTTGAATGCATGTAAAGAAGGCTAATTGTGGCCGTAATGTTACTGACCCGGCCGTTGCAATAATTCGAACAGGTAATTCTAGTGCTTTCTAAAAAAAATGTTTTATGGCGCAATCACAAAAGCACACGATCACGGAATGTTCTAATCAAGTATATGTTTATGTCTATCGCTCTCACCAACAAATTCGGCCTCCTATATAAACTCACCTGAACCACCAGCAGCGTTGTATTCAAACGTAGCGCCTTCGTTTGTTGGCATACTGCGAGAGTTCTCAGTTACTATTTGTCTTAACTGTTGTGGGCAATCCTTGCCACCTCCCTGGTAACTTTAAATGTTCAACTGCCTAACCCAGACTACTGCCTCTATGGCCGTTTTCTTTGCTTTATTAAATGGTAATTTGTAATTCAAATTTCCACTTTTCGGCGAGTGGCGAGTTTTGTCATGTGATTGGCTGCGTGGTAATTAAATGCGTTAATTAAAACCGGTGGAATAATCCGGATTACAATATTTGGCCAATATATATATATATATGATATGAAATGCGGAAAGTGTTGTGTTGTGTAGGCAGCATAGAAATACAAATCGAAAGCTTCAAAATATCTGTGTACTGCCGAAATATTGTGTAGGAGGTTATTATTATTATTATTATTAAACTTTATTGTCTAAAGGTCTAACGTTTCGAGCGAAGGATCTTCGTTAGAGAGTGAAAAGTATAAAGTCAACCACAAATATTACTTTTTGGCCGATTCATTCGATCAACGCCCCGACTCCCGACATCCTTCCCTGATACTACGCTAAAAATAGCAAATGACTTCCACGCTAATCTTGGATCCAGTCTTCACGCGAACCGTTATCTCCTCGTAAACCAGGGCGATAATCTCGCCGCGGCAGGGATCCATTTCTCACGAACAGTTTGTATATATATATATATATGTATATATATATATATATATATATATATATATATATTATATATATATATATATAAATATATATATATATATATATATATATATATATATATATATATATATATATAATATATATATATATATATATATAAACGTTCAAAATAATATGCGAAGCGGCCGGGCCAGCTGGCTGATTGCCGACTAATTTCTATGTGCATAAATCGTTTTAACGAAGAGTATGCACGTTCTCGTAATATAATAGACACGTACTGTACATGTATAATGTTATGTATTTAGATTCGGTGATTCCAAATCTGTTTTCAGAATTGAAATCGAGTAAATATATACTGGCCGAGATAACGTCCAAAATCTACGTACAGGGACCCGGGACCATGAATGGGGAACAGAAACTCTAGGTGTGTTTGTGTGTGTGGAGGGGGGGGGGGGGGGTAGGAAAGGCGGGCGAGGGGTTATTGCGGAATGTATATCTAGTAAAAGCGCGTGTATACCTGATCTCTATATACCTGGATTCTGAGTAGTTAAAATCCGGCAGCCATATTGGTGCACCTATACCAGTGAACCTTGCGAGCTTAAGATTTGGTCCCAATGCTTTTTCTTAATTGTGGTATCATATCGTACTTGTGGAGTACTTTCACATCGACTTTCACTCGGCATTGGTGAAATGTTTTTGGGTTTTTTTTTCGCAGCAACTTTTGATTCTATTTTCGAAGTGTTTCAACAACCACATTACTATATGGAGCTTATCAATATTTGTTTCAGAAATGTTTTTAAAAGGGTACGTTTAGTATATTTATTATTTTGTATCTACTGCGCAGGCGCATATATGTTGGGAGGCTGTTAAGTAAGTAAGTAAGTAAGTAAGTAAGTAAGTAAGTAAGTAAGTAAGTAAGTAAGTATTAAGTAAGTAAGTAAGTAAGTAAGTAAGTAAGTAAGTAAGTAAGTAAGTAAGTAAGTAAGTAAGTAAGTAAGTAAGTAAGGAAGTAAGTAAGTAAGTAAGTAAGTAAGTATAAGTAAGTAAGTAAGTAAGTAAGTAAGTAAGTAAGTAAGTAAGTAAGTAAGTAAGTAAGTAAGTAAGTAAGTAAGTAAGTAAGTAAGTAAGTAAGTAAGTAAGTAAGTAAGTAAGTAAGTAAGTAAGTAAGTAAGTAAGTAAGTAAGTAAGTAAGTAAGTAAGTAAGTATTAAGTAAGTAAGTAAGTAAGTAAGTAAGTAAGTAAGTAAGTAAGTAAGTAAGTAAGTAAGTAAGTAAGTAAGTAAGGAAGTAAGTAAGTAAGTAAGTAAGTAAGTATAAGTAAGTAAGTAAGTAAGTAAGTAAGTAAGTAAGTAAGTAAGTAAGTAAGTAAGTAAGTAAGTAAGTAAGTAAGTAAGTAAGTAAGTAAGTAAGTAAGTAAGTAAGTAAGTAAGTAAGTAAGTAAGTAAGGAAGTAAGTAAGTAAGTAAGTAAGTAAGTATAAGTAAGTAAGTAAGTAAGTAAGTAAGTAAGTAAGTAAGTAAGTAAGTAAGTAAGTAAGTAAGTAAGTAAGTAAGTAAGTAAGTAAGTAGTAAGTAAGTAAGTATTAAGTAAGTAAGTAAGTAAGTAAGTAAGTAAGTAAGTAAGTAAGTAAGTAAGTAAGTAAGTAAGTAAGTAAGTAAGTAAGGAAGTAAGTAAGTAAGTAAGTAAGTAAGTATAAGTAAGTAAGTAAGTAAGTAAGTAAGTAAGTAAGTAAGTAAGTAAGTAAGTAAGTAAGTAAGTAAGTAAGTAAGTAAGTAAGTAAGTAAGTAAGTAAGTAAGTAAGTAAGTAAGTAAGTAAGTAAGTAAGTAAGTAAGTAAGTAAGTAAGTAACAATAGAATGCTTCGGAGCCAAATGAAATTTATTTTTATTCAATGCCTTATTGCAACAGTAGTCACTACAGTGTATATATTAATGTGGCATTCACTGTAATTATACCAGTAATTATTGGGTGAGACTGATCGCGACTGGTGCATTGGCAGTACATAATATACTGTATTAATCGAACCAAATACATTATTGCATGTAACCTCCATCTGAGTCTCGATAGCTCAATCGTTAGAGCAGCCCTTAACTTCTTCTGCACCATGGTGCTTTTTATCCTTGTATCTAGGATCTTTCTTGGAATGTAACTTGTCCCTCTTCTTAATGAGACGTTTAATCTCAGTATTAACAAATGGTAAACTGTTTCTGCGCAGCGCTTTGTTTTAGACAGGTTAATAGACAGCTGTCGTTCCTCTATACACATATTGGTAAAATACTCGCTGAATTTGGCCATGTGGTAATGTAACCCTTCCCAGTCTGCCCTATTGTATAGAGAAGGAATTTTCGGTTTTTTTGCTTGTGAACAATAGGGTGGATGTCGTCTTCAACATAGACGACGTCGTGATTACTCAAGCCAGGGATTATATTGATCTTATTAACAAGATATTCGTTATTTGTGATAAAGAGATTCAAGGTATTTGGACCCCTTGTTGGTTTGGGTGACCATTTGGGTGAGGCTCGTGTCATGAAGTAAGTCCACAAATCGAGTTGTTAATTCTCATGGGTAGGAACAATTTGGTTTGAGGAAATTATTTTGCCAATCAAATCCCGGAAGGTTCGTATCTCCAGCAATCCAGATATGTGATGTATACTGTATATAGGGTTGTTAACTTTCCTAAGAGACGGTTCAAAATTCAACAGTATGATGATCTCATTGCTTTCGTGGGGGTTATATAATGCACACACTTTTACAGCCAATGATGTTGATTAATTCAAAGGTTTTTACACTCAGTCTCCAGATGACGCTCGCGTGTATATAGATATTCACTAGAGACAGCTATAAATACACCTACACCAATTGAGTGTACCCGATCTCGACGAAACACCTTATATTGCTTGGGCGATGTTTGAGGGGATAATTCGCCATTATTAATGTTGTTATTCATAAAGTGCCGTGTCCACAAGATTGCAAAATTCAGTCTCCTTGTTTCTTATAGACTGACAGTTCATGTTAATTATTATTATTAATGTGTCAATCTTCTAGCCAATTAACTACAAGTAGTCTACTAATCGCGGACACTAAGTGGTAATTAAAACTAATGCTTATACTAAAATATTAATAATTACAATATAAAATACTATTAATGTTCTTTACACTACACAGCAAAAAGTCATTTTCTTATTAAGAAAATTTTTCTTATTTCAAGAATTATTTGTCTTAAAACAAGAAAATGATTTTCTTAATAAGAAAAAAATTCTTAAAATAAGAAATATTTTGTATTGCAAGAAATGAGATTTTCCAATTTCTTAAAATAAGAAAATATTTCTTGAAGCAAGAAAATGATTTTCTTGATAAGACAAAAAATTCTTAAAATAAGAAATATTTTCCTTTTTCTTAAACTAAGAAAATATTTTTTTGAAGAAAATGTTTCCTTAATAAGAAAAAAATTAATATAAGAAATATATATTTTGTTGCAGAAATAATAATTTTCCTTTTTCTTAAAACAAGAAAATGTTTTCTTGAAATAAGAATTGCTATAAATACATAATTATTTTGAGATAATAAAAATTCATGAAATAAGAAAACATGATCAGGTAATTGTTATATATTTTGTGATTTATTAAGTAAAAGCCTATCCAGAAAAATAGAATATCGATTTTACTTAAAACAAGAAAAATTTACTTAAAACAAGAAAATATTTTCTTATCCCCTCGCCTGGTGAGGGCGAGGGTGCTAATATCGACCGGCGTTTAGTCCCTTATCACGCGAGATCCAAGCGGATCCTGATCTCGGATCGGCTTTATAGGTATATTAAGTACTTATTAACCGAGCGCGAGGTCCGTACGGGAAAATATTTTGCTTGAGATCTTTTGAGTACAGACCGAGCCCGAAGGGCGAGGTCTGTACTCAAAAGATCGAAAGCAAAATATTTTCCCGTACGGACCGAGCTTGTGAGGTTAATAAGGAATTTATTATATGTCTCGACTACAACGAGAAATAATTTAGAGAAAACATTATCGTGTACAGTACGTCTTCCTCCACGTCAGCGCGAGCGGAGCGGTCTCACAGTCGCGATTCGATATAATTGACAACAAAACAACCAAAATGGAAAACATTTTGAAAATAATATAATTATTTTATTTTTTAATTAATAATTAATAATTATTAACATTTTTTAATCGAGTAATACCGTGCGGGTCCGTACACCGAGTCCGTACGGTAAAGTACGGACCCGCACGTTAGCCAATCAGCGTTCAAATACGCCAGTTCGGACTCGCAAGACATATAATAAATATATATATATATATATATGATCAACCGTCCTCATGCGCGGCATCGGAAAATGTGGCACTGGTAACTAGATACTCAGATTAAATTGAACCGTCACCGAGTCCGAGTCCGAGTATGTATTTTGACTCGCTAATTCCAAATCTGTTTTCAGAATTGAAAACGGTTATATATTGATCGAGATATTCAACATAATATTCGACGAAGTGACCGGCTAATCATTATTTAGCCGACAAAGCCGACTAACTTTCTAAGTACATAAACCATTTTTACGAAGGGTATTCACGTTCTCGTAATATAGTAGACACATATGTGATGTATTTTGACTCGCTAATTCCAAATCTGTTTTCAGAATTGAAAACGGTTAAATATTGATCGAGATAACGTTCAAAATAATATACGATGAAGTGCCAGTTTATAATCGACTAATTTCTAAGTACATAAACCGTTTTTACGAAGGGTACTCACGTTCTCGTAATATAGTAAACGCGTATGTTATGTATGTTGACTCGCTAATTCCAAATCTGTTTTCAGAGTTTAAATCGGTTAAATATTGACCGAGATAACGTTCAAACATTTCTTCGACGAAACGGGCTTTTGGAAATTGTGAATATTTGAAAAACAGAAATAATACACGGCCACGGCGTGCGAGGTCTGGGCACCATGGATGGAGAAATTCCCGTAGGGGGGGGGGGGGGGGCGAATTCGTATTTATAGTTTTAAAAATAAACCAAGAATAAATTTTGCTCAAAAAATGAACAAGCCGTTTTAGTTGCCCGAACGAGGATTTATTTGTTGTAGACTGTCAACAAAGTCTTGGCTATAACGTTTTGAGTGCAAGGGTCATTAAAAACATTGCGCGACGCGGAGTCGTCTTGGTATCATTTGTAGCTTTATAAACCGGAAGATACACTGGCTCGCTCAACTTGACATTATGCTGATATTTGATATATAATTTCTACTAGCCTCCTCCATAGGGAACTCTGTGGCTTCTTTAGCGAAACGCCAAGTAATAGCCAATGTTTTGGCTGGGATTACAGGGAATTATAGGGATAGAAGGGATTGGTGAAGGGTATATGGACATTTCCCAGAGGTCCTAGCGAGTTAATGTTGCTGCGCCATAATTTGAATCCTGTTTGAATCTCTTGTGGTCGCCGTTGAAACTTGGATTCTTTGTTTGGTAAAGTGCTTTGTGTTCCAATTCTAAAGAAGTGGCTGATCATCGATTATTCGTCGGTATTACAAAATACTGGCTGCGGGGATAAATACGACAGTGATGCGTTTTCAGGCTGTCAAAGTACTTCGAAGACGAAGCCGAAGGTAAATCTAACTCTGATCTACGCTTGAACCTGTAACCTGATTGCCTGTGACATGCTCTAATATCAAGACTCTTATGGATATCGAAGGTCACGAAAAGTAGTTAGTTTTGTTTTCCATTCAGGTTCTACACACAACTCATACTTACACTACTTAATAACTAATTACTACATAAAGGACAATTACTATTATTCAGATCCAATTAGATCTCTTTTTCTAATAGTACTCTTAAAAGTATAGAGTGACTCAATATTTATTTCTTCAAATGTTAGTTTAGACAATATGACTGGTCTAAAGTATCTTAGTGAATGTTTACCATATCGGACGATATTGGCAGTAGATTGTGTTTAACCTTATATATAGCTATATCCTGTAGGCGTTTTTGGTAAAGATTGTTCATCTTAGCCCTTTTTAGTAGGTCCTCATACGGTAATTTCCAATTACAGTAGACAGCTTATCTGTGGCTTTACGAAAATGTCATGACATACTGCAGTAGGTCAAATGATGTAGAATAGCAGTTTTATAAATCTGGAGTTTTGCCTTATTTGGGATAAATTTTCTCAATCTCAACTTACTTAAGTACTTCAATCAACTTGCTGATCTTTTTACATGAGGAAGATATGTGATAAGAAAAGTTTAACCTCTCATCTATAATTACTCCCAATAGCTTGAATTGATCTGTTTTTTAATTATTTCCTTGCCTAATTTGAGATTAGATATTGTTGATGTATTTTTGCCGATCTCCATGGCCTGGTATTTGCTAATACAGTAAAAACCCGCGTATAAGAACCTAGATTTTAAGAACCTGTTAGGCTAAGATTTTCCATTTGGACGCCCTTTACATAAGAACCTGTTTTAGGCTAAAATTTGAAAACAGGTTCTTATTTTATCAAATAGAGTCAAAACTACAAATTTATAAATCAAAGAAAATAAACTCTACACAGTAATGAAAATGAGCCATAACCAGACAAATAGTGTACGTATATATTTTGTTCCATTGAATTTACACACAGTAAGCTGTAAATTACATACAGTGTAGCTTTAAAGTGCAATAGGGTTTGTATTTGCTTAGACTGCAGTCATATGGAGAAAAGTTATGCATAATTTATATAAATAATAGACCACACTTACCAAAACCAAGTCGCTTTTTTCTTAAGAAAATAAGAACCTGTTTAAGAACCTAAATAGCGTAATTTTGCAGTAAACACCATTTATATAAGAACCTTTTTAGGCTAACTTGGAAAAATCTAGGTTCTTATACGTGGGTTTTTACTGTATTACCTTCCAGGAAGTTTGATTTGTAAAATTATCTTCTTTTCTCTACGTATACTTGAACAGTTATCTTTAATTTCTAGTACGTTTCGTAACTACTGAATAGATTCTGATGTTATAAAAATGTATTTTCCTCTCGTACTGCTCATGCTGCTAATTTATATATAAAATTAAGTAAAAAGGAAGCCCAAATCTTATAAGCCTTTTGGTTTCTTTTTGGGCTACCTTGTCAGTTATTTATGTTTTTGTCTATAATTTTTAACATTTATTGTGGGTAAATAATATTGACTTGACTTTTATCCTTATTTAAATTGTTTCGCATATTTCCTTTTCTTCCGAATAACAGCTTTCCATTCATCTGTTATGTATGGTACATCTTTCTCCCTTACTCGCATTTTCGTCATTGGCATGTGTTTGTCAATTACTTTAGTGATTTGTGTTTGCCAATGTATATATTGACCATCAACAGATGGTGTTGACGTTGTTGTTTCTAAATCTGGCAGGGAACATTCTGTATCTTTCAGATCTTGTTTAAACTCGTCTAAGATTAGGCTTTTCTTACTCCTGAAGGTAATAACTTTCGCTGGATGCTGTTTAACTTGTTCATTTAAGAAACCATAAATAATTAGATGATCACTCAATCCAAATTCAGAAGATTTTTTTGTAAGGAGAGTCTTACGCCCGGCGCACACTAGTGCTATCTGCTTAGCAAAACTTCATTCGTGACCGATGGCGTAAGGCGTTAGCTCCAGTGTGCGGGGCAGTTTCGTAAGCATTTTGTCACTCGTGCCGTCTTTCACAAATATTCAACATGTTGGATAATTTTTGTCACGAATGACAATTACCCCTGGTGTGCGGGGAAGTGAAAGCAGCAAGCTTACAACTTACGCATGCGTATTGCCGGAAAGTCGTAAGCTTGCTGCTTTCACTTCCCCGCACACTAGGGGAAATTGTCATTCGTGACAAAAATTATCCAACATGTTGAATATTTTTGAAAAACGGCACGAGTGACAAAATGCTTACGAAACTGCCCCGCACCTCACGCCATCGGTCACGAATGAAGTTTTGCTAAGCAGATAGCTCTAGTGTGCGCCGGGCTTGAGAAGAGATGATTATGTAATAATAACGAGTCGCCTGATTAATTAGGCATTAAGCAAACTAATTGGTTGAGATCTGTTTCGCCTCTGGGGAGTATTGAATCTATTACAACTCGGCGAGGATGTAGTAAGCGGTATACCAGGACTGATTGGAGTTGCGAAGTGCTAGTAATATCAATGAAGTCACACAGAGGTTCAAAGCTGTTCAACATGTCTATACTATGATAGGAGAGCATTGTCGAATAGTTAGGACAATCACACGACGAACAGACCCATGCTGCTCCGCTAGTATCCGGTGTTTCAAACAGACAGTCATCGCTTTGACATGTAATATGAAACCATAAGCCACAATTGTCGCAGTAGAGGCATTGATCAATCCATGAGACGTTGATATTTCATAAGCCACATTTGAACTTTTCAGTTGGTGATGTATATAATATAGAATCGTTGGGACCGGGATTGTCCTGAACATCACACACAGAATTAGAGGCTGCAAATTAACTTCTTTCTGGACACGTCGAACACCATGTTGGTTTTGGGTCGATTCGTTCGAGCAATACAATGCAGGAAAACTGCTTCATTTGGACGGAATGTTAAGTTCTTATACGAGAATACGTACCACTGGGTACTACTAGCAATGACTGAAGCCAAAGTCAGTGTCGCCTTGTCCGCACTTGTGATTGTGTCATATAGCCAAAAAATTAGAACTAAACATGAAGAAACAAAAATCGTGGCCGCCATTGCTGACGGCAACCGCTGACCTCTCTGTTGCATTGCAGGTCACACCTCAAACAACTGTTTTTGTAGACAGCAATGGGGACGTTTCACCCCATACAACAAGCCTTTTGGCCACGGCCAAAATAATTAGACGTCTCATTAGTACTTTGAATTTGGTTTGGCTTAGCACCTAGCTTATTAAAGAGTCTAGCATCTAGTTTGTATACTTTTTGTACCCCTCTGGCTCCTCCGCTGGCAGTTTTGGAATGGGAGTCTAATCCCGCCTCGGCTTACCGGGACTCAAAACTGTCATCCCATGGGTCTCGGGGCGCGCATATCCTTACCCAAGTAAGGTCCTACTAGTCTATTAAATTTGTTAATGAAATTAACCTTGCCATATAGGTACGGGGATTCGTTCATCCCGACATATTGTTATTTCAGGTTCCTTAAGGGCTGAAATCCAGAGTCGCACCATAGATTGTTTTGTGTTCAGACACTTCAATTTTTGCATGCATGGGGTGTGGCCCCCGACTCGCAACCATTACTATCCGTGATTATTGGACTTTCTCGCAACGCCATTTCGATATTAACTCCAAGGAAACTCTGGGCATTGCTAATGTTTTGCTCTCGTTCCTACACATCTCTTACTGTTGGGTTGATATTTTCACGCATAGTCAGGTGCTAATTAAGGCGTGGCAACACCAACGGGAAAATCCCATTCACTCATTGCAGCCCTTAAGAAGCTTTCGACGTCATCTCGTCATCTAACATTCATCTCAGTCTACACTATGTCAGGTCAAGTGTCAATCCGGCCGATGTACCATCTCGTATTTTAGCTTTAAAATACTCTAAATTATTACCTGAGGTTTGGGTTCGCGTAGAACAATTCTTTAATTGGTGGTATTTAGGACATTCAGCTCACCTTATGGCTCTGAATGTGCATTCGTCCATTTCCGGCTTCCCTCTACCATTTTTCTCCCCTTACCCCGCCCCGGGTACTGCCGGGTTTAACCTATTTGCGCAGCATCCTTATCGGCATCCACTCCTTTTTCGCAATCCTTGCGTATTCTTGCCCATTCTCCTTATCTTTGAGATTCTTCGTTTTATCTCTAGTGTCGGTTTGTCTTGCACTATAGTCGTCCTGGATGTTCGGTTCCGAAATTTTTGGTGGCACCCCTCAGACCCTATAAGGGTTATCTCCTTGCCCCGTCCCGTACAGGGTTTTCGCCAACCTGGCCTTTTCCTTGGGATTTGTAGGTTTTTAAGTTAACCCCTGCACCGTCGTGTGCAACTAAGAAGGCTTAATTCGTATTCTCGAGAATTATCAATTTTCTAGATAGCATGTATGTTTATATTCCTTCGTGTAACCTACAGATAAATAGTTTACCTTGAGATGTAATACGGATAAATTTTGTAAGTCGACTATTAAACGCATCTACTACCATTCAGTTGATTCAGTTGATTCTTCCTATTCAGGCGCTACGTACCCCTGTGGCTCGCCTCTTCACCCCGGTTGCCATGTGTCACTACCTTGCTAGTTGTCACTACCATAACGATCATACGTTCCGTTTCCCTTGAATGTATACGTTCCGTTTCCCTTGAGTGATTCGCCCTACCCTTGGATGTGTGCGGTTTCCTACTATTCATTATAACGGATGCCCTCACATTGACAAAAATGGTAACGGCCAAATAAAAATGCCGAATCGATGCTTTTTAGGGCCATTATCACTCCGCGTAGGAACAAAAACGACTTTCTTTTCGTTTTTGGACTCTAAATATTCAAAACAAAAAAAGTTGATTCATCCCCTGCTTCCGAAGATATGGACATCCGAAACAGTCCCTACCCATAGAGCGCCAAATCGCCCACGTAGGGCCCGCGTTGTTATAGGTGCCGTTTTGCCCCAAAAACATCTATTTTACGGTCACCGTTTTGGCCCCATTTTTGGAGTTCTTTTAGCCCTTTTTCATTTACAGTGCATGGATTTAATTCCAATTTCATCAAATGATATATCAAAATTATATCTTTTGAAAATTCTAAACATTCAAAACATTATACATTTTCAATGTTTTCCTAATTCATATTTACACCACAATTGTGGTTGTTCAAGGGCATTCCAATGGTGTAGTACAAATCCGTTAAGTATTTCAAAATTTGTAAAAAGATTTTTGAGCAATTTACAAAAATTATATTTTTTCACTTCAATTTTTGACTTTTCTTTTTAATAATAATAAAAATAGGTCCGCTTAGGCGTACATGTATCTGCGCTAATATGTACAGGTATCATATGTACATGAAGATATGTTTTCGGTATTCTCATATGTAATATTTAAAGAATAGAAAACATTTTCCATGTTACCATCGAGTTGATAGAGAAACACGAGTGAAACGTTGCAATGTGGCATTTATGTGGCTGGGAACACTGGCCCAAAGGGCGAATGTATTATCGCTATTTTGAGTTCTTCCAATGTTCCATGAGTGTTTCTATAATATCAACTCGAAGGAAACACAGATCCATTTCATTTATAAAATACTGGTAACCCTTTGAAATTTGATAAACGTGCAATTAATCATCGATTGAGCATGCAGTTATACCAATAACAATGTTATAACTGCAGTCTCAAATAGTACTGTATTTTGCAAGTATAAATAGTATTAAACTATGAAAAATTGAAAAAGAAAAGATTAATCCAACTTGGTTCTAAACATGCATGTAAAAGATTAAAAATATATATGAAATTATAACTTATTAACTGTCTTGTATGAAATAGATTAATAGATATTATAAACGTAAACAAACTGAAGCAGCATTATTGAAACGTGTTAAGTTGCTAACTGTTATTAGCGACTTTGATTAAGCGACTTTAAGTTGATAACTGTTATAGGCGACTTTGTCTGTGAGCTATATGGTTACTAAATTTCATTACTGAACTTATTTTTTTGCAAGTTGATATCTTTTGTCTGAGATGATAGTTAACCATAACCAACATTACTGGAACAGTAAACAAGCTCAATATTGCTGTTTTATTGTATTGATTTGATGTCTATTTTTTATATATTTATTTGAATTAACACAAATTTACTGGTAATACACCTTGGAAAACTGTCAAACACAAATTATCCGATATCCGGCAGGATAATAGAAAATATCCGGCCGGATATTGAGATTATCCACTATCCGACCGGATACTAAATCCGGTGCACCCCTTAGTAAATAGACTATTTACTATCCATGGTACAACCAGGCACATTTGCGGATGTCTCACGTAACCCCCCCCCCCCCCCGTTGACCCCCCTAGTGTTGTAAACCGTTTTCAACATCTATTCACAATATAGTAGTTCATGAACATGTGTAATATTAAACAGATGTAAGTTGAACAGTTGCATAAAAATGCAGTTGAACATAAAGATAAAATAGTTGTATAACATATTACAACATAGATACAAGAGGTTGTCTGGTCCTTCGAAGAGGTTGTCTTGTCCTTCGAAGAGGTTGAATTGTCCTCCGAAGAGGTTGAGTTGGCTGTCTTGGCTGAAATATATTTTGATTTTAACGAGGCTTTAAAAATCTTTTGGCGTCATGTCGATGACTCATACAACCTACGAAAACTGTTGTATATCACACTTGCAAATTTATTGTAGTTCATATTAAAAATACTTACCGAATTGTAAAGAGTTCTTCTTGAATGTCTTGAATAATATTCTTGAAACAATGGCGTCGAAATATATCAAAGTCGGAAGTTGTCGACATCTTATCGGAGCGCGCTGATCGCTGATTGGCTATAAGCTAACACACAAACAAACAAACCTAACACGCACGATAGCAATGTATATGCGCTTCGCGCATCTTGGGCTGCTGTGCTTTAAATGATGCCCAGTCCTTCGCGACACTTATGTAGAGTCGACATGAATCTCGATTTATGAAAAATTCGGATTTCTGTTCGCAAATCCGGGGCAACAAGGGGGGGGGGGGGGGGCGGGGTGGGGGCTGCACTGACGAAGTGGGCGCGAAATGTCTCTACGTTATGTCTCTATTTGCTTGTGGGAATATCCATCAAGGTCATAAACGTTTTAGTGCAGGCGAATCTCGAGGGAAACAGTGTTCCTTTATGAGGTTATCGGCGCTTTTAAACTCACAGAACATTCCTGTTTATAACCAGTGGAACACAGCAACAATCGACAGCGTCTTAATTCAAGGAGTTCCATGCTTTTGAGAACGGTGAATCACTTCCTTCACCAAGAAAACTAAAAAAGACATGTTCTTTGTTTACTGTGAATTAAAGTTGAGCATATATATGGATACACCATCTCCTCAACCTTTGGCACTACATGTATTTATGCTATTATCACATACCACAAAACATCTGACTTGGGGATTTGAGGAAGGTTCGTGCACAAAGCTGTATGAGGATACACTGTATATGTAATAAATTGTACATGGAATTGTCTTCAAGAAATTATTTACCTCAACTTTGTGAAAATTCAGGAATTGTCCACTTGTTGTTCATTGTTCATTGGACAATGGAAATTATTTGTGTGCCATAATATTTGGTGTGCACTAAATACAATATTACAAGTAATTTGGAAAAATAAATTACAGCGGTTGCAGTGGACTATGGTGTATTCCCGAACGACAATTACAGTATAATATGTGGAGTCGTGGACATGTGCAATTAACTAATACATCACAAAGATCTCCTTGAAAGTATTGCATTCGCAACAAGAAGTCCAATAAAAGTTAGTCGATATAAATAATTGTGCAACAATATCGTAAACAGCTGTTGCATACATGCCATTTCTGGTAGATATCTATTTAGTCAGCGCCTGTTTGTTTAGCGCTTGCTTTGCCGTTAACATATCAGACACTCGCAATTCCACTGACAGCTTCGCACAATAAGAAGCATGGTTTATAGTGGCAGTGATTTATCAGAAATTTGTTTACCAATCACCAACTACATAGTCATAATGTATACTGTGTATGCAATCAAAAACTTGCCAATTATCATTCAGATAAGTGATATTCATTTGTAATTTAAGTCTGCTGTATTTAAATATAATTAAAATAATTGAAATAAATGTGTATATACTACAGTGGGTTCATTTTAGAAATTTATCAAAAATTAGGCTTCCCATGACATTTGAGGTAGCACTTCCCTTGCGATAGTAACTTCTAGTAATAATAATAAAGACGTATTAGGAGCAATATACAATAGTCTCAATGCCCTTAGAACAATATATTCTTATTAATGTTACTTATAAAACTAATTACAGTTTCATTATAAGATTAAGCCTATTACATATATTACCACTCTGAAAAAACCTATTAATTTTAAAAAAGAAAAGTCTTAAGTGCTGACTTAAAATTACTTAAAATATCAATGCTTCTGATTTCCTGTGGTAATGAATTCCATAGTTTTGGTGTGGCAACTGAGAATGTTCTGTCTCCATGAGTCATGGATTTTGGCTTTCATCTCGATGGTTTGCTTCTCTATGTTACATTTGACGTTCAGTTGCTTGCCTTTGGCTTATAGCTGCGAGGTAAGATATCCAATTGAATAATGAAAATAATTGGTGAACGATCGGGGATTGGGTTCTTGCTATAGCTGTCTTCCAAACCTTCTGATTAGTTGTGGGAATGAGATGGACGATCTGGTGGTTCGTGATCTTCTGATATATTTCAGTTGAACTGTTAGACCAATTTATTATTGGAATGCGAGAGTGAGTGAGAGACTACGTACTCTATACCACTTTATATACCTGAAATGACCAATCAGAATGTCCAGAGGAACACGCCTTGAATTAAGCGTGTCTTGGTGTGAACAATAACATTAGCATAACCTTCAAATAAACTGAAGTTACTTGCATATCAACTCGAAAATACATGCTGAACAGCATGCCAGATGTTAGTATTAGCTGCTTAACAACGAAGAAATTTCCTGACTGACAACGCATACAGAGTTGGTAAATTTGTTAGCGAAACGTTATCATCTCGCATTCTATTGTTACAGCAAAGGAATAAAAATTAGTATATATATATATAGAACTTTTAATATTGTAGCAAAGTGAAAAGGTGGTGAACTGCCAAGAATTTTATTGACGAAATACTGACGTTTCGAGCGAATCCCTTCATCAGACTAAGACGAGATGAAATAAAATAAATAGGGTATATATATGCCAAAATGGTGCCACAAGTAGAAAGTAGCCAATCAAATGCACGGGAGATAAACAAACTAATGATTAATGAGATGCGAAAAGTTAAATGATTTGCTATTTTTACAGTAGATCTGCAAACAGATAAAAAATAGCAAATGATTTAACTTTTCGCATCTCATTAGTAATTAGTTTGTTTATCTCCCATGCATTTGATTGGCTACTTTCTACTTGTGACACCCTTTTGGCATATATATAAGCCCTATTTATTTATTTTTATGAAGGGCTCCGCTCGAAACGTCAGTATTTCGTCACTAAAATTCTTGGCAGTTTACCACCTTTTCACTTTGCTATATATTCAAAACACTGTCTACGCAGCACTCTACTTTTTTATATTACTTTTCATATATATTACTTTTATTATATATATATATATATATATATATATATATATATATTATATATATATATATATATTTTTATAATTACATATTACCAGTCATATATATTACTTTTATTAGTCGTTGTTTATCTCGGGGGGTCATTCCCTACGGTTTTAGATCCTCTTTTGATTTGTTGTCTTTTAATCTTCCCGCTATCGATCGTCGTTATTCCCATCACATATCAGCGGCTTGTTCGAGTCATTCCCGTCGTTTGATGCGTATCACTATTAAATCTATGTCCAGTAATTTACAACATACTGATGACAACATCTCGAGATGTAAGTCCTCTTTCTCCCTGTTCAACAAATTCGCATATTAAATTATAGACTCTATGTTTTTCTTAAAGACGCTAAGGCGTCCAAATTGGCCAAATTGCTGGGTCCTTCCCCAAATCCCTCCCAGAGCACTAGTTCCTCTAACGAAGTCAATCGTCTAGTTTTCACTATATTCCTTCTGATTTGCCATTATCTGACCCCGAGAGATCTGTTCTTGCGAAAGGTCTCAAGTTTGTTCCCAACTCCGGGCCCATCGATCTATTTTCAGTTAAAGAGGATACCGAATCTTTCTTCCGCCTCAAAGCCTCAAAGCCTTTTTTCATGATAAGCCCACTTTTAATAACAATAAGATATTTTTGAAGAACTCAACCCCAAGGAATCGTCTTGTTCTCCACCCGAAGGAGATTTTTCCTCCCTTGATCTTTTCGTAAGACAATTTAGCCGCCATGACATTGATAATTTGCACCCTCCGCGCAGAAAACAAGTTCATAACCTTAACAAAGAAGAGCTTCTAGCTTTAAAGTCATTGCGATGTCGAGATGACGTTGTCATAAAACCTGCGGACAAATGTGGCGCTGTTGTTGTCTGGAGAGCGGACTTGTATCGACAAGAGGCTCTTCGCCAACTCAATGACACCATCTTTTATACTAAGTTGAATTCCGATTCCACTCAATCTCACCAAAAATCCGTCAAAACTACCATCAATAATTTCATCCAAGCCGGCGAATTGCCTGCCTCTACATCTAACCTTATATTAACAACCCCCAGAACGCCTATCATATATTTCCTACCTAAAATTCATAAACCTAACAATCCTGGCAGGCCGATTGTTTCCGCTTGTAGTTGCCCCACGGCCACCGAGCTCATTTCCAGTTTTCTAGACAACGTTATGTCTCCTTTGGTTAAGAAGTTGCCTTCTTATATCAAAGATACTATAGTATGTGCTTACTTTGATGGTGAACATTATCAACAAATAAGTGGTGTTGCGATGGGCACCAAAATGGGTCCAAGCTAAGCTAAATTATTTGTTGGTTATAGTAGTATAGCAACTAGGGCTGCGAGCTCAATCGACCTCAACCGTGAGTATAAACACCAAAACGTCACCAAATTTGGCCAAGTCACGACTCGACAAATTTGGTGACGTTTTGGTGTTTATATTCACGATTGACGTCGAATAAGCTCGCAGCCCTAGTTGCTATACTACTACAACGATCGTTAGTCAATCTAGACACCCTTCGCACGTTTTCTACTAAATTGATGTCAAACACACGCGAGACTAGCGAAACAATACCAAATTTATACTAAATAGCGACTCTCGCTAAATTTGACACCATTTCAGCCATATTTAAAAAAATAGAGAGCGTCGTTTCAAAATTCTCACAAATTTATGTCAAATTACATTTAGGAAAAAATAGAAAGTGTCATTTCAACATTTTCGCGTGTTAAAAAAATAAAATGTGGTACGAGCCCACTCTCACATATTAGAAAATAGAGAGTGTCATTTCAACATTTTCACAAATTTGTTCAACAAACTACGACTGACGCGTTCTGCTGTTGTCTCAATTCACGCGCGAAAAAAAACCACTAGATTTTGACTCTAGTGGTGATGTTTATCCAAATGGATAGCGAAATGGCGCTCTTTTGATTGGCTAACAACATTGACTAACAAATAGCCAGTCGTTTTGCGAATTAGTCCGTTTGCTCACTATTTTCAGCGTTTGTCTCTCACTACAATGTTTTTGTGACCATACGCGTAGGAGTCAATACCATTTTCTAAAAGGTATCGTTTATCATCAAAACAGGATAGCGACACCTTATTAATTTCATAACTACCGAGCTGATGCTTAACACTTCTAATGGTCTTCATTGTGTGTCGCAATTGTTTCTGCTCAAGTAACACACTTTTGTAATCTTCATGTCTGATTACCTTTTTAATTATATTTTTTCTAATACCTTTAGCGGTTTTCCCACCACCTCCACCCTCTTTCAAATAGCTGTACATTTTGCTACGCAACCCAACGAACTCGATAATTGGCGTTCCAGCGCACTCGTCCTTCATCTTCCCAATAACTTTCTTATTCTCTCTAAAAAAGAATGGGCTGTCTGCAGGGTAGTCACTATTGTCAAACTTTTCGCACTCCATCATAAAGTCGGAGTAAACGTCGTCAGTTTTGATTGAGTACAACAGACTGTCAGTGTCAGTGAAGTGCAATCTACAGGTGTCGCTAGAGTACTTTTTCATAATATAATTGTAGTGAAAATTGTACATCAGCGTTTTGCTCAAGTCTAGTATGCACATACCCACATATGCAGGTCTATTTAGTGTCAACGTTTCTTTAACTTTGTGGACAGCAACTAAGTTCTCGCTAAATATTTTGCAAGACACAAACGTCGGCTTCGAGACAAGCTTTTCTAATTTCTTCGCAGTGGTCACTAGTCTTACGTCCACACGCTTCCTCAAGTTTTCCATCGTTTTTCCGAACACACTGTTGTTCATTAACTTGAAGAAGTCCTTCTCAAAAGCGTTCTTAGCCGCGGTTCTTTTGACTGTGTTAAAGTTGATGTACTTGCCTAGCCACTTGGACTGGTCAAACTGTAGGACCCTGTGAATCTTATTGATTTTTAACCCAAGATCCATGTACAACTGCAGGTTTCCGTAGTGACACACGTACTTTTTTTTGTCTATCAAATTAGTCACCAGCTTCTTCACACCACCAACACTCACGTTAAACTTATTTTTGATTTTCGTGCAGTACTCCGACAACATGTCAACGGTTATCTCCATCTTCTCGGGAGCCACCGGGTAATCGTTGTGTAGGTCATGCAAATGGGCTGGGTACTCCAAGTCGACTTCGAGCAGTAAGCCCTTTTTACTATTGTTGTGATAGTCGCATAGATTAACCTTTTTTATTTCTATCTCAGTCAACCACTTGAAGCCACCCGTAGGTAGACTTCGACTCATTGCCCACCCATACAAATTGTTGGCATCAAGGTACATCAAATACTTCGACTCTTGCGCTTTATCGTACCCCTTCATGTATTTATTATTCGCCACACCATGTCTGTTGCATATGTAGCTCACACCACCACGCATACCTAATTCTACGAACTGAAACATGTCAATGTCGGACAATAACTCAAGCTCCACTCCAGTCATCTTCAGCATAGCATCCCAAGCCAACCCAGGCGATGTGAAATAATGGCAAGGGTCTAGTTTATACTCACGGTGACATGTCTTTCTAAAGTTCTCAAAAACATCAGCGAGCAAGAGCACATCGCTTTTCAAATACAGGTCGTGATACCCACCCATGTTTTCAACGTCGAAGTAGTCCCACACATCGCAAGCACGCTCATGCATTTCTTCCGTAATATCTTCGTCATTCAGAATGCTGTAGAAGTCCTTTTTGGAGGGTAGCTCGCTTTCGTCGAATTTTTCAAAGGAGTCCATATAATCGTAGGGATAGACCCCCTTTCTTGTCATGAGTGCCAACCCCTCGTCGCGAAACACTTCTGATGTGTATTTGAAAGCGTCCCTTGGTAGGTTCTTCACCAAGTTGTCTAGACCACTACCCATGAACTGAAAGCTGTCCAAGAATACCAAGTTTTTTCCAAGCATGAACGCCATGTACTTCTCCATGTTGTTTGGTATCACATTTATGTCTTGGCCAAACTTGCCAATCTCCTGCATGATGAAATGGCTATCGTAGCCACGTAAGTTATGGAAGATCACAGGAATTTTGTCAGTCAACTTAAAGTTCACATTACACTGACGATGTGCAGACCCTCTGTACTTACCTGACACGTGACAGTGGTCTCTCACTCTAACGTCAGCACCAGTGTACTCAACACTACAAATATGACAACTTTTAACCTCGTCAAAGTTCTTCTTATCGGCATCAGTCAGTATCATTTCTTTGTTAAAGTGACTCTCAGATGTCTCTTTACAATATTCGACAATTTCTAACATCTCCCCAATGAACTTGTTGACTGCGTTTTCACCGCGATACACTTTCACTGGCTTACTGTACTCGTTGTCATAGCAACAAACCAGTTTATACCCATAACCGCAGTCAACATGCCTCTGGTAAGCATTTGTGTAGCTACACTCGCTTGATGGTGTCGCTGTGTGCACCTTCTGTGTGATAGCCTCGAAATCTGCGTACACCACAAATGGTACATTTAGCTGTCTACTAAAATTCTCGTATTTCACTTTCGCACCTTTTTGTGGCATTTTAATAGCTTGCTTCCCATTAATGACCAAACACACTTCAATATGACTTTCAAGCACGTCCGCACGGGTGAAACACTGCAAACAATACCTACAAAAGTGCTTTCTCGCCTTATACTTTGTCTGACGGTACATGAATTTGTCGAAATCGCGAATGTACACATAATGCTTGTTGCCCACGTCATTAGTTATCAACAGTAGGTCCATATGGTCAGGATACGTCTCCTTAGAAACGTACACAGGGAATGGCTGCAAATTTTCGTACCCAAAAACATTGATGCTAATATCGTTTGCCTTTTCGATCTTGTTGTAGTCTTTGACTGATACTGGGAAGTCAATTCCGTCATAGTTCAGCTTACTGGCATGTCTGACGTATTTTGACGTTCTGTCAGAGTTTTTTCCAACAGGAAACTTATGCGCAAGGTGGCACCATCTAAAGCACTCGTTGTCATCATCGTTATTTACGTTTATCAGACCCTTCATACTGTTGCACAGCTCCTTTGGCAACGCAATGTAGCTACTCCCATGCAAAGGTCTGTAAATAGCGACATTGACGTAGTGTGCGTCTATTTTGTCGATAGTCCATCCAGACCCCTCAGATAACCACCCAGCTATCCGCGTCAAAATCTGCTCCGACCCACGATTGGCAACACCCTCGATGTCGTGGTCATTAATGACGACGAACGTTTCGCTGTTAAAGTAGGCAGTTTTGTACGTGGTCTTATCGAGTTCTAAAACTTTCTCAAAAGTGACCTTGACTGTCTCCACCACTTTCATTCCGTTGGTCTCACCTAATTCACGTCTCAAAAGGTTAGTGACAGCGCTTCTACTACCATTTACCTGATTGATGTCTCTGTCGTCAATTACTTCGACTCCATAAGACCTTGTGAACCCTCTCAGTGCTCGATCCAACAGATGCGTTGGCGGTGCGAGGTCTTCGACTACAGGTTGTGTTTCTTGGTCTCCAAAAAAGCCGTGAACGTTGGTCGCTTCATCTGTTAGTGAATTGACAACGGCTGCACTCGTCTTATGCGTCCGTCTTTTTGTCAGTGGGTTTTTCACAGTCCGACTCATTGGCTTCTATATACTACACTTATTTATTTTTTTCCTAAACCACTCGTTGTAATAATTGTCGCCACTTTCGCACCATCCTAGCTTTGGGTACACCACCCCAAACAAATTATCGTCAAACAAGTCTTTCACCTTCCCGTCTTTGAGGTCTGACACCTTCTTGAGTGTCTCGACTCGTCTTCTATGGCACAACCTAATGATGTAGTATCCATATCTGCTGACATTTCTACCCTTTACCAAATTGCATGAGTACAACGCATTGACAACTTTCAAGAAGTCCTCTTTTATCAACTCAAGGTGCTCACCCTTCACAACGTTCCGCAGTCTCCTCCCCATCCACCAAGACCGTTTGTGAACGCTTTTTAATCGCGTGAGTCTCATGTCGCTGTAACTCTGAGTGTAACCCCATTCGATGTCGCCACACTTTGGACACGCGTACCCACCGCAGTCAGTCACATGTTTCACAACATCACAGTCCAAGCAGTAGTGAATCCTGAAGGCGTCTCCACACTCAGTTTGCGTCTCACTCGCGATCTCGTCAATTGTCAAGCCATAGCTCATCTGCCTCATAAGTTTGTCCATCGCTCTTATACCACTCCAACATTTTTTTTTACCGAGTTAGCACCCACACCGCTATTCCACTACCCAAACCTAGCGCGCTAACGAACAATAATTGGTATTCCTTCATTTCCGCACTCGGTTGGTAGTAATCCGCAATCTTCGGGAGGTCAGTGAACACTCGTCCGCTGTACTGAATAGTCATTACGCTTCTAAGTTCTTCCAACGCATGGTTTGTGTCATTAATGTCAGCATTAGCATCAGAGAGCCGTTGTCGTAAACGCTGGATCTTATCTTTCTTAGCGACCTCATTCTCATACCACACTTCTTTCGCACTGGCTAGCTGTTCCAACGCATGGTTGTGTCTTTTCATCTCAGCTTCATAACCTGAATGATTGAACTTTGAAAACATAAAGCCAGCGCCTGCAAAAGCCACTGCGTTAAAAATCCCTCCAGCCACAACACTCACCATTAACTTACGTTGATTTGAATGGGTCTGTCGGTATCCACTTTTTCGATTGCAACCATTTTACTAACAGCGTTCCTGCACCAACAGCTGCAGCAAGTTTCACTGTGCCTTTAACTGTCTCTGGCGTTCCCAATGGTTCTCCCAAAGCCCTTTTAGAAATCATACTCACTGCCACAGCACCAGTCGTAACAAGTAGCGCGTCGTACAGTTCGTTCATAAGTTCTTTTCGATCGATCGCAGCCATATACATTGTCGTGTGTTTTGTTCAAGAGTCAAATGTGTCTAACGCTGGACGACGAGTTCTATGACTTTCTGACGCAGGTGCTGGTGCAGTACTCACAGGTTCTTTTTCACTGCTAATTGTGTACCACAACGAAGCACCAGCGATGATTACACCAAGTGTTCCGACAACATATCCATAGCTCCACTCACCACCCTGTTCTTCGTTAACTATCATTTCACGCATTTTCTTTTCTTTCGCGGCTTTCGATATCTCAGCCAACTTTTTACCAGCGGCGACGCGCTTTGGGTCCTTCACCTTAACACTTTTCACATCAGCCGTGATCTTCGCTTCAACAGCCGTCTGTGGGTCTTCAACCATCTAATACATTATCACGTGTTATCTTACTCACAGATGACCTCACAGGTGTCTCACAGTTGACCTCACAGGTATCTCACAGTTCCAGACCAAACGCACTAAAAAATTAGGATTTTTTCTGGGAGTATAACATAATGACTCAAGCCCGAGAAATCAGCGAAGAAGATATTGCCAACATGTTGAGAACAGCCTTTATCAGTGTGCCCACCCTACAAGGCGCCTCTGGGCCTATCGTCTTAAACGAGTACTTCTCAACATACACAATGTTCGACCCCGACCCTGAAGGACCACCAAAACGGCTTGGCTCTCAGATCCGTCATACGAGGTATCTTCTCGACGCTTGGATCGATCTTCGAGAAGACAGAGCCAACGAGCTCGCTGGTGTGTTAGCTGGCATAATCCCTGTGTGGTGTTACTCACCACTCAAATACCTTATGTTAGCGAGTGATGTCTACTTGAGCGACCCTCGTGAGTCCAACGCCACATTACTCGGTAGTTTCCTCCAAGTGTTCTTAGCGACCCTTCTATGGAAACCATGCCCAACCAAAGCCAAAGCGTGGCTAGATCTCGCCGCGAACCGCGACGTTCACGTTTGCAAGGTTGGGTGTAATGAGATACTGGGTGCGGATGATATCAGGGACCACGTACTCTCGCCCGCCCACAGACACTTTGCGAGAAATAAAAACGTGTACGCCTGTTACCCATGCGGTGTGGCTACCAATAGCCCAATGTGTCGCTCAAGACATGAGAGCTCGAAGACTCATCTTGAAAACTTAGAGCTCCAGCGGATATTTAACAACGAGCAACAGTTGCCGCAACAGGAGAGAGCATTTCTCTGGAGGTATAGTAATCATGAAGAAAGTCGGTAAACTAGAAATCGTGATTGGTCCCATGTTCGCAGGAAAAACGACAGAGACTCTTCGTAGGTTAATCACGTTAAGTAAATCAGGGCTCAAAGTCCTCTACATGAACAACGCAGGTGACACTAGGCGAACTGACCACGTGTTCTCCACGCATCGTCAGACCATTGTCGTTGGATCAGACAGTTTACCTGCGAAGTTAATCACCAACCTTCCGAGTTCTTCCGAGATAGTCGATTATGACGTCATCGGGATTGACGAAGGCCATTGGTACTCTGGGTTACTCCCAGTTATTCACGAATACATTAAAGCTAGCATTCACGTCATTATTTGTGGTCTCATAACAACAGAGCACTTAAAAAGACTTGGTGAGCTTGACACGTTGTTCCCAGTAGCGGACGACATCACATTTCTAAAAGCGTACTGCGCTGTTTGTCGTGACATTGATGGAACAACTGTTGAAGCACCATTCAATTGGAGATACAACCCAGGACAATCGTTTGTTGGCGGTGCTGAGCAATACAGAGCAGTGTGCAGACGTCATCATCCTTCCACGCAAAATTAAGGGTGTTCTCGGACACCCCACTTTTTAAATTTAGACATTGGTCACATGAAGCGTCCAATGTACCGTAGAAACATTTTTTCACACAGTGGTCAGAAGGTTTGTGAAATAAAGAGAGAAAGTTTCGCAGATATTTTTTTACTGAGTTAAAAAACGTCTTTAAAAATGCTAGAGCAGTTGTCACTTCAGACGTCGTCTCAACAACGAGAACGAGCGCTAATTCGACTTATTACTCGCTGTCTAAAAAGTCTCTTTACAATAGCGTCTCTCGTGGTTACTCAACGCTGATTTATTTTTAAATTTACGAAGGCAGTGAGAGCACTGAAACCCAACGTCAAAGAGATATTTTATCACTGTGGTAATAGCGTCGTCGTACGAGTCGCATAACAACGTTAGATAACCAGCGGATTTATATCTGAGCAACAGAGACTCCTGCTCTTTGGACGTCTTGCCTGTACCACCTGGATTCTTGAACTCAATCACAAGCCCGCTATGCTGTCGGTTTGCATTGGCAATAATTAAGTCAGGTGTCCCACGTTGGTAACCTTTTTTCCACGAGTTTATTCTTTTACTCGAAGTGTCT
The DNA here is from genome assembly GCA_035772405.1 of Chrysogorgia sp. JL179-B06. Lineage (NCBI taxonomy): Eukaryota > Metazoa > Cnidaria > Anthozoa > Scleralcyonacea > Chrysogorgiidae > Chrysogorgia > Chrysogorgia sp. JL179-B06. The sequence continues at coordinate 1,466,905 of JAYKKM010000438.1, forward strand.
TGATTTTCACCACAAGCAGCTACCAAAATAGCTTCTGGATAATATTTCCTAAGAAAACCAACGACTTTCGTGTGAAGGTCGAACTCAGTGATCATTACGAATTGATTGTGTTTGAGACCAACGCTAGCTAAACTTTTTCTAACGCTTGGTAAGACTTCTGTGTGCACCCACCTTCCGAAGTGTTTCGCACGCTCCATTTTACTCGAGAACGCTAATGAGTAGACCCCGAGTTCGTTGATAAACGAGGCCTGCTCTATCTTCATTTTACAATCAGGTTCGACGTGGTCGTTGACTGCATCTTTTGGTCTAGCATAGCCTAGAGCGCTCGCGACCTCTTTTGCTTTGAACCATATGTCACCGTTGTGATTAACCGTTGTGATTTGGTGACCGTCGAAATCGAATAATCGAGGTATCGCGGAAGTCATCACTATATTATAGTCTCCCACAAAAAAACTACTCGACATAGGTGCCAGGTTTTTTATAGATCTGGTTTGTTGTGTACCAATGCAGCAAATACGTTTTATTAGTCTTCAGTTTTCTACGTCGTCTGAAAAAGTTTCTAATGTTACGAGCCAGTTTTCTAAGCCAACCCATTACATAACTTAAGTCACGTCTCCTACCACTCCTACTTTGTCTGACTCTGGTAACATAATAGGTTTGCCGTAAGTCTTTTTAGACCTCATACCAATCTCAGCGTGGAGCTCGAGAGTCACGTCACCGCGGCCAAATGATCCACCAGCTTTGAACATGTGATCAGTCGTCTTATTTATCTTATATGTTTCATGAGGTCTCGAAAAACATGCTCCCATTTACTTTACATCATATTCCTTCATCATTTTTCCACCCATGATTATGATGTCTCGGTTTGTCATGTAACCACTCACGATTTTCACACCGTAGAATTCTATCAACGATGGGTGTGCATAGGGCGCTAGTGGTATTCTTGGTCGATGTATTCCAAAAATTGTTCCATAGGGTGCGCCTATCTTTTTCATATTTGCTATGAAGTCTGAATCGGTCGACTTGGTGTTGTTGACCCTGACGTGTGAATTGTCCATTTGCCAGTGTATTGATATCATATGCATTTTACTTATGTCAATATTACTCGGAATAGTGCATATGCTCTCCATTGCTGGGATGCTACCACCATACGCTAGCCTATTAGTCGTACCAGTCTTGTACCCTATGAACTTATCCCAACTACCATCGTCGTTTGATATAATTGTCTCCCAATTTGATCCAGCGGTTCTCATTGGTAACCTCACCACAACAAAAATAGAGAGATCACACCATTGCATACTCGGGCAATTAAAGTGAAGACCTGACTCAAGTGGGACTGGTGTTAACACAGGTGACAGAAAACTTTGGCTTACACCGCTGATGCCGACAATAGGACCATAAGCCGGGTTGTTTTGCACTAATTTACTTGTTTCACCAATAGCTTTCACTTTGTTTGAACCATTGGTGTGAAACTCCACGTTTTTCAAGGCGTGTGTGCTAACGTTGAAGTCGAGCACAACATTATAGGACTGACTCTTGAGGTAGCTTGATAGCAATTGCTCTAGAGTTCTTTTATTGATAACGTCTGAGTCATCGACTGGGTCTGCTACGTTTTTTATCGCTGAGCCTTGCATGTCTATTATTCCAGACATCCTTCCACCGGTCGCGCTTAATTTAGGATCTTCGTCCAGATGCCTTTTCGTTCTCTTTAGTATTTTATCATGAGGGTCATCAGACTCATACCCATAGTTTAGACTCATTACTACCTGAAGGTGTATTTGGTTAGCAGATAACCAGAGACTGCTGAGAACCCTAACACTATCGCCAACGTCGTCGTGTCTGACTCGCTTGTGGTGGTGGCCACTGTTTTTTTCACAGGAAGTGGTGTCACGTTTTCTTGGTAAACTTTTTTAGCCACAAGATTCGTTGGTACCACCACCACACTTTCTTGGTGAGCTTTTCTCTTCACAGTCGTTGATGGTACTAAGTGAGTCACCACATTTTCTTGGTGGACTTTTTTAGCCGTGATTGTTGGTGTTGTTGCGTTCAAGCTGGTGTTCACTCCAAATCTCATGGACTCTGTGGCAATCTTTAATAAGTTGTTGTACCCAGCGATTTTATTCTTGAGAATTACTACATTGCTCGGCATCAACCATGTACTTGGTGACAATGCAAGATTTTGAACAACGTTGGTGTCTCTAATTGATTTGTTCATGTTGAGGATCCATGTCGACACGTCATACTGAATAACACTGTCAGAAAACAACTTGCGGAATTCTTGTTGGGTCTCTAGACTCCCTGCAGAACCGCCAACGACTGACACACGTGTTCTCGCTTGTGCACCAAGTGTGGAGTACACAAAGGCTTCTATGCTCTGATTTAGATATTGCAGTCCAATGTTGGTAAAGCCGTCTGAGAGTCGTGCGACGTATCGTTTGTAATCGTTCTGAACGTCGTTGAGTGTGAACACTCTGGACTCGCCTGTTGTACCATCGCTAAGGACTTTGTTCTGGTAATAATGTTTTCTAGGAATCTTGGAAATCTTACCATACAATTCGGAAGCGTTAAATTCTCTACTTATTGATTTCATGGTCTCACCACCCTCCATTCTTCTCAGAAGTCTTCTAATGGTGAAGTACAAATGAAATCTCATCACACTTGTGACCACAGGATGAACTTCTTGTGACACTGATAAATGTTGCAATGACACCCCACAACAGAAACTCGCACAATACGTTGCAAACACAACGCGATAGTAAGATTCGCTGTCATCCCACTCTGATTTTGTCTTTGACGTGGTGACTCGCAAGACTGGCAGCTTCGACATGAAGTAGCTACTCTGGTTAACAAAAACTTTAAAGTTATTCACTGGATAATTTAACACATTTTCTGTTGGGTAACCATCCCAAAGTCCCCAATGGTTTTTATGACCTTTTGGCAGTGGTTGGATAGTTCCACCACCTTGCCATATTATTGGGAACTTACTATTGTGTAGCCACTTCCACATGCTTTTATCATTTTTGAAGGTTGTGCTGGTTATGTCCGTGCTGAGGATGTCGTTGTTTCTGAAATATATGTCGACACTCATGATCTTACCATCTTGCAAAATATTTGGATAGAACTCGAATTTGCTTAAAGTGGCGTGAGGGTACTTTTTGATGAGGTCTGCCTTCGCGTCGTGTGCGGCCTTCGATGTGTTAGCCATCGCGAGTTTGTAGTACTTTCCATAGTAGTCACGAAGGGCTTTCTGCATATATAATACACCATATGTTACACATAACACATGCTACATTATATATGGTCAGGGTTGTAGTATTGATTAGAGGTCCAACGGAAACTGTGGATCTACCAGAAGCACTTTTGACGTTTGGCTCAGATCCTCACTTACTAGTAAAAAAAGCGACCATCTTTTGGGACTACGTTAACGTGGAGACCGGTGTGAATGATGAAATAAGTTACAACAGCAACAAACACGTTTTTGGGTCTGGGTACCACACTTTTGAAATGATCGCTAACGAATTGAAGGGATTAGGGGCTATCGAGCTAGTGGCCAACAAACACAATTCAAAGTGTGAGATAAAAACTGACCAACAATTGGAGCTGTTTAAATTTGGAGAACTCTTAGGGTTCAATGATAACACAACGGTGAGTAGTAGTGGTTTGGTCAGCCCTAATGTTGTGAACGTTAACAAAGGGTTGAAGTACGTACAAGTAGGTTGTAGCATTGTGAACAGACCTGAGAACATTGTTAATGGTAGCAAAAGCGAGGTTATCGTCGAGCTACCATTGACCACCACCCAACCACTGAAGAGCTCTGTTCAACAATTTTCCAACATTGAGTCGAAGGTGTCGATAAACAAAGGCGCTTTCACACAGCTGGTGTTTAACGTGACTGACCAAGATGGTAGTGGTGTCAATGTTGGTGACATATTGTTGGATTTGTATGCAACGCTTGAGTAGCTAGACGTGCGCTAATGTAATGAGTCTAAACTACGGGTATGACTCTGGTGGTTACACTGAGAAGCGACGTGTAGACGACGGTCCTCAAAAGTTGACGGTGCTTATTGAAGGTGTGGAGAAAGTTGTAACTTTTGACTACAGTGTAGTGGCCACACACGATAACCCACACATTGTAGTCAAGACAGCCACTGTGTTTTGGAGCTATGATAATGTGGTGAGTGGTGCTGACGTTCAATTCTTCCTTACTTCTACAGGAAAACCAATGCCGAGACTCGGGCCAATTCGAGTGGGTGGGGGCTACTACGACTTCGACGCGTTGGTTAGAGCTATACGACACGCGCTCAGGGTACTCGGATAGACCTTGTGGTGGAGAAACTGATGACCGCAGGTAAAAGTAGGATAAAAATTAAGACTCTGGGGGCGAACGACTCCAAAATAGAACTTAGGTTAGGTGACATTGGGCTTTTGCTTGGTTTCGCGAAGGACGCAGGAATTACGGTAGACACTAAGTGGCACGACAGTCCAAACAAGATTGACATGAACAGAGGTCTAAAGTATGTAGAGGTATCGTGTGACGCTGTCAAGACGGAGAGCAACGTGGGCACTGATGGGAAGCGTAGTAATGTGATCACAACATTGCCAATACCCACCGAGCAGTCTCTTGATGGAGGGATACAACGTTACGCATACGTTGACTCCAAGGTGAAAATTAAAAAAGGTGTTTACTCAAGTATGACGTTTCGTGTCAAACCAAACAATGGTGACGCTGACGTTGGCGCGGTGCTATTGGAACTGTATATTGTGTGAATTATATGGAGCTTGGTGTGGAAACAGAGCAGGGGTTGAGAGACATCTATTACAATCCTAAGACGGGGTTCAGTGGTGCAGAGAGGTTGTATCAAAGTGCGTTGGGAGACGGATTGAAAGTAACTAGAAAAACAGTGAAAGAATGGTTGACAACGCAGGACACTTACACTAGGTACAAACCTATTGTGAGAAGACATAAATTCCGCGCGACTTTTGTTGGGTTTCTTGGTGAAGAGCTTCAAATGGATCTAGTGGACATGAGCAAGTACTCAAAACAGAATGGAGGGTATTATTGGATATTGACAGGCATTGAAATATTGAGTAGATACGCTTTTGGTATTGCAGTTTATAGAAAAGACACTAAGAACATGACTAAGGCTGTTGGGGAGCTATTGAACGACTTCAAAGATCGGTTTGGAACCACGCCTAAGTTAGCACAATTTGACGATGGACTTGAGTTCTACAATGTTGGTGTGAAAAGTTTGCTGAAAAAACATGGTGTTGAATATTTCAGCACTAAGAGCGATAAAAAGGCTGCTGTTGTTGAGCGTTTCAATAGAAGCCTCAAGAGCATTATGTGGAAGTACTTTTACACTCGTGGGACGTACAAATGGATTGATGCTTTGGACCAGTTTGTGGGCAACTACAATAGCAATGTGAATCGAAGTATTATGATGAAGCCGAAGGATGTTGATAAGTCAAATGAGGGTGAAGTGTGGACCACTTTGTTTGGTCACCAATTTGCAGACAATCCATTGCCAAAGTTTAGAGTTGGTCAATCAGTGAGAATTAGTAAATACAAGAGTGTGTTCACAAAGGGCTATGAAGCCAACTTCACTGAGGAGCTGTTTAAAGTGGTAAAGGTTATTCGAGGTGATCCGAATGTGTATGAAATTGAGGACGTAAGTGGTGAACAGATTATTGGTAAATTTTATGAACAGGAATTATCGCTGGTCAATAGGGAACGTGGTGGCGACGATGTGTACAGAGTTGAAAAGGTGTTGAAAAGAAAGAGAGTCGGAGGGAAGAAGATGGTGCTGGTTAAATGGTTGGGTTATGAGAGCAAACATAATTCGTGGATACCAGAAAGCGATATTCAAAATGTAGGTTAGTGTAATATGACTGAAAGTGGCTTCGACAACCTTGAGATGGGTAGCTCTAACGAATACAAAGATGTCGCCGACGACGAACTAGAGCGTAGTCTTGAAAAAGCCACTAAAGATAGCGAGCTAGCTTGGGACGACCCAAACGTTGCAGTCAGTGAGAGAGTTAGACTAACTAAAGTGAGGAGTGGGCTGGCTCGCGAACATGGTAGAAGGGAGCGTCAACGCGTGGAGGAGGCCTTTAGCAATATTGAGACGCGGATTAATGACAACGCAAAAGACCACGAAGACGTCGCGAGTAGTGCGTCATTGCTAGACACCACACGCGCGGAGTACGTCGACATACCTGGACTAACACCAATCGAGAATCGTGAGTTGAATAGCACACTCAATCCAAGCGAGAATATGCTGCGTGAGTCTAGAATAGGCGACGCTGGTACATTGCAAATAAAAGCAAACCATTTTCGAGACTTGATAGGCAAAGCGGGCGAGAGAATGGCAGAGCTTGGTAAAGAAGATCTCACAACTGTGGGGAGCGAAGAGCACGTTAATCTAGCCGAAAGAGTGATTGGACTCATACAGGCTAAAGACGTGCTTATTGAACAGCGGGAAATAGAAGAGGTTAGAGAGCGACAAGAGATCGACATTGACAAGTTTCAGAAGTTCAAGAAATGGGTTAGAGAAAATATGGTTGGGATGAGTGCTTTAGCGATTTCAGTGGCAGCGATTGTGACGACTGTTATTATCGCTGGGAGGTCTAACGTTATGAAAGGCGCTATGGCCACGAGGTCATTCGCACAGGCTGTTAAAAATGCGATAACGAAGATGGGTCCATGGGCTGTTGGGTTGGCTAACTTAGTTTACGACGCGCTGGTGACAGGCGCAAAGGGTCTCGCTTGGTTAGCTCAAAATCTGTGGGTGTTTGCGATGACATTCGCGTGGCTCGCGTACAATTATTTAAACTAAAAGCAAACGTAACTTATGGATACCAGAAAGCGACATTCAAAATGTGAGCTAATGTAATATGGCTGAAGGTGGGGAAGTTTTTGACGAGATTGAAATGGAGAACCTTGGTAGAGCTTACACTGATGATCAAATAAACGTCGAACTTGAAGAACTCACTAAACGTGTAGATTCAATCGATAAAACATACACCGACGACAATATACCCCCCATCGAACGTGTCGAGTATGAGAAATTGAGTGAGAGAGCGAATAGATTGCAGGGCGAACTGGATAGAAGGTCTCGAGAAAAAGAGACGTCGTTCATTGACACTGATGATGGTAAGACGGTGACAATAAGGGGAACTAACACAGAAGTCCCAACAGTAGTGTTTGTTGAACAGAAGTCATATGATGACGTCAATGATGAGAGTTTTAGTATAGCTTTTAAAGAGGAGGACGAAATTAAGAAAAGACTGGGTGAGCTAAAAGCATCCAACAAAAAGCTAACAGAAGACAACGTAAAAAGAATCAAGCTAATAAACAAGAAAATACGTAAATTAAGCAAAAAGGCACTCGGCCAAGACGACGCGTCAAGGAAAATAGTCAACAGGTCACAGGTTACGGACTCGGGGGCTATTCTTTTCAAACCGGTAAACAAAGATGGTAAATATGGAAGTCCTAAACTAATTCTAAAACCTAGGAAAAAAGGTTTGATCTACAGTATAGACGCTAGTAGTAAAAATGCGATTGAGCAGTTCAAAAAATTAGTTAGTCAAATCCCTGAGAATGTAGAAACAACAGTTGTCACAACAGAAGTGACCCCAGACGACCTCCCAGTGATTGAGACAAGAGTGGATCACGACGACATACCTGGGTTATCACCAGACGAGAACCGTGATCTGAGTGGTGTGGTTAATCCAAGCGATAGTGTGGTGCCTGAGTCAAGAACAGGTGACGATGGTGCGTTGCAAGCGCAGGTAGACCACTTTCAAGAGACGATAGATGAGACGAGTGGGAGATTGGCAAAGCTTGATAAAAAAACTAACCAAACTGGTCTCACGCCCGACGAAGAGCGAGAGCACGTTGGTTTGGTTGAAAGAGAGTCAGGACTCAAGCAAGCCAGAGACAGAACTATTGAGCAGCGACAAATAGAAGAGGTTAGAGAGCAGCAGGAAGTCGACATTGACAGGTTTCAGAGATTTAAGGAATGGGCTAAAGAAAATGTAGTCGGGTTGAGCGCTGTGGCAATTTCAGTGGCTGGAATTATAACAACTATTATTATCGCTGGTAGGTCCGCTGTTATGAAAGGCGCTATTGCTACGAGGTCATTTGCACAGGCTGTTAAGAACGCGATAATGAAGATGGGTCCATGGGCTGTTGGATTGGCTAATTTAGTTTACAATGCGTTGACGTTGGGTGCGAAGGGTCTCGCATGGTTGGCTCAAAATCTGTGGGTGCTTGCGGTGGTACTTGCGTGGTTCGCTTACGATTATTACAAGCTAAAACGGTAGCGATAAAACATATGTAAAGTATATGAACGTCACGTCAGCAGAGTTGAGCCCTGGTTTTAGACGAGCGACCATGGGTGTCATAAAAGGGGTGAGAACGCAACACGTAATCACGTTGAACCCTAATAAGGTCAGTCCTGGCGAGGAACTTTACATTGATATACCGAAGCTCAAGGTTAGTAGCTGTTTGGTGCCTGGATCGTTGGGTCTAGTGTTCGACTTTAAGAATGCAAACGCCAAAAGCTGGTTCTTGAATAATGTTAGCAAGTTGTTGGTTGAGAAACTTGTTGTGAGACTAGCTGGGGAAACTGTGTACGACAACAATGGGGAAAATTACACTGGTGTCTATCGCGACCTTTGGGAAAGTGTTACTGCGCGAGACCAAATGATTGACTATGGTATTGGTGGTGAGAACTTGAGAAAGCTAGTTTCTAAGGATGACAGTGGTGCGACGAGTGGGAACGTTGCTAAAGTTAGTGACGCGTTAATGTTTGGTGTGATTGGAACGAAACAGCGGATTAAGCTTGGTAAGATCATGAATGACCACGGGTTGTACGCTCCTTTTAGCATGAACAACAACTTGCAGTATGTGATCACACTTCCGAAGGCCACAGACATCATGGTGGCGCAATCCGGTAGCGCTGTGGGCGGATACACTCTGGAGAACCTCGAGCTTGAGTATGAAACGATTGATAACCAGGAGCTTGCTGACGAAATAACGTCGGGCTATGCAAGTGGTCGTAGTTTGTCATATGAGCACATCACGTTGATGAAAATCACCGAATGGGACAAAGGTACGACCATTGTGAATGAAAACATTAATCTGCCAAGAAAAAGCATGAAGGCAATTGTGTTGCTATTCACGAATAAGGCGCGAACAGATAGCGAGGAGTTTCTTTACCCAAATATTGAGAATATTAGAGTCACAATCGAAGGTGTACCAAATAGCGTGTACTCACAAGGCATTCCAAAGTCGAAGTTCTACGCAGAAGCGAAGCGACTGTTTGGGTTGGGTGAAGAACACGCTCAGTTCATGACCATACAGAAGTTCTACAAAGATGGCTTTGCGTTGGTTATCGACTTGAGGAGTGTTCAAGATAATCGCAATGTCGCCACTGGCAAGAACATTGTAAACACACAATCCGGCGTGCTTCTTGAAATCACAAAGAAAGCGACGACTGCAAATGTCATGTGCAGGGTGTTTGTGATAAGTGATGGGTTGGTCAACTTCATGAACAATGGGTTGCAGTCAATCCAGTATTAAATCAAACGTGAGTTAATGGAGACTCCGTTTAATATGCTAATTGTTGGTATGACAGCTTGTGGTAAGACGCATTATTTGCTGGAAACATTGGAATCTGAGTACTTTAGTAAATTTGACTACATTGTGTTGATTTGTCCTACTTTCGAGTGGAACAAAGCGTATCAAGATTGGAAATACGTGCGCGACCCCGACGTGTTAGCGATAGACTGCGCGCAAGACAGTGTCGACGCTGTTCTCAAGTGTGTAACAAATGTTTTTAAAGGCACTAACACTCTGATTGTGTTGGATGACTGTGCGAGTTCTCAAGATGTTAAGAATAGGACTAGTCAATTAGTCAACTTAGCTTTTAGTGCGCGACATTTTATGTTGAGCGTTATTGTCATCACACAACAACTGACGTCGATCGCAAAACCGTATAGAGAAAATATTAGTAAGCTCGTTTGCTTCTACTGCCCAAGTAGGAGTGATATGAAGGTCGTTATCGACGATTACCTTGGAAACATTAGCAGAGAAAAATCGTTGGCGATTGTGACCGCATTAAAAAATAATAAGTACGCTAGACTCGAAATCTCACTGCGCTATCCATACAGTCACGAAGTTGTTATTCCGCAATAAAATATGGGTATAAGTAATAGCGTGATGGTAAAACGCAAAAGTGAAGAAAATCCCACGATTGAGGAATTAGTTGAGGACACTGACGACACTTCGACTGTGGAAGACAATATTGACGTTAGGAGATCTGAACTAATTAGACTGTCTGGTGACGGTGTGGTAAGCCAATCTGAAGCATACATTAAAAAAGCGTCCGCAAAGGTTATCGACAAGATATGGCGCCAACACGAGTTGAAGAGAATGGAAATTGCAAACGCTTTTCTCACCGACTTGCTAATCAGCAAATTCGCTAGCCTACTGGATGGGTTGAACGCTATTGAGAACTCTGACGAACTAAATGACGAGCTGCAAAAAGACCCGTTATTAAAAAAAGACGTTGAGAGCATTGTCGCGGTTGTGACGCCGTACGTGCCTTTCTTGGGCTTGTTGTCGGGAGGAATCACAACGTCGAAATATGTGTACGACCACCATTTCAGAAGCGAGACAACCACTGAAAATAGTGAACAAACGGACTAATTCGCGAAACAACCGGCTATTTGTTAGTATGCAAATTAGTCAATATTGTTAACCAATCAAAAGAGAGCCATTTTGCTATCCATTTGGGCAGGGCCTTTTTTAACTATTAAGCTGGGGGGGCAAGTGCCCCCCCAGTCCCCCCTTGTGCCCCCCCACTAATCAATTTTTGCCCCCCCAGGAAAAGTCCCTTTTTCTTAAATTTAATCAACCAATAAGCAAGGAATAAAAATTAAACAAATGGAAAGTAAGTTTTAGCCCTTAATTAACAACTTATAGACTTACTGAAATTATTATGTTGACCTACGTGGCGCGCGTCCCCCATTTAAAATCCGGCAAACAAGTGTTTTCTGTTTTTTACCATAATATGATAAACGCAATATTATATGACCGATTATAAGCACAATGTTTTGGTAGCTTATGAAGATGCCTAAAGGCTAAAGTGTTTATATTGGTTCCGTACTACTTCTGAGTTTATATATTAAAGTGTTTCATAATCTTGATACCCCTTTGTAATCGTGCATTTTTAGCAATGGCGTGGTGCCTTAATTTCGCAAAAATTCTTATCAGAAATCGCCGTAAAAGCATTTCTGGGCTTTGCAAAATTAAAAATGTTCCTGAGGGGGCATGCCCCCAGACCCCCCTACTAGATTACCGTTACCCCTTTCGAACAACCCTGGATCCGCCACTGATCATGAACTGTAGAACAAATATTTTAAAATAAAATGGCAGACAAATATATATATATATATATATATATAAACGAAAAAGCCTACCTCAGAAACAGTAAACATATATTTTGGCTACGAAGGTCCCTTTTAGCAAAATGCCCCCCCACGGGAAAATCCTTAAAAAAGGCCCTGCATTTGGGTACTTGTTTGGATAAAATATTTGTTGTGGGCGCTGGTGTGGGTTGACCAATCAAAAGAGCGCCATTTGGATAAACATCACCACTAGAATCAAAATCTAGTGGTTTTTTTTTCGCGCGTGAGTTGAGACAACAGCAGAACGCGTCAGTCGTAGTTTGTTGAACAAATTTGTGAAAATGTTGAAATGACACTCTCTATTTTCTAATATGTGAGAGTGGGCTCGTACCACATTTTATTTTTTTAACACGCGAAAATGTTGAAATGACACTTTCTATTTTTTCCTAAATGTAATTTGACATAAATTTGTGAGAATTTTGAAACGACGCTCTCTATTTTTTTAAATATGGCTGAAATGGTGTCAAATTTAGCGAGAGTCGCTATTTAGTATAAATTTGGTATTGTTTCGCTAGTCTCGCGTGTGTTTGACATCAATTTAGTAGAAAACGTGCGAAGGGTGTCTAGATTGACTAACGATCGTTGTAGTAGTATAGCAACTAGGGCTGCGAGCTTATTCGACGTCAATCGTGAATATAAACACCAAAACGTCACCAAATTTGTCGAGTCGTGACTTGGCCAAATTTGGTGACGTTTTGGTGTTTATACTCACGGTTGAGGTCGATTGAGCTCGCAGCCCTAGTTGCTATACTACTGGTTATGTTGAAAAACAGATCTTTGAACAATACACGGGTCCCTTTCCTGATTTTTTCTGCAGATTTATCGCCTTTTGACTGTTTAGGAACAGCGTCATGCTCACGTGTCCTTTTAGAGCAGTTCATCAACTTTGTTGATGATTTTCATCCTGCTCTGAAGTTCACGTGGGGAATCAGCGAGACCTGTGTGTCGTTCCCCCAGTTGATATTTTAATTTCGATTAATGGTGATTCACTGAAAACGTCGGTCTCGTACAAGCCTATACTGACTCCCATAGTTATCTTCTATTTTCTTCCTCTCTTCCCAACCACACTAAGCATTAATCCATCCCTTACTCTCAATTCGTGCGTCTTCGCCGCTTATATAGCGGCGACCAAGATTTTCAAGCCAAAGCAATGGAAATGAGATCTTTTTGTTCAACGTTACCAACCATCTCGACCTTGCCGTTCAGAAAGCTTTTCTCGTCCCCCGTTTGGACGCCTTTAAACCACTTTTGGAACAAGTTTCAAACAACAAAATTCTATTTGCGGGAATCTATGCTATTTGCTAAATGCGGGAAATGCTATTTGCGGGAATCTAGATTTAAAAATGTTTCGGGGGGATATACCTCCGCACCCTCATAGAAAGACTCGCGCCTACGGCGCTCGGATTATTAGTTATCATGACCACCCATTTGGGACTAGTTTCAAAGCTTCCTACGCCCCTGGCGTTAAAGACGATGTGATGACGTTACTTATATATAGTGGGGTAGTATAGGAAAAAATTGTGCGTTTTATGATACCAGCACGAAACTTGGCAGTCTTATAGAGTTTGAGGTGCTTAAAAAGATAGGGTCGAGACCCCAACGCCAAAGTGCCTCTAAACGCTATTTTTATACAGCCCAACTAGGTCCCAGACCCCCCGGAGAGTTTTGTGTAATTTAAACTTATAACGAAATTAACTTAAGTCAGACTCAGCTGAAAATGGACACAACTACACACTTCCATCTTAAGAACGATATATTTACTTGCTATATTATATATAACCAAATTTACACTGATTTAAGGGTTTACTTGGCGCAAGATTTAGCCCAAGTTACAGAATGGGGCTGGGTCCCTTTGGACTCAACTCCTCACCTGAAGTATTTCAAGGACGAATGAATCAAGCCTTTAACGATATTGATGCATGGGGAAAATATCATTATGGATGATATCCTTGTCTGGGGCAAGGATGACGCACAACACAACGACCGCTTGAGGCAAGTACGTCAGAGAGCTCGCGACGTTAATTTGAAACTGAATGCCGAAAAGTCTAAGATACAAACCTGTGAAGTCACCTACATAGGACACATCTTTAGCAAAACAGGGATCAAGCCTGACCCAGTGAAAGTGAATGCCATCACAGAAATGAAAGCACCACAAGACAAAAAAGAACTCCTTCGATTTATGAGCATGGTAAACTACTTGGGAAAGTGCATCCCCAAATTGTCCAATATCATCCAACCACTGCGAGAATTACTGAGGAAGGAGAGAGCCTGGCACTGGATTGAAATCCACAAAAATACTTTGTCTGACTGATGAGCAAATCCTGAAATACTACGAAGTTACCAAACCGGTGGCAATATCAGGTGATGCATCTTCGTACGGGTTGGGGCATGTCTGATGCAAGATGGACGCTTGGTCTCGTATGCGTCATGTTCATTAAACAAGTCTGAAGAAAACTATGCCCAAATAGTGAAGGAACTTCTTGCCATAGTTTTTGAACGCACCAAATTTCACCAGAAAATCTACGCCAAACATGTGACCATCAAAAGTATGACCTGCATGTTGTATACAAGCCAGGAAAGAGCCTATAAATAGCTGACACTCTGAGCAGAGCGCCTGGGAAACTCACATAATCTGAAGAAGTAGAAGATCTTTATCAAGTGCATACCGTCCAATACCTGCCAGTATAACCACAAAGATTAGCACAGCTTCATGCCGAGACCAAGACCGATCCAGTCCTACAGAAACTGCAGCGCGTCGTACAAGTTGGTTGGCCAAGTGACAAGTCAGCAGTAGATCATGACATTCGAGAATACTGATCCATTCGAGACTAAATCAACGCACAGGAGAGATTCTTGTTACGAGGAGAACGGCTAATAATACCTACGTCACTTTGACGAGTATAATTCACGGAAATTATCTCGGCATTGAGAAACGCTTTCCAGTACAACGAGTACATCAACGATCAAGCATCTTAAACAACACTTTGGAAGTCATCAATAACAAAAACGGCCCTCAATTCAGCAGTGCAGAATGTTCTACCTTTGCCAAGACCTACCAGTGTAAGCATACTACGTCCTCGCCCAAATATCCCACTTCTGACACCATGTGACAATCACTCTTCGTACGCCATGAACAACAACTAATTTATTCATCAGGTGTAATCCGATATATATATATATATATATACATATATATATATATATCGAAGTAATTAGTTAAAACTATTGATTGAGTTAAAGCTCAATCATCACAGGTACAGAGTTGAATGGGAAAGTATCTCCCAACTGGATGACCATCCCAGATGCTTCCAAGCCTTGTCATGAGCTAATCAAATGTGGTTCCCAGTTTTGTTGATCCAAATATCTAATAAAACAAATTATTTTTCTTGAATTATCATTGAGTGTCAAATTTATGAATTTATTTCCATAACGTAGCAATATTGCAAATTCTTAATCTCGTAGTAAAAGTTGATTCATCTGGAACCATTAAAATACATGATTTATATATTATTTACACATAAAACTGAGTTCAGTCATCGAATCCCTGCGGATACTGTAAATTGCGATTACAGAGCTCTGTACATTCGAATCTGAATGATTTCCACTTGCAACTTGTGGAACATTTCTGTTTGCACCTAGCACCTACTAAAATGGATTGGGTGCACGTTTTCATTTTCTGATGTATATTTTTGGTTATAAAGTGTTGAACATTTAATGTTAAACTTAAGCTGAGGTTCATTTTCGAGTAAGAGTGTGTATTGGGGAACTGGGGCCAAGTAACACCCTTAAATCATTGACAATTTGGTTATGTATATAGTAAGTAAATATATTGTTCTTAAGATGGAAGTGTGTAGTTGTGTCCATTTTCAACTGAATCTGACTTAATTTAATCTCGTTATAAGGTTAAATTGCACAAAACATTCCGGGGGTCTGGGACCTAGTTGGGCTACCTCTTAGTTTTGCAATTTTGCACAATATTACGACTGCCTTGGATTTTGAGGCAGCACTTCCCTTGCGATAGTAACTTCTAGTTATAATAATATATAGTCGCTATTTTGAAAAAAATTCGTCATGTTTTAGAAACCATACATCAAAATGATGATTCCGAGAGGGGACTGGAACGAATAAATATAGTCTGGTTACAAAAAACACTTTTTCAAGTATGATTTCTAGTTAAGTGATAGTCACCGCGCTACGCGGTAACTATCGTCGCAGATTTACTGGCCAGTCAGCCAATCAGAGCTCGTTAAAGCTCAAAAATTATACTAATTTGTGATATAACATTTTCAGCGATTTAAAAATGGCGGCTTATCGATTTATCGATATTACGTACGAAAAAGTGAATAAAATTAAAGAAAATGCTATTCAAAAACAAACTAAAGAAGCAACCAAATATAGAGTTAAACGATTTCGAGGTAAGATATAAGAATTTCCCTAATTTCATAGCTAAACTCTTCTTGGTGGTGTCAACGTTACGGTCGGCGAAATGATAAAAACAAGTAATTTTGTGAAAAAAATCTTTATTTAACAGAATAGTTTGAACAACAGACAACATTTGAAAGCTTATTAGCATGATTGTTGAAGAGATGAACAAATGCTTTTCGATAGTTTTACGACTCTGCCCGAAAAAAGACGGCAGTTTTTACAAAAAACAAATTTGTTGTCAATCCGAGCTGCAGTCTTGACCGTCATCCTCGGCTCCGTACAACAAACAAATGTCAATCTGACAGTATTACTTATTCATTTCAGTGAGGGCGTGAGGCTAATAAAATACTAAGTTCCTACCTCGAGCTGCTCGTCAGTGAAGGAAAAATAGCGATGAAACGGTTCAGAAAAAAAACATTGACAGCTGTGAAACAATCCAAAAATTGTAAGAAATTATCCCCGAGTTTTACTTGAAACAGCATGGTTCTGTATCTCCATCCATATCTACTTTGGAAATCGGGAAGAGAATTAAACTAAAGTCTGCTGAAGAAGTCATTGCTTGTAAAAACTGCAGATTGACAAGGGTACTTTGAGCTGGACAAAAGTGAAGCCGGTTTTGTACTATTAAAACATTAACAAGCAAAAACAGTTTTGTCTGGATATTTCAACAATTGCTCTTTATGTTAACCCAGTCTTTAACTCAGTCTTCCACTCTATGGTTCTGCTTGATCTGACAACAAAATCGCTTTTTGTTAAGCACATTTTGGCCTCTACTTGCAAGAGCATGCTCGTATGTTGTTCGTTTTAATATTCTGTTGAATTGAATGTTGATAACGGTTACGTAAAATCATGTGATCTCACGTGCGCGACTTCCGGAAATAACAAATAAAATCATTAAAACATTTCCCCTAACTTTCTTTCAGTTGTTTCTCTCTGATAGTCACCTGTGAATTTCTACTAAAACAATTAGTCACCTCAGTCTCGGTGATTATCGTTATACTTACCTCGCCGCTTCGCGGCTCGGTAAATATTCACCGATAATCGAGGTGATTATCAGTGACTAATTGTTAATTAGTGCATTCCTATATGAGGAAGAAACACTTCGGGTACCAGTGAGAACTACTCGAGATCTCAAACATATTGGCTTGGAAAAATATAAATTTCAGCGGTTCATGCAATGCATACCTTCAGAGCGTTGCTATGCCAAATGTTTCTACAGTTGATATTTACATATTTTGCTCGATCCGAATCAAATGTTCGGAACTCGCCAACGGAAACAAAATAAAATGTCTTTAGCTACGAGGGCCATCATACTTTGTGAAGAGAGCTTCATTCGTCAATCGTCATATAACGTGTTCTGCTTTAGTGATGAACTTCTGGCAGCTGTGCTTTAGCCTGGTTGTGCTTGCGAATTTTAACTTTGACTCTTGTCAAGGTAAGGCAACTAGAATTTAACTCGCTATTAAATTTTAAGGAGATCAATTGTCATTGTTTATAATATGCTACTCGTCATGGTTATCAATATCACAATTATCAAATTATTTGTTTGTGAATAAGATTTACCTTCTATTTTAGGTGTATATTGGTGTGAGTTCATCGTTTCTCACGAGCTGTGAGATATATTGAACTGCATTTTTATACAAATTTATCAACTGTTGTAATGTTAAGAAACAAATTATGATTAACTTTGTTTATCAACTGTTATAATGCCAACTTTTTGTGTTCATATTGAACTGCATTTTTATGCAAGAAACAAATTTTGATTAACTTAGTTTATCAGCTGTTATAATATCAACGTTTTGTGTTCATATTGAACTGCATTTTTATGCAAGCCTTGTACAGAGAGCTATATGTTACTGTATAGAACTATTTTATCTTTATGTTCGACTGCATTTTTATGCAACTGTTCAACTTACATCTGTTTAATATTACACATGTTCATGAAGAACGGTTACAACACAACAAGTGGGGTACTCAGACGCGCAGCATGTGCAGGGGGCCCTGGCTGTGCATAATGAATGTCTTACCCCAGATAGATGTCTAACGTATCCCAGAGTGCCCCAGAGTTAGTACGTACCTATGGTCCAGCAAGCTCATTGTGAGCTCCATATATATGTAGAACTCACTGCTCTGGTATTACCTGAACCATAACCACATGGGTACGAGGCTATACTGTATAAAAATAGCGTTTAGAGGCACTTTGGCGTTGGGGTGCCGACCCTATCTTTTTAAGCACCTCAAACTCTATAAGACTGCCAAGTTTCATGTTGGTATCATAAAACGCACAATTGGGGCTATTTATGACACCCAACAGCCCTCACTATTAAGCACACCTGAAAGAGGTAAGTGACCATTTGCATTTTTCAGGTCGACCTTCCTTAAGGAAATTTCTGAATACGGCCCATAAAGTACGTCTATGGAAAAATGACCATTACAACGAACCACCGCCGCCGTCAATGGATCTTCCGTTATGAAACATCCTTCCACATGCATTGTGGCTGGATGTACTCAAAGTGGTAAGACGTTTAGAAAACGTCAAAAGCAACACCATTCCCCCTGAACTTATCAATTGGTGCTATGAGCAGTGACATCCCATGTAATTGGACATGATCGCGACCATACCAGAGCATTGAACTTAACGATGGAATATACCCAGTACGAAGTAACATTGCCGAAAAGGACTTTTTAGACGTCACGGAGAAAAGCCTTATATTGTCCTAAACGATCTTATGGATCAATCAGGAGGCGACAAGCGCATAGCCCACTTATTCATTAAAGGGAATCATTATCGTAATCTGTCTATGATCTACAATTGTTCAAATAGATTTCATCAAGGTAGAGACATCAGAAATATCAGCCTCAATGCCCACTACATCATGCCATCATAATTCACTATCTCAGAAGCCGACCTTATTGAAATGTAGCGTAGTGCATGCTGTTGTGCATGTATAACCTGGAATTTCGCGAAATAATATTTTTAAACTAAATATCTGTGCCTTCTTTGTCTCACTAAGCGCTCCTTTTTGTTTCATTCCTTAATGACCTTTTAATCACCCTCAAACACGTGATTATAGGTCTAAAAAGATGCAAATGTCAGTCGTAGAAGTAATTGGCATAGCAACCCTTTAAAATCAATGCCTTGAATACGGTTTAGTTTATTTTTCTGTCCACACGTTTTAAATACTTAACATGTTCTTGGTGAAGGAAAATTTCGAGTCTTGGAATATATACATTTTAAGACCAAATTGGGACCAGTTAGAGGGACCCCGTAATGGAGCGATAAGCTCTGTGGGGTCCATGCTACTCAATGTGGTAAAGCTTATAAATAATAAAAAAAAAATCGAAAATTGCAACTGCAAGGCCTCCCGACTCTCATTGACATTGCTTCCCGAAGTGTTTCTTCCTTATAGGAATTCCTTACTCTATACACTAAAGCGAAATAAACGACGATTCTGTTAAAATGTTTAGGGTTTATTATTGGATCGTAATATAGTTCCACGAAGAGGTCTGGGCACGAGACACAGCAACCCAAGTCAAGATCAGTGTGCGCTGCCTACGGCAGCAACTAAAAAATCGTCGAATAGGCTCAAAAACTTAGCATAAAGACATTGTAAATATCAGGTTTCTCTCAAGATAGAACTGTCTAAGGATAAGGAAGTTATTTATCGTATAATTATTTGTATTTTTACGTCCGTTTTGATCGTAGTGTGTTTTTGAAAGCTGTCAAGCGCATGAGATAACATCGAACATAACACAGATCAAACTGTCTATTTAAAACTTCTCAATTGAATATTCAGTTCAGGCCTGAAATTATACTAAAACAATTAGTCACCTCAGTCTCGGTGATTATCGTTATATTTACCGATAATCACCTCGACTTCAGTGACTAATTGTTAAATAGGCCGTCCATCTCGACCAATCACGGCACGAGAAACTCTATAGTCACCTGTCAATTTCTACTAATGCGAGATAAGCCATAATGCGGTCAAAATAGCTAGGGTTTACCCTAGTGTCTATAGTCTAGTTTCTATAGATGAGGTGAACGCTTAACACTATATATAGGGGTCGTATTTCGCATATGGGATATGTGCTAGGGATGACTTTCTCATCCACAGCATACAATGCACCTAGTTGTTAGGAAACGTAATAAACACTACGAAAATTAATAAATTAACAAACAACTTAGAAATAGTGGGAAGATCACCGCAACACCGATCCCAGAAACCCCTTCTGTATACTACCGTTACGTATTTCACCAACTCTCAATTTGATTGTGATTCGGCCGGGTGTGGCCGGGTGTAGCTTATAAAATGTAAGAAATGCGAAAATATTTATGTGAGAAGTACAATACCATCATTCAGAAGGAGGTTAATTTCGTAAAAGCAGTTTGAAGGCATAGGGGAATAGCTGGAGAACATTGACATGCGCATTTTTTGGAATCGGGACACAAAGGATTGGAAGAACTTCAATTTAAAAATTAAAATAATAGATAAAACGGATGTAGATGTCCTACAAAAATAGCGGGCCTTTTGATATGCAAATTGGATTCGTTTATCCAAGGGGACTTAATGTAAGAGATTATATATATATATATATATATATAAATAAATATATACAGTATATATATATATATATATATATATATATATATATATATATATATATATATATATATATATATATATATATATATATATATATTTATATATATATTTATATATATATATATATATATATATATATATATATATATATATATATATATATATATATATATATATATATATATATTTATATATATATATATATATATATATATATATATATATATATATATATATATATATATATATATATATATATATATACTGTATATATATATATATATACACTGCAAAAAAAACTTGAGCATTTTGACTCAAAAACTTGAGTAAAGTAATGCATCCACAGTGACTCAAATTATTGAGTAAATTTACTCAAATTATTGAGTAAATTTACTCAAATTATTGAGTAAATTTACTCAAATTTTGAGTAAAGTAAAATGCATCCACAGTGACTCAAATTTTTGAGTAAAATCATATTTTACTCAAACTGAGAGTAAAACTTTACTCAAATTTTGAGTAAAGTAAAATCCATCCATAGTGACTCAAATGTTTGAGTAAAATCATATTTTACTCAAAGTCAGAGTAAAACTTTACTCTTTTAAAAATTTTGAGCTAAATTTAATCACAGTAAAATAAAAGTTTTACTCAAAACGTGTGTAAATCACCCAAACAGTTGAGCAGTGTACTATAACAGAAAATAAGTTTTTAATGCCTGAAATAAATAATTTTAATACACTGTTTACTTGGACTGACAGTTCACTTAGTTTGCAAGATATTTCCCACAACTTTTACTTTCAAATATTTATTTAGTTTATAAAAAGAGTTAGAGAAGCAATTGCGGAATACCCATCACTTTTCAATTTAGATTTAAACTAATAAACAAGAAAATTATGTAATAAGTGTTGAAACAATCAGCTTAATGATGAAATCTTACCTAATCCAAAAGCTACCCTATAAACGAATCCCAATAACGGAGAAAGAAGCAAATGTATTTGATGAATTTGACACTCACTAATAAGTAGTCGTCATTCAAGTGAGGGGTATTCTGCAGCTATGCCAACGCAATCTAATGACTTAAACTATTAACAAATTATATGACTTTAGCTGGTAATTGTTTACCATACTGGTAGTGGATATTCAAAATGCACTTCTACAAATACAAAACAAAGTTACTAAGAGAATTAGGGTATTCGTACATAAAAACATAACAAGTTGATAAAAGTCCAAGACACTATTCCAAATCTCCACCGTTGACTCGGAATAACAGCTGTTGGTCAGCTCCTACCATGGAACAGGATTTGTGGGGAATGGACTTTGTTTCGCCATCAAATTTCTTTAACGTTCTTATCTTCCTGCAACAACAACAACAACAAAAAGCAAGAAATAAACTAAGATATTTTCAAGCAAAGAAAGAGTGTCCAATTCCTAAAAAAACATGAATGATCATATAGAGTTGATCTTCACAAAGGGGCCAGCTTTGGGGAAAATGGCAAACGGCCACCACTTTAATGATACATGCAGGTCAAATTATTCTGTGCATTTACTTGTTTGTATGTGAGATAGGCAAACTAACAAAAACCCTTTCTGAATACAGTAAATTGCAATCATGTGCAGTAACACGAGTGGCAAATTTGGTATTCTACACAGCCAAACCACAAAAGTTGCAATACGTCTGCAACAGCGTTGTTGCAACTTGTTATTAAACTGATTTATAAAATACTTTACGCAGCTTACTCCAGTTTCTTGTTAATAATAAGAATGTTACAAGCTTTGTCATGTTATTGCATCAACAGGATTGATGCAAATTATTTTAAAAACTTGCTTTAACTATATATATATACATGCTGTTGTTCACGGGCTTGTAACAGACTCATTCTAGCTTGTTGACAACTTGCAGCAAGTTGGTGAAGACAAACAACTTGCAACACATCTGTGAGATTTCTAGCTGCGAATAGTTATACCATAAATTCAACATATGAAATATCATAGTATTATAAATACGTGTACGCAACAACCCCTCGGCCGCTTACTGTTTGAGCCTTTTATAGTGTAGTGCTCAGTTATTACTTAAAAATAAGTAAATAATTCATTTGCCAATCTGAACAGATTTTCAAACTGCTTATTTTGGGTACAATTTTTGGGTAGTGCACTGAACGGAACACGAGCGCTGTGTTAAAGTCTGCCAACACTAACTTGTCTCGCAGACGGTTAGAAACCATTTGCGTAACTTTGATTATTGAAATTAATAATTAATTTTATTAATTATATAATATTAATTGCATTAAAGTTAATTATGTCAGTTATGGTTTTCATAATAATTATTCAACATGCATGTTTAACAGTGGTATACTCATCATTTTACTCAAAGGACAGTTGTATTCATGAGACTGCATAACATACCTGTATGAATGATTTACAATACTGACATTGCACATATGTGTACATACATGTACCCTGCTGTAATCTGCATGTTACTTATTGTCTAATAGTAGAAGCAGATACCAAAAATATTCAATACCTAAATTTATCCCAGACCACTGACCAATAGTGTTGTCTGACTATTCGTAAGCATGATAAGCCTTTTATTCTGTTAGAAGATTTCTGTTCCTTTCATTAATACTGTATAATTATGCACATACCTGTACTGGTATTTCAATAGTATTCAAGAACCAGTAACACAATTTCAAAAATATGAAATGACAAAAGCCCATAATATGCAACAAAGAACGACATTGCTTAATCTAATGATTTCACCAATTTATATAACATGAATTCAGAAAGGAATTCAGTATTTCAGCTGCTTGTTGTCAGTGAGGTGATACCACCATGTTTAAAGTGCCTATGCAACCAACCAGTTTAATGTTTTGTTTGAAAGTAAGCCTTAATTGGTGCTGACAGTTTATTCATATCTCATTTAACCCTTTTGATGGTCATAGCTCTGTTTAGTTTTATTATGAGTTTTCAATATTGTTGACATTATCAGTACATATAGTATATATAAGTCACTTAGATTATATTGTGAAGCGCTATTGGACATTATTTTGGAAATAGCGCTATATAAGTAAATAAATTATTATAAATTATTATTTAATTCCAAAGTTATGACACTTTTTGGAAATTGAGGTACGATGTCACTGGTTGTGTTTGACAAGTTAACAAATACAAGAAAGTCTCATGTCGCAAAGGGATTTGACCAAATAAGTTGAAACATGTCAAGGTTAGTTAATCCACTCAAACAAATGCTTTACTGTGTTTAAATTGTTGCCATAGCAACACGCTAGTTCCCAGGTCTCTCTCTTGTCACATAATTCCAGCTATACAGTTGTTTCAACGCATGTCTGTACTATTTCAACGATTTAAACTTATTAAAATGCCTAGACGAATTATACTAACAAGTGGAAATATTTTATTCTTGTTGGAAAAAGTGATAATTATTAGAAGAGAGAGAGAGACCTGGGAACTAGCGTGTTGTTATGGGATAGTATTTTTTGAGTGTATTAACAAGCCTTGACAAGTTTCAACTTAATTGGTCAAATACCCTTCGAGATATGGACTTTAATGTTTTTGCGTAGCTCAATTTCAAAAAAGTGTCATAACTTTGGAATTAAACGAGATATGAATAAACTGTCACCACCATTTTTATTATTTAAGGCTTACATTCAAATAAAACAATAAACTGGTTGGACAAAATTTCGTTACACTTTAATCCCTAACATGTTCCCCTGACACAGTGAGTGTTAACCTACCCAATTATACAGTATATAGTTACAGTATATATCCTACAAAAGCTGTGTAAAAAATACATTGCAAGCCTAGGACTGGCATTGTCCAGGCCTAATCCAGGACAAAGCCACAAAGGTGTTTACACAGACACACTAAGCCATTGGCCAGACCAGCATGCCGTATATCAGATGAGTGTAAATGCTGTTTGTTATAGGCCCTGTACTCACCGACAGGCGGCTCCTTGAAGTGACACCCATATGAGCTGATGGTAAGAGGCGGCATTAGCCACCCTCCCAAAAGCTGTTAAACAGCACTGCCAGTGCAGGATCAAAGTACTAAAACCACAATGTCGTTTTAGTCATTCCCAATGGCCAATTCAAATATTTATTGTGCAATCAAATAAATATGTATTTTTTTGTTAAAAACATGTGTTTTTCTTCTAGTTTTAATAATCATTTCTTAATATGTGTTGTTTGATTTTTCAAGTTATAAACTTATTATTTGTCTGTCCAACTAGTGTTAAATACAGAATTTTAGATAGATCATTTAAAATATGTGCACATTGAAGGTTGCTATAAATTTATGTATCTCCTCTTCAACAGGCGGCTTACAAAAGCATGCCACCCAAAAGAGGTGCTGGTAAAAGGCGGCGATGAGCCACCTTGCCAACAACAAAGAAATGCATCAACATAAATGTATAGGTCTCTTGAACCCTCAGCTTGGTAGTACTCACCAACAGGCGGCTCCTTGAAGTGCCACCCAGATGAGCTGATGGTAAAAGGCGGCGTTAGCCACCCTCCCAAAAGCTGTTAAACAGCACTGCCAGTGCAGGATCAAAGTACTAAAACCACAATGTCTTTTTAGTCATTCCCAATTCAAATATTTATTATGCAATCAAATAAATATGTATTTTTTTGTCAAAAACATGTATTTTTCTTCTAGTTTTAATAATCATTTCTTAATATGTGTTGTTTGATTTTTTCAAGTTATAAACTTATTATTTGTCTGTCCAACTTAGTGTTAAATACAGAATTTTAGAATTTAGATAGATCATTTAAATATGTGCACATTGAAGTTGCTATAAATTTATGTATCTCCTCTTCAACAGGCGGCTTACAAAAGCATGCCACCCAAAAGAGGTGCTGGTAAAAGGCGGCGATGAGCCACCTTGCCAACAACAAAGACTGCATCAACATAAATGTATAGGTATCTTGAACCCTCAGCTTGGTAGTACTCACCAACAGGCGGCTCCTTGAAGTGCCACCCAGATGAGCTGATGGTAAAAGGCGGCGTTAGCCACCCTCCCAAAAGCTGTTAAACAGCACTGCCAGTGCAGGATCAAAGTACTAAAACCACAATGTCTTTTTAGTCATTCCCAATTCAAATATTTATTTTGCAATCAAATAAATATGTATCTTTTTGTCAACAACATGTATTTTTTTTCTAGTTTTAATTATTTTTAAACTTATTCTTTGTTTTTCCAATTACTGCAGTGTGAAATATAGAATTATATATATATATATATATAGATCATTTAAAAAATGTGGTCATTGAAAGGTTGCAAAAAATTTATGTATCCCCTCTTCAACAGGTGGCTTGCATAAACTTTCAATTCATTGTTACAAAACATGAATTGCTCGTTTGCTGCCCATAAATATAAATCTTGGGGGAACTTAGCCTTCCCTAGCCCACCCAGATTCCACCACTCCTACTTGTTTCTACAGTATTTCTATAATTATTCTGCCAATTGCAAAATGTTACAAAAGGTGTTGCACAGATGTTACAAATAATATATTAATATTTATAATGATTTTTACAGACAGCAAGAATTTCTTATTTGTGATTAATAATTAATAAGTTGTCCCACAAACCTGACTTCATCATCAATGATAATATTCTGGGCATTCCAATAACTGGAATCAGTAGCTTTATAATTTTCCCTCTCAGTCGGGAATTCCAAGGCACTTCTCTATTTTCGCATAAAATTAATGAAAAATAGGATTACTTTTTTAACTTTATCTCGAATCAATAATGTACAATGCTAATTATAACCTTTTGACAATTGTCACACAAAAAAGTAGAATTATTATGATGAATGATTGGGCGCATTGTTGTGACGGTCACGTGGGGCTGAGCTTACATGGTGGGTCTAGAGCCTGTGGATAACAGCCGCCTCGCATTTTAGATAACAGCCGCCTCGCATCTAGCCTCGCTACAGGCGGGCCTCGCTAGGTATTTCAGCCCAGGCTGAAATTCTCTTCGTCGTAATTTCAAATTCATTTTAACATTACTTAGCGTAAACTCCGGGCTAATATTTCTAGAGGGATGTGTTCGCCCGTGCATAATTTTTGCCGTTTTTTCTTTGATTATAGTTTTTTCTGTGTTAAATGTATATAGACTGTAACCTTTTTATACACACACGACTCGTGAGGATCAGCAGCTACGCTGGTTTCAATTTGTCGCTGTGTACGAAGCGTGTTTGACACGATAATATAAAAACGCTTAATGGTATTACTGTCGAGATTTTAGAGGACGAAATACGGCCGTGACGTTTCGAGGCAGCGCGCTGCAGCATAGTAAACGCGATATACAGTAGCTATGCGCAATATTACCGCCGTTAAATGTTAATCTTGACTGCGCTTTCTCTTTGAATTTTGTTTGCGTGCAGATGGCTTTGCTATTAGTTGCCGACGAAATATAAGACCTACCTTCAAATGTCTGTCAATAATCTTCAAATCCATATTCCAGCAACCATTCTTTTACTTCCTCGATTGTTTTCGCCATTTAGAAACCGAGAAAACGCGTCTGAAACAATCGCTAACACCAGAACTCGGAAGGTTTGACTAAACGACGAAAGAAGCTAGCCAGGTTTAAGAGTGTCAGGTTCTGTTGCGAAATTGCCGCGCGTAATACGATTGGTTGCCGTGCCATTTGACGCATCACAACCATCGTGTCAAGTCTTCATCGCCAATGCACGCTGTGAATGAGTCTGTTGCCAGAACAAATGGTTCAAAAACTTAGACGGTTCATAAAATGAAGGACAATTTTACATCATGTTGTGATTTGCGCGTTCCGTTTGAAACTTTTATGAACAAAAATCGAAATCGTTAAAAAAACTGGGGGAGCAAGATGCAGTCTGGCGAGCAAGATGCAGTCTGCTATCACAAGCTACCTGTCACCGCCTGGCGGATGTTCTTTTCCTATTGTGAACATTCGTGACATCAGCTTTCTGCTTTTTACAGTTTATTCTAATCTAGATTTCCACCCTCTCTTTGAAAGTTTGTGAGGGCGAGTTTACTCCTCAAAGTAATGATGCTTTATACTCGATTACTTGAGTAAAGTAAAATGTATGTCTGATGTGATACTGATTTGTTGAGTAATGTTACGCAACTATTTGAGTTCAATTACTCCTCGCGCCTTTTGACTCAAATTATCGAGTAAACATTTACTCAAACGATTAAGTAGAGACACTCAAGCATTTGAGTAAACACCTTTACTCAGTTCCTGAGTAATGTGCTTTCATTTAACTCAGGCCTTGAGTAACCTAATTTCGATTTACTCAGACGTTGAGTAAATTGTATCCAACTTACTCAAAACCTGAGTAAAGCGTCTCACACGAAATTAGCTTTACTCGGTGTTTGAGTAAAACTGGCATTTTACTCAAAGAAATGCGTAATTTTACTCACTGTTGTTTTACTCAGTTATTTGAGTAAAGTAAAAGTGATAACTTACTCATTATTCGAGTAATTTTACGCAACTCTTTGAGTAAAATTACGCATGCCATCTTTTGACTCAAAATATTGAGTAATCTTTTACTCAAACGATTGAGTATAAATACTCAAGCACAAGAGTAAAAACATTTTGAGTAAAATTACACAATATCTTGAGTAAAACGCCAAGTTTACTCACAAATTGAGTAGTTTTACTCGTAAATTGAGTAATTTTACTCAAAGGCAAAAATGCTTTTTTTGCAGTGTACTGTATATATATATATATATATATATATATATATATATATATACCGTCTGTAGTTAGATACGCTCTATGACCTTTAGGTCATATTGAGCGCTCTACAGGATGAACCATTGTCACTTACGCATTGTGCGCACGCTCACTGCTTGCAGTTGAGCGCTCTGGCATGGTTCTTGATGTCCCACATTTTGTGTGCATCAAGGGTGACTGAAAATAGCAGTCATCTTCATCCTGCTCATCAGCACTACACTGATGAGGCCCAAAAGGCCGAAACGGTACCGTCTGTAGTTATATATATATATATATATATATATATATATATATATATATATATATATATATATATATATATATATATATATATATATATATATATATATATATATATATATATATATATATATATATATATATACATGAAAGTATACAATGTGCCCTACCGGCTATCACCATAATGGCTTTATGGTAACTGTGGACTTGGGACCCACTATGTACGGCTACACATTGTAGGATTGCATTGTGGAGTCACCAAAGTGCTCAAACTGCGAGCAGTGAGCAATGCATAATGCAAACAGTAAACGTCTCATTGAGAGAGACTCTCCACCCAATCAATAAGAGTGCTCAAACCGCATGAGCAGTGAACGTAATATATACATGAAAGTATACAATGTGCCCTACCGGCTATCACCATAATGGCTTTATGGTAACTGTGGACTTGGGACCCACTATGTACGGCTACACATTATGCTACATATATATATATATATATATATATATATATATATATATATATATATATATATATATATATATATATATATATATATTTATATATATATATATATATATATATATATATATATATATATATATATATATATATATATATATATATATACTGTATATATATATATACTGTATATATATATATATATATATATATATATATATATATATATATATATATATATATATATATACCGTCTGTAGTTAGATACGCTCTATGACCTTTAGGTCATATTGAGCGCTCTACAGGATGAACCATTGTCACTTACGCATTGTGCGCACGCTCACTGCTTGCAGTTGAGCGCTCTGGCATGGTTCTTGATGTCCCACATTTTGTGTGCATCAAGGGTGACTGAAAATAGCAGTCATCTTCATCCTGCTCATCAGCACTACACTGATGAGGCCCAAAAGGCCGAAACGGTACCGTCTGTAGTTATATATATATATATATATATATATATATATATATATATATATATATATATATATATATATATATATATATATATATATATATATATATATATATATATATATATATATATATATATATATATATATATTATATATATATATACATGAAAGTATACAATGTGCCCTACCGGCTATCACCATAATGGCTTTATGGTAACTGTGGACTTGGGACCCACTATGTACGGCTACACATTGTAGGATTGCATTGTGGAGTCACCAAAGTGCTCAAACTGCGAGCAGTGAGCAATGCATAATGCAAACAGTAAACGTCTCATTGAGAGAGACTCTCCACCCAATCCATAAGAGTGCTCAAACCGCATGAGCAGTGAGCGTAATATATACATGAAAGTATACAATGTGCCCTACCGGCTATCACCATAATGGCTTTATGGTAACTGTGGACTTGGGACCCACTATGTACGGCTACACATTATGCTACATATATATATATATATATATATATATATATATATATATATATATATATATATATATATATATATATATATATATATATATATATATATACATGAAAGTATACAATGTGCCCTACCGGCTATCACCATAATGGCTTTATGGTAACTGTGGACTTGGGACCCACTATGTACGGCTACACATTGTAGGATTGCATTGTGGAGTCACCAAAGTGCTCAAACTGCGAGCAGTGAGCAATGCATAATGCAAACAGTAAACGTCTCATTGAGAGAGACTCTCCACCCAATCCATAAGAGTGCTCAAACCGCATGAGCAGTGAGCGTAATATATACATGAAAGTATACAATGTGCCCTACCGGCTATCACCATAATGGCTTTATGGTAACTGTGGACTTGGGACCCACTATGTACGGCTACACATTATGCTACATATATATATATATATATATATATATATATATATATATATATATATATATATATATATATATATATATATATATATATATACATGAAAGTATACAATGTGCCCTACCGGCTATCACCATAATGGCTTTATGGTAACTGTGGACTTGGGACCCACTATGTACGGCTACACATTGTAGGATTGCATTGTGGAGTCACCAAAGTGCTCAAACTGCGAGCAGTGAGCAATGCATAATGCAAACAGTAAACGTCTCATTGAGAGAGACTCTCCACCCAATCCATAAGAGTGCTCAAACCGCATGAGCAGTGAGCGTAATATATACATGAAAGTATACAATGTGCCCTACCGGCTATCACCATAATGGCTTTATGGTAACTGTGGACTTGGGACCCACTATGTACGGCTACACATTATGCTACATATATATATATATATATATATATGTATATATATATATATATAATTCAATCTACAGACACGTGTTTCGCTGTACAACAGCTCATCAGTGTAGCTTGGAACAATCTGAATGAGTCTGACTCGGTAATTATACACTTGCGATCGTCATTGACAACCGCTTGTGGGACAACACCGGCAATCAGAACATCCAGATAGCGTGAAGTGCGCATGGGGCCAGAGTGCTCAAACTGCCACAAGGGTAGTGAACGTTGCATTATCGCTAAAGGACACCCACGTTTACTTCACAGAGTGCTCAACAACACCAAAGTGAAGGAGCGTACATAATTCAATCTACAGACACGTGTTTCGCTGTACAACAGCTCATCAGTGTAGCTTGGAACAATCTGAATGAGTCTGACTCGGTAATTATACACTTGCGATCGTCATTGACAACCGCTTGTGGGACAACACCGGCAATCAGAACATCCAGATAGCGTGAAGTGCGCATGGGGCCAGAGTGCTCAAACTGCCACAAGGGTAGTGAACGTTGCATTATCGCTAAAGGACACCCACGTTTACTTCAGGCAGAGTGCTCAACAACACCAAAGTGAAGGAGCGTACATAATTCAATCTACAGACACGTGTTTCGCTGTACAACAGCTCATCAGTGTAGCTTGGAACAATCTGAATGAGTCTGACTCGGTAATTATACACTTGCGATCGTCATTGACAACCGCTTGTGCGACAACACCGGCAATCAGAACATCCAGATAGCGTGAAGTGCGCATGGGGCCAGAGTGCTCAAACTGCCACAAGGGTAGTGAACGTTGCATATGTATATATATATATATATATGTATATATATATATGAACGTATATATATATATATATATATATATATATATATATATATATATATATATATATATATAATATATATATATATATATATATAGATAGATAGATAGATAGATAGATAGATAGATAGATAAGTAGCAACCCAGGTTCAACATCTTGGCAAGATCTTGCAAGATCTTGCAAGATCTTGCAAGATCTTGCAAGATCTTGCCAGGATGTGGATCTTGCCAAGAATATGATCTTGCCAAGATCTTGCCAAGATCTTGCAAAGATTTTATGTATATTTCTTCCCAAGATCTTTATATGACCTTGGCAATGTTTTACCAAGAGTTTATAACATATACCATGATCTTGCTAATATTTTGTCATGATATTGCCATGATCCTGCCAAGATTCTATCATACAGGATCTTGCCAAGATCTTGTCAAGATCTTGCCAAGATCTTGCCATGATCTTGCCATGATCTTGCCATGATCTTAACATGATCTTAACATGATCTTGCCATGATCTTGCCATGATCTTGCCATGATCTTGCCAAGATCTTGCCAAGATCTTGCCATGATCTTGACAAGATCTTTATATGATCTTGCCATGATCTTGCCGTGATCTTGCCAAGATCTTGCCAAGATCTTGCCATGATCTTGACAAGATCTCTATATGATCTTGCCAAGATCTTGCCAAGATCTTGCCAAGATCTTGCCAAGATCTTGCCATGATCTTGCCATGATCTTGCCATGATCTTGCCATGATCTTGGCAAGATCTTGCCATGATCTTGACAAGATCTTTATATGATCTTGCCATGATCTTGCCAAGATCTTGCCAAGATCTTGCCATGATCTTGCCATGATCTTAACATGATCTTAACATGATCTTTATATGATCTTGCCATGATCTTGCCATGATCTTGCCAAGATCTTGCCATGATCTTGACAAGATCTTTATATGATCTTGCCATGATCTTGCCAAGATCTTGCCAAGATCTTGCCATGATCTTGCCATGATCTTGCCATGATCTTGACAAGATCTTTATATGATCTTGCCATGATCTTGCCATGATCTGGCCAAGATCTGGCCAAGATCTTGCCAAGATCTTGCCAAGATCTTTATATGATCTTGCCATGATCTTGCCATGATCTTGACACAATCTTTATATGATCTTGCCAATACATCATTATCTTGCCATGATCGTGCTAAGATCTTGCCAAGATTCTATCATATTGGAAATTGGTGCGCGTCAAATCCTGTGAACAGATATTTATTTGTTGTGTTTTTTTTTGGTTTGGGAGTAGGTAATGAGAACCACACTCAGTCTGGTTTGATATATAACTCAGTAAACGTGGAATATTGACGAGCGCATTTAGCCTATGGCTATAATGTGTGTAATATTACCGCGCGGTTGGACATGTAGTGTAAATTGAATAAGAAGTATGAATAAAACATTGAAAAAGAATAAAGATGCGTATAATTGTATAATGCATAGAATACCACGGGACACAACGCGCAGCATTTTCATGGTGGGATAACAACTGCTACACGATATGCAACTATTCGTTAAGATATTTGCAAGATACATTTACAAGCTTTACAAAACTAGCCAGTGAGGGAAGAGTAGCTGTGAGAGTCAAGTGACGACTGACGAAGGTCAGAAGGTCAGGTTTCAAACTACAAAGACGGTTGAACTTCTCAAGCAAGTTGTAGTGCCGAAGTTGAGTTGAAAGCCAGGATCAGAATGACTTGTCGAACTGTCCTATAAAACAAGACTTGTAGTGGTAAGCTATTGTTCTATATTATAACTTATTTTGTATTCTATTTTTTATATGGTAATTATTTATACCACACTGATTATACAGGCAAAAATACATGTGCCAAGAAACAAGATGGCTGGCAAATTCGCGGCACTCGACCTCTGGTCGTTCTAATAACATTAACATGAAGGGGTACATGTAGATCTTCGGTAGTGAATCAATAGTGAACGATGTGTTGTATGAGCAATATCCTAGCGATACGACAAAATTATAACGCGCCTATCCGATCGCAAGTTTGCGCATAATCTGCGTTGTGTGTTATATTGAAAAGTATTATGCATGTTGGCCAAAGTAAAAATAGAAATGTTTAAAGAACAATCAGAGATTGGTGTACCACAGTCAAACTTTATAACGATTGAACGTTGTTTCGACGTTGAATTTCCGTTGCAAGGAAATAGGACGGCGATTGACGTTGAATTCTGGTCGTATATACCGCGGTGATCATATTTTTCGAACAAACCGCAACGTCGAATCGACGCCGCTTTATCAACGTTGTATCAATGTCAGAAATTATGATATACGTCGATTTGATGTTGAATTTTGATCACATATATTTATGGCGGTCGGCGAGCGAAGATGAGACCCTGGGTACTAGACAATTGTGATATGTCATACCGGTGACGAAGTCTTTCTTTGAATGAAGAGCAGAACCAAATGACCAATTTAAATTATTTAATCTAAGATAACTTGAAAATGTTCAGTTGCCCTTTAAGGTTAATGTTGATAGCACAGATGGTCATACAAAGTCTTGAAAAGGTCTGTATCAATGGTATATTATTCTGTCACCAATTATTGAAAGTACCAAAAACATAGCATGATACATCAGTACATTTTACTAAACAGCTACAGGGTTATTTGGCGTGTAAACATGCATTTAGTAAGTGACAGTTTCCTAGGATATTTAGGTATTATGCAAAGTGAAAAGGTGGTAAACTGCCAAGATTTTTAGTGACAAAATACTGACGTTTCGAGCGGAGCCCTTCATCAGAGTAAGACGAGATGAAATAAATAAATAGGGCTTATATACAGTATATGCCAAATGGGTGTCACAAGTAGAAAGTAGCCAATCAAATGCACGCGAGATAAACAAACTAATAATTAATGAGATGCAAAAAGTTAAATCATTTGCTATTTTTACAGTCGACCAGCAAATAGACTGAGGGGCTACTTTCTACTTGTGAAACCCTTTTGCCATATATATAATCCCTATTTATTTTATTTCATCTTGTCTTACTCTGATGAAGAGCTCCGCTCGAAACGTCAGTATGTCGTTACTAAAAATCTTGGCAGTTCACCACCTTTTCACTTTGCTATATATCCAAAACACTGTCTACGTAGCACTCTACTTATTTAGGTATTATGATTGTTTTCCTTCCAGTATTGAATGGGTTTTATATAGGTTGTCATTTTTTTCAATACTGTCAATTAATTTATATATATATATATATTCTAATAAAGCCTGTAACACATATAAATTATATGACACAACATACTGATACAGGTTTTATTTTCAAGTAATTACTAATTAGTCAACTGTAACTGTTTTACATAACTATTTGGGAGTTAGTATTTTTAAATAAAGTATTTTACATATTTGTTTATTGATTTTGTTAAGAATCTTATATATAACACAATATTTTGGCAGGATAATACAGGATCTTGGCAAGATAATACAAGATCTTGGCAAGATAATACAAGATCTTGGCAGGATTAATACAAGATCTTGGCAAGATCTTGGCAAGATCTTGCCAAGATTGTCAACCTGGGAAGTTCGAAAACATATGAGTAGAGTGCTCAATACCGAGGTAGAGCGGAATATTAAGACAAAAGGACAAACTTGGGTTACTTCATTTGAACTTTAATCACGACAAATTTGTTTCGTATGGTAAGCGGAACTTACCACACTCATCAGGTGATTATCGCGTCTGATGTTGATGCCTTGGTAACTTGAACTGAATTGTATATTAGGTCTTAGTTTGAACCATTTTTTTTTGTCTTAATATATATATATATATATATATATATATATATACAATATAAAGTTTTTTACAAATACTGATTGGCAGAGTGCTCAATGAAACTAGTCCAGAGCATAAATAAAGGTAAAATAAAGGAGACGAAGGTTTTCACTTACGCATTTTTATTACTGGTCAGTTTCGTGCATATATATATATATATATATATATATATATATATATATACAGGTAAAATCAACCTGCAATCAGTATTATGTTATTAGTTATTAGGCATTTATATCTGATGAGTGCAGCACCGTGTGCACGAAACTGACCAGTAATAAAAATGCGTTAGTGAAAACCTTCGTCTCCTTTATTTTACCTTTATTTATGCTCTGGACTAGTTTCATTGAGCACTCTGCCAATCAGTATTTGCAACAAACTTTATATTGTATATAAATATATATATATATACGGCAGCCATTATGAAAGAGGTCCACATATATAATATATATATATATATAATATATATATTTATATATATATATATATATATATATATATATATATATATATATATATATATATATATATATATATATATATATATATATATATATATATATATATATATATATATACTGTATATATATATATATACTGTATATATATATATATATATATATATATATATATATATATACCGTCTGTAGTTAGATACGCTCTATGACCTTTAGGTCATATTGAGCGCTCTACAGGATGAACCATTGTCACTTACGCATTGTGCGCACGCTCACTGCTTGCAGTTGAGCGCTCTGGCATGGTTCTTGATGTCCCACATTTTGTGTGCATCAAGGGTGACTGTAAATAGCAGTCATCTTCATCCTGCTCATCAGCACTACACTGATGAGGCCCAAAAGGCCGAAACGGTACCGTCTGTAGTTATATATATATATATATATATATATATATATATATATATATATATATATATATATATATATATATATATATATATATATATATATATATATATATATATATATATATATATATATATATATATATATATATATATATATATATATATATATATATATATATATATATATAATATATATATAATTCAATCTACAGACACGTGTTTCGCTGTACAACAGCTCATCAGTGTAGCTTGGAACAATCTGAATGAGTCTGACTCGGTAATTATACACTTACGATCGTCATTGACAACCGCTTGTGGGACAACACCGGCAATCAGAACATCCAGATAGCGTGAAGTGCGCATGGGGCCAGAGTGCTCAAACTGCCACAAGGGTAGTGAACGTTGCATATGTATATATATATATATATATATATATCTGTATATATATATATGAACGTATATATATATATATATATATATATATATATATATATATATATATATATATATATATATATATATATAGATAGATAGATAGATAGATAGATAGATATAGATAGATAGATAGATAGATAAGTAGCAACCCAGGTTCAACATCTTGGCAAGATCTTGCAAGATCTTGCAAGATCTTGCAAGATCTTGCCAGGATGTGGATCTTGCCAAGAATATGATCTTGCCAAGATCTTGCCAAGATCTTGCAAAGATTTTATGTATATTTCTTCCCAAGATCTTTATATGACCTTGGCAATGTTTTACCAAGAGTTTATAACATATACCATGATCTTGCTAATATTTTGTCATGATATTGCCATGATCCTGCCAAGATTCTATCATACAGGATCTTGCCAAGATCTTGTCAAGATCTTGCCAAGATCTTGCCAAGATCTTGCCATGATCTTGCCATGATCTTGCCATGATCTTAACATGATCTTAACATGATCTTGCCATGATCTTGCCATGATCTTGCCATGATCTTGCCAAGATCTTGCCAAGATCTTGCCATGATCTTGACAAGATCTTTATATGATCTTGCCATGATCTTGCCGTGATCTTGCCAAGATCTTGCCAAGATCTTGCCATGATCTTGACAAGATCTCTATATGATCTTGCCAAGATCTTGCCAAGATCTTGCCAAGATCTTGCCAAGATCTTGCCAATATCTTGCCATGATCTTGCCATGATCTTGCCATGATCTTGCCATGATCTTGACAAGATCTTTATATGATCTTGCCATGATCTTGCCAAGATCTTGCCAAGATCTTGCCATGATCTTGCCATGATCTTAACATGATCTTAACATGATCTTTATATGATCTTGCCATGATCTTGCCATGATCTTGCCAAGATCTTGCCATGATCTTGACAAGATCTTTATATGATCTTGCCATGATCTTGCCAAGATCTTGCCAAGATCTTGCCATGATCTTGCCATGATCTTGCCATGATCTTGACAAGATCTTTATATGATCTTGCCATGATCTTGCCATGATCTGGCCAAGATCTGGCCAAGATCTTGCCAAGATCTTGCCAAGATCTTTATATGATCTTGCCATGATCTTGCCATGATCTTGACACAATCTTTATATGATCTTGCCAATACATCATTATCTTGCCATGATCGTGCTAAGATCTTGCCAAGATTCTATCATATTGGAAATTGGTGCGCGTCAAATCCTGTGAACAGATATTTATTTGTTGTGTTTTTTTTGGTTTGGGAGTAGGTAATGAGAACCACACTCAGTCTGGTTTGATATATAACTCAGTAAACGTGGAATATTGACGAGCGCATTTAGCCTATGGCTATAATGTGTGTAATATTACCGCGCGGTTGGACATGTAGTGTAAATTGAATAAGAAGTATGAATAAAACATTGAAAAAGAATAAAGATGCGTATAATTGTATAATGCATAGAATACCACGGGACACAACGCGCAGCATTTTCATGGTGGGATAACAACTGCTACACGATATGCAACTATTCGTTAAGATATTTGCAAGATACATTTACAAGCTTTACAAAACTAGCCAGTGAGGGAAGAGTAGCTGTGAGAGTCAAGTGACGACTGACGAAGGTCAGAAGGTCAGGTTTCAAACTACAAAGACGGTTGAACTTCTCAAGCAAGTTGTAGTGCCGAAGTTGAGTTGAAAGCCAGGATCAGAATGACTTGTCGAACTGTCCTATAAAACAAGACTTGTAGTGGTAAGCTATTGTTCTATATTATAACTTATTTTGTATTCTATTTTTTATATGGTAATTATTTATACCACACTGATTATACAGGCAAAAATACATGTGCCAAGAACAAGATGGCTGGCAAATTCGCGGCACTCGACCTCTGGTCGTTCTAATAACATTAACATGAAGGGGTACATGTAGATCTTCGGTAGTGAATCAATAGTGAACGATGTGTTGTATGAGCAATATCCTAGCGATACGACAAAATTATAACGCGCCTATCCGATCGCAAGTTTGCGCATAATCTGCGTTGTGTGTTATATTGAAAAGTATTATGCATGTTGGCCAAAGTAAAAATAGAAATGTTTAAAGAACAATCAGAGATTGGTGTACCACAGTCAAACTTTATAACGATTGAACGTTGTTTCGACGTTGAATTTCCGTTGCAAGGAAATAGGACGGCGATTGACGTTGAATTCTGGTCGTATATACCGCGGTGATCATATTTTTCGAACAAACCGCAACGTCGAATCGACGCCGCTTTATCGACGTTGTATCAATGTCAGAAATTATGATATACGTCGATTTGATGTTGAATTTTGATCACATATATTTATGGCGGTCGGCGAGCGAAGATGAGACCCTGGGTACTAGACAATTGTGATATGTCATACCGGTGACGAAGTCTTTCTTTGAATGAAGAGCAGAACCAAATGACCAATTTAAATTATTTAATCTAAGATAACTTGAAAATGTTCAGTTGCCCTTTAAGGTTAATGTTGATAGCACAGATGGTCATACAAAGTCTTGAAAAGGTCTGTATCAATGGTATATTATTCTGTCACCAATTATTGAAAGTACCAAAAACATAGCATGATACATCAGTACATTTTACTAAACAGCTACAGGGTTATTTGGCGTGTAAACATGCATTTAGTAAGTGACAGTTTCCTAGGATATTTAGGTATTATGCAAAGTGAAAAGGTGGTAAACTGCCAAGATTTTTAGTGACAAAATACTGACGTTTCGAGCGGAGCCCTTCATCAGAGTAAGACGAGATGAAATAAATAAATAGGGCTTATATACAGTATATGCCAAATGGGTGTCACAAGTAGAAAGTAGCCAATCAAATGCACGCGAGATAAACAAACTAATAATTAATGAGATGCAAAAAGTTAAATCATTTGCTATTTTTACAGTCGACCAGCAAATAGACTGAGGGGCTACTTTCTACTTGTGAAACCCTTTTGCCATATATATAATCCCTATTTATTTTATTTCATCTTGTCTTACTCTGATGAAGAGCTCCGCTCGAAACGTCAGTATGTCGTTACTAAAAATCTTGGCAGTTCACCACCTTTTCACTTTGCTATATATCCAAAACACTGTCTACGTAGCACTCTACTTATTTAGGTATTATGATTGTTTTCCTTCCAGTATTGAATGGGTTTTATATAGGTTGTCATTTTTTTCAATACTGTCAATTAATTTATATATATATATATATTCTAATAAAGCCTGTAACACATATAAATTATATGACACAACATACTGATACAGGTTTTATTTTCAAGTAATTACTAATTAGTCAACTGTAACTGTTTTACATAACTATTTGGGAGTTAGTATTTTTAAATAAAGTATTTTACATATTTGTTTATTGATTTTGTTAAGAATCTTATATATAACACAATATTTTGGCAGGATAATACAGGATCTTGGCAAGATAATACAAGATCTTGGCAAGATAATACAAGATCTTGGCAGGATTAATACAAGATCTTGGCAAGATCTTGGCAAGATCTTGCCAAGATTGTCAACCTGGGAAGTTCGAAAACATATGAGTAGAGTGCTCAATACCGAGGTAGAGCGGAATATTAAGACAAAAGGACAAACTTGGGTTACTTCATTTGAACTTTAATCACGACAAATTTGTTTCGTATGGTAAGCGGAGCTTACCACACTCATCAGGTGATTATCGCGTCTGATGTTGATGCCTTGGTAACTTGAACTGAATTGTATATTAGGTCTTAGTTTGAACCATTTTTTTTTGTCTTAATATATATATATATATATATATATATATATATATACAATATAAAGTTTTTTACAAATACTGATTGGCAGAGTGCTCAATGAAACTAGTCCAGAGCATAAA